>JAQJVK010000010.1:42016848-42495081 GCA_035578135.1 Flexamia atlantica
TATGGGTGTTCATTTATGAAATTTAAATGTAAATGTTTGTGAACTATTACAATATCCCCTCAGAGTTGAATTAATTTAAAGAATTGAAATTAATGAAAACTCGATAATAATAGGAACAAATATTTACAAAACTATACTAAATGATAAAATATTTATTTATAATTTAAAATGATGATTTCTTAAAACTAAATGGATTATATGACCTAATATTTACAATCATAACTTCAGGTCCTAATACTGTCCACGCGCACTTCACTTATTTCAAATTTTGTTTCACTGTTCAACATTTATTACACTATTGTTTATATTTACTGGAGTCTTTTATCCCCTCAATCCATAAATAAACAAATTAATCTACAACTTTTAATTAGTTGTCCGTGTATTGTCCAAATGTTTATATAACTGTTAATAACACTATTTACACTGTATTTATTGTTGATCTCGGTTTGGCGTTATATATTTTCTAAGAGCAGTTACATGGTAGGGTCCAAACTCTTGTTCTTCATTTAACTTTTGTACAAAATAAGTCGAATGTCCCAGGATACTTGAGATGCGGTACGGTCCTTCGTATATGGCGAATAGTTTGGCTGTTTCTCCAAATGCTGCATTTGATAGTTGATGATTTTTGACCAATACCAAATCGTTTAAATTGAATAATGTTGGTAATACACCGCGGTTAGCTCTTCTTGCTCGTGTTCCCTTCTTTTCTCGGATCCGTTGGGAGGCGAGGAATATCTTCTGTTCTAGTGGGACATCTTCTGAAAATGGGTTTTCCACATATCGTTCCCAGAACCTGAAATCTTTTCTTCCTAACTGTAGTTCATTCGGACTGAATCCTGTAGTTTCGTGAGGAATTTCGTTCAAGTATTCATTAATTTCTGTTATACACTGAGCCCATTTTCTGTGTTGTCTTGAGCAGTATGTTCTTAAGCAGCGCTTCACTTCTTTAATAGGTCTTTCGGCCATATTAAATTGGGGATGGTACACAGGGTTAAATATTGGAATAATATTGTTTTCTTCTAACTTTCTTATCCATTTGTGGCTCTTAAATTGCGTACCGTTATCACTTTGGATCCTCTGGGGTATTCCATGTTCTATAAAGTGTTGGTTAAACAATTTATTTAGTATGGTTTGTGTGGTGGCACGCTGCATTGGGTATAATTTGATAAATTTAGTGAAAATGTCCAGGACAATTAACATGAATTTCACATTTCCTCGGCCAGGCGGCAAAGGACCTATAATGTCGATAGCTAACTGTTCGTTCTTCTGATTACAACTGATACCTTGAGCGAAACCTCTTGGTGGATGAGTATCATTTTTGCACCGTTGGCACGAGTCACAGGATGCCAGGTATTGCCGGATTCTTCGATTCATGTTCTTGAAAATGAAACATTCTCTGAGTAAATCAAAACATTTCTTAGACCCGCAATGGAGGTAGTAGCAATGACACTCCCAAATAAGGCGATTTATGATGGTTTCTGGTACTACTATGAGCCATTGATTAAGGTGTTTTTGGTATAGTATTTCCTGGTGTAATTTATATGATTGTTTGATTTTTGTGTGTTCAGGTGTATCTTGGGGTATTAATAATATTTGACGAATCTCTTGAAGGCGGGGATCTTGTGACTGTAATTTCCCAATGTTTCGGAGATCTTCTTGTAGTCTAGGGTCTGGAATTCTTCTAATATAATTGATAATTAATTCTCTCTGAGATGTTTCCTGGTTCTCTTCAACTGGGTAACTTATTCTGCTCAGGGCGTCGGCTGTCGAATTATCGGCTCCTTTACAGTGATGGATCGTGAAATTGTACTCTTGAATCGCCAATGCCCACCTTGTTAATCTATTATTCAAGAGTTTACAGGTTTTTAGAAATGTTAATGCATGATGGTCAGTTATGATGTTTAATTTTGAGCCCAATATTATATACCGTGTTTTCTGTAAACAATAGATGATGGCGAGTAATTCTTTTTCAGTGGTCGTATATCTTTGCTCTGCTGGCTGCAGTGTCCGTGATAAAAACATAATTGCTGCTTTGTCTCCATTATCTCGGTATTGAAATAAATGTCCGCCTATCGAAAAATCTGATGCATCCGTTTGTAGGTAGAAGGGCTTCGTATGGTCTGGATGGTGAAGAACATTCATTTTTAGAAATAGGTTCTTAACTCTTTGAAAAGTTTTATCATCTTCTTCGGTCCAGATAAATTTTTGTTTCTTTGAGGTGAGGCGTAGTAAGGGTTGGATTGTTTCTGAATACTTGTCAATAAATTTATTATAATAGTTAATGCATCCCAAAAATGATTTTAACTGTGCCCTATTTTTAGGTGTGGGGAAATCGAGGATTGGTTTGACCCGCTCCTGGTCCATTTCCAAACCGGTTTCTGTTAATGTGTACCCCAAGAACGGAACTGAACTTTGACAAAATTTTGATTTTAAAAACTTTATCGTCATATTTGCTTCAGCTAATTTATTGAAAATATACCTCAAATGTTTTAAGTGTGTTTGGAAGTCGGGTGAAACTATACAAATGTCGTCTACATAAATTAAGGTGAATTTTTCTACTTCCTCATCGAAAACTTTGTCCAATGCCCTTACTAATGCTGCCTGAGATGTGTTGATTCCAAATGGTGTAACTTTGTAGTGGTAGGTCTTTCCTCGGAACTGGAATGCTGTGTATTTTCTCGATTCTTCAGATAGTGGAACTTGCCAATATGATGAAGTTAGATCGATACTACTGATAAATTTTGCACCTTGACATTTTGCTAATAATTCATTGACACTTCTATTACATTCGTAATCTGGAATAATAATTTCGTTCGCTTTTCTAGCATCCAAACAAAGTCTTATTTCACCAGTTTTCTTGACGACCGGGATAATTGGGTTTATAAAAGTGCTGTTGCTTCGCTCTATGATCCCTAGGCGTTCCATTTCCCTTATTTCTCGCATGACTGCGTCTTGGTGTGCTAATGGTACTGGGTAAGTATGACATTTAAAATTTTGAGGATTTTCGACTCTTAATACATGCTGGTATTTGTTACATAACCCAGGTTGGTCGGAGAATACATCTTGAAAGTCCAATAACAAATCAGTTAATTGTTGTTTTTGAATACTATTTAGATTTAAATTATTTTTGAGGGATTCTGTAATTATTTCAGGGGATAATTCACATGATGTTCTGGGGTTTGTTTCTTCAATATAATAACACTCTTCGTATGGATCTTCATTGCAGCAGTAATCTTCTAAATTATCCACATTTTTATCATTAGTGATTATATGGCATAAAATTCCAGCTCGATTTGTGTTATTGAATTGAATTACTAAATCTGTATCATTAATATTCATATGCATTTCACCCTTTTCAAAATTTATCTTCATCTTCCAGGCACTAAGTGTATCTATCCCGATAATTACTGATTGTATTAGTTTTGGTACTACGAGCATTTGTATTAATATAGTTTGTTGACCAATGGTAATAGGAATCATTACGATTTTTGAAATTTTCCGGGATTTTTCATTGGTTGCTGTTCTAATGTGCATATTATTTACTGGTAATTCTTCTATTTTTCCTAATTCACTCCGATTTGATATGTACCAATCTTCTGCTAGACATGTAATGTTAGAACCTGTATCAATGAGAGCTGTAACTTCTTTGCTTTTGATCTTTATTCTTATTTCGGGGCATTTTTGCGATATAGTCGTATGAGTATTTTGTTCTGTTTCTTCTTCAAATAAAAACTCCCGATCACAATAAATATTGCTCAAAGTTAAACTATTGGTATCTGATTCATTATGCATGTTATTTACATTATTTACAATTTCAATTGACCTCTTATGTCCGACTTCTTTCTTATTTTGCACTGAAGATGTGTTCTTCTGATTTGAGCTATTTACATGGAGAATGAGGTCACCACCATCATCAGTGCCTCTCAGTTTAAATCCTGATTATTTTCCTCTGGCACTAGGTTTGCGTTCTCCTCAATAATGGCAGCGCACACCTGGTTTTGTTCTTGTGTCGGGTGGTATCTAGGCAGTGGTCTTCTCTCTTCAGACGGCGGTTGGTTTGATGGTAGATTGGGAAACTGTCTTAGGTCACGGTAATCGTTTCCAAATCGATGGCGTCGGTCGTCTCTTTGGTACCGATTATCGTGGTGGAGGTGATTCTCATGTCTCCGATTGTACGGGTGGTACTTAGGTGTGTACGCTCGATTGTCCGTGTTTCTTTCATTGTAGTGTTGGTTATGACCTTTTCTACCGTGTTGGTGGTGGTTTCTATTTACATGATTTTCCTCAGGTGTATTTTCCTTTTTATGTTTATGGTTTTCGTTCCTTTGATGGTTAGGTGACCTTGCTTGTTCTCGCAGATCTTCTCTCTGGAGTAGAGCTTCAAAATCGCAGACCGTCTGAATATTTTGAACTCTATAGGCATCTTGGATTATGTCTCCAAAGTGGTTTGATAGGCAATCGAGGATTTCTTTTTCGTCCAGGGGAGGGTTTAGCGATTTAAGGGTCAACACCCGCTCTATAAAATACTCTGATCGGTTCAGATAACCATTTGGCCGATATCGTTCATTTTCGATCCGTTGTTTGACGCCTCTTTGGATATCTCGGTTCCAATATTTCGATTCAAACATATGTTGAAAATCATCCCATGTGTGAATATCAGTTTTGATTAAATTGAACCACTTTGAGGCATGTCCTTCTAGGCACATTTCAATGAGATCAACTAGGCTTTCCGCACTATTATTTTCTGGATTTAACTGTAGGTTTTTCTCATAATATTTCTTAAGTTTGTTTAGAAATTCCTGGGAATTATGTGTCTTTCCATTAAATTTTGGGTGGGTCATTTCCGGTGTTAATGTCGATCTGCCGTTACACACAATATTAATAGGGACGGGCGCTTGTGTTGTTTGAATGTTGGGTGTAGTAGGTATTTCTAATATTTTCTTATGACACGCCTCCACGGACTCAGCCAATTTCGCAATTTGGTATTCATTGGATTTAATGTTTGGGTTCAGTTCTAATTTGACTTGGTTGATTTCAGCTGTTACTTGTTCTTTGATTTGTGTATAATTTTCCTTACAAATGTTTTCTACCTCCCTGTGTGTCTCTAATCGAATCTGTTTAATTTGTTCAGTGATTTTTAATTGGGTTTTACAATTTTCTGATACGATGATTTGACTAACCTCCTGTTTATGTTGAATGAGGTCTTGTATTAAATTTTCTCTGATTTTGTATTCCCCTTGTTCTAATTTAGTATCAATTTGATCGACTTCCTTAGCCAAATTTTCCTGAAGAATTTTAAGTTGATTTATGTCAGTTTTAAGATTTGACTGTTCATTGTGAATTTGCTGAATTTGATTTTCGACCCGGGCAGAGTGATTTTGAAATTCAGATCTTAAGTTTGCATGTTGTATTTTAATATCAGATTTGATTGCGTTCATATCGGCTTTAATTTCATTTCTTAACTCGGTTTTAAGCGCATTCATGTCAGTTTTAATCGCAGCATTGCTCGATTTAATTTCATTCATGTCGGTTCTAAGTGCATTGATCGCCGCTGCTATTTGTACGAGTGGGTCGACACTGTCGACAGCTGATTCAGTACGAGTATGGTCTGGAATCAGCACAGGAGGGACGGTACTTGTGTCGCTCGTCAAAGAAACTAGCGTTCTGATTGGTTGTTCCGTTCGGTATATTTCGCTCAATGACGATGTAGCGGGGGAAATCGCCGCGGAAGTAGTGGTAGCACTGATTGAGGTTGGCGTTGGTGTTGAAGTGGGAGACGCCGGCTGGGACAAAATGGCGGAACGTTCTGACATTTCACTCACGGCCGAAATTGTTGTCTCATTATTAGAATCACTTGCGTTGTCGGAATTATTTGAGTCGCCTACCGAAACAATGTTTTCTTTGTTCACTGACGGGTCACTGTCCGATTCGCGGTGTACATTTATTGGTTCCGTGTTATTGCCGAATAAAACAAAACTTGTCTGCTCGGACTGCGTCGTTGAAACTTTAGGTTTGTCGGTTGATCTTAAATGGTATTTATGTTCGTCGCCCATATTGATGTAGTAAGCACGCAATTAGGATTATTATACAATAAATTGGATATTATACTTATATCTAAATGAGGTGAGATGATTCTTAATCTAGGCTATCTCCTACAAAATTATCTTCTTGCTATCTCAAATAATGTCTGCGATCATTAACTTTTCATTGTCAATGCCCCACGTTGGGCGCCAATTACAACTCAGCCTTTTTGGTTTGTAAATATAAATAAATAAATAAATATCTTTAATTATAAGTACAGGTAGGTGACTCTTATATTTTCTTCTTAATTCTAATTAATTATTATTGTTCAAGATGGCGTCATTATAATTAGTGTGATACTAGCCTATTTAATATTTAAATTTGAAATAAAAGAATGGTAATCTGTTACAAAACTATTATTTATTCAACAATAACAATAAATATGAATATCAAAATTGAACTCTAGGGGGACGTACAAGGATTATTACAGTGGATGGGGTTAGATAAAATTACTTATGCTAATTGGATTAATATGGTACAATTTAAGGGCATTAGCTCAGTTCTTGAGAAGCATGATCTCTTCACATAGGGTTCTGGGAATCGTGCGGGCATGACATTGAAAAATTAATTTGTTTGAATATCACAATCATAAATACTTTTAAATAGAATAAATAATTTTGATAATAATATAAATTGCCAATTCTGATCTCTTTTTATATTTAATTAAATCAAGTCTTTGTTTGAAAGTCTGTTCCTCTTCAACAATGGTTGGTGAAGTAAATTTTGGATTGGTCTTACCAAGAGTTTATCTCTTCACCCTGATCTTTTCTTCAGATAGATAAATTTGGCCACTTAAAGGGGAATCAACTAAGATCAGGTTTACCGCTGGCTAACCAAAAAAAAAATCTACTAATTAAGGGGGATGAAATTTAAAATTGGAACGAGGTCCAGGTACAATGAAGTTAACACTTGGCCATCTCTCTCTGGAATAGAAGCTGGAGTCCTTTACAATGGTTCCACTTTTCACTTTAACAATGTAACACATGGTTCACTAACTTGGTCTTTGGTAAACACTTCACTGAATTATTAGAGATCAAATTTTGAAAAACATGCTATATAAAATAGATAATTTGAGATAGCGTTCCCTGACCCATAAATATAAATTATATTAAATTATGAATACAGCTGATCTAACTTAACTTATCTAAAATTTTTATGGTAGATGGTAATAAATTAATGAATGATTTTAGGAAAATAACATTATCAAATAATTTATATTAACTGAGTGATATACTAGGTTGACATATTATATACAAATAATTATTAAGCTGTGTGTTTGTTTATTTATATGGGTGTTCATTTATGAAATTTAAATGTAAATGTTTGTGAACTATTACACAACTTTTCGTTTTGCGGCCCCCAGAAGCAAAAAACACCATTCGTTCGAATTTATATATATATATTTATGTATGTGAGCACGATAGCGGCCGTAAAAATGGTCTGATCTTAATGAAATTTGGTGCAGACATGTAAAGTGGTAATCCCTCGGACGAGTTCGTAAACCAGCCCGATCGGCCCACTCTAAGGGGGGGTAATGGAGGGAAAACCCCTTAAAAAATGGGGTTTTTGAGTTTTTTACATAGAAAAATAAAAATAATCCAATTTTTTTGACACCATTAAATTCAGCTCAAAAAAACAAACAATTTAGTATCCTGAATCACTGCTCTATGTCCATTGGTTAACGAGATATTGAAAATGGTACAGACAGTACGTTGTCCCAATGTTAACCTTATGGGGAATAAATACAATTCTATACCTCGCTTATTTCTCAACATATTTTGATAAAACTTGGTAAATGGCTTCTTCTAGTTCAGATCTACTAAATATTGAATTAAAACCACCCAGTTTTAATATACCTGTAGCAGCAAACCTGCATACTCATTTCCCATGTTATTCTTATGGAGCTTACCAAAACATGTCAAATATTGCTGTTTGATTGAAATATGTTGTTTTGCAATTGAAATTCGCTGAGTATGCAGGTCTGCTGCAACGGGGGTATTATAATATATTACACATACTGCCGTAACGATCGTCGAATGGTCGGTTTACTTTTGCCGTATAGTTTAGTAGCGCGAGGCTACATGTGCATACTAACTTAAAACACCTTCGAACTTGTTGCTCATTTCTCTCAATTTCACTCCCACACAATTAAAGTAAAACGTTAAATTTCAAAAAAAGCAGTTTTGTAGATATTAAGTAGTTTATTTGTTTGACATACTTTAAATCCGTAACGAGTATTAATTTTGTGTAAATCAATTTAATTGACACGATTAAATGAGCACGACGATTACTTAGAATTCAAAATGCGACGTGAATAAGACTTAACCATGAATAAACGAGCATTACACTCGAATGATTATTAGAATAAGAAAGGACAATAAAAGGGACACACAGTGGAGGCAAAGTGGATGATTTGGTGAAATAGAAACAGCAATAAGAGGGGGGGGAGGCGGGATGTAGGGGTAACAAAAGCAAGTTTACCCGGGACAAGCTTCAAGGAGGGGGGGGGGCGCTCCAGAGACCCTGGTTTAACTTTCAGCCCCTATTATTGTATTCGTTTAATGCCAACTTCTTCCATTAGAGATCCATTTGAAATTTCGTTATTTTTATAAACCGACGTTTTGATAACAAAGGAATTGTTGATTTTTATACCGACTTTGATATAGCAACGGACTCAAAGCGAACATAGGCCTAATAATTTTAAATATGAGTAAGTAAGATAATTGTTTATTTTTGCTTTCAGTAAGTTGTAATCTGCAAAATATCTTTACCCTTCTCTTTGCATTAAAAATTTTGTTATTCGGCTTGTGTCTTTAAGAACGCGGTTTAAACATTTTTACACTCCATTTCATTTAGGGTAGCCATAGGTGATTGGTATTGCATTAAAAATTTTGTTATTCGGCTTGTGTCTTTAAGAACACGGTTTAAACATTTTTACACTCCATTTCATTTAGGGTAGCCATAGGTGATTGGTATTGCATTAAAAATTTTGTTATTCGGCTTGTGTCTTTAAGAACACGGTTTAAACATTTTTACACTCCATTTCATTTAGGGTAGCCATAGGTGATTGGTAAGTTCAGTTTTCATCGAGTCTTGAAAATTATTTCAGGAATTATTTTATCGCCCTGCTGTCTTCGGGCCCATTACACAGGGGGATACTCATATAGATATACAGTATTTAGTTTCCATTGGGAAAAAAAGATTAATAAGAAATTTAAGCTACGTTATCGACCGTGCATGTTAAATGAACAAGTTTTGGGAAGTTTTTTAATTGGCTACAATCTTTTTTAATACGGTTGACACTACTTGTTTTTTGAAGAGGCGTATTGCTTTAGCCTAAATTTTAAGTTATAAATACAACAGTTTGTCCTCCATTTTTATCTTCGTCAATATTGAGTAAATTTTGTTATAATAACCTACTCACCAACACATGAAGTTGCTTAAAAATTATTATTGACTGCTTCCCACACTTACATCAAAACTAAAAATGATCGAGACATTGGAAAACCTCTCTGGATAAGAAATTGTGCAGGAATTTTAAAATTTAAAGAAGGGATTCAGTCGAATGCGGGTTTTCAGGAAAATCGTATCTCACTTGAATTTTAAAACATTGAGACCTCTCTGGGCAGAATATTGTGCAGGAATATCAAATTTAAAGAAGGAATTCAGTCGAGTATAGTTTTTCATAAAAAATCACCACAGATGAAGTTTTATATTTATGAAGTAAAATTAACAACTTAAATACGTCACCATAAGAAGTATTCTGCAGTTTCCTGACAGTTTACTTGACATTACCACGAAGGGAAATAAATGGTATCAGGAAAATTACACACACTTTATCCCTTTGAGTCATTTAAAACCAGAAAACTTAAATAATGAAATAAAACGAAATAGCAATATATTATCTCACAAATAAATACCAAATGTTATCAATATCGGTTAGTAATTAACGGAGATATCGGTTTTTAAATATTTGCCTTAAGAATAACATTGGACAACGTACTGCGTTTACCGCCGAAATGAAAATTCATTATCTCCGCAACTAGTTGACGTAGACTAATGATTATAAATACTGGATTATTTAGTTTTTCAAGCCAAATTTAACAGTTGCAATTATATTTTCTTTAGAAGTTACAGATTTTGTGAAATTTAATAAACATGTTTTTTAACATTTAAACCCCCATAATTTCTGAACCTGAATTTTTACAGACATTCGGGTGGTGTCATTTTGTTTGTCATCTTAAGCACTGAAAACCATAGAATTTTTATCAAAATCGTTAGAGCAGTCTTTAAGAAATCTGGATTTTTGTCGTTACTCATGGGTTTCTATTGGGTAAATACCCTCAAAAATCAAAAATTAAAAACTGGAGATATCATGGTTTTATAGCTAAATGCCAAATTTCATGACAATCGGACAACTGGTGTTGTCTCTAGCTTTGTTACATCCACACACACATACATCCACATTCCACACACACGGACAGACAGACACCACTCCGAAAACCACCTTTTTGGGTTCAGGGAGCAATAAAACAAATATATCCACTAACAACTCAAATTCGAAAATTTTTACGAAAACAACACTTTCTCCATATTCTAGCCTATGTAAGTTAAAGGGGGAAGAAAGTATAAAAGCCATTCATTGGTGATTGGTGAGATTTGAACCCGGGCCCCCGAGACCGAAGTCCCGCGTTCCTACAACCAGAACAGGCCGCTTTCAGGGTGGTTTTCGGAGTGGTGTCTGTCTGTCCGTGAGTGTGGATGTATGTGTTTATAGATGTAAAAAAAGCTGGAGACCATACTAGTGGTCAGAATTTCATGAAATTTGCCATATATGTATCAAACTATGTCTCCAGGCGTTTTTTAATTTTTTTTTACATTTTTGATTTTAAGGTTAAAACCAATAAAACCAATAAAAAACTACAAAAACCCAAATTTCTCAAAAACGGCTCCTAACGATTTTGACAAAAATTTCATGGTTTAAAGTGCTTAAGATGACAAACAAAATGACACCACCCGCATGACTGTAAAAATTCAGGTTCAGAAGTTATGGGGGTTTAAGTCTGAAAAAATTAATATTTTTCAAATTTCAAAAAATTGTAACTTCTAAAGAAAATATATTGCAACCATTGAATTTGGCTTGAAAAAAACTAAAAAATCCAGTATTTTGAATCATTAGTCTACGTCAACCGGTTGCGGAGATAATTGATATTGTAGTTCGGCGGTAATCGCAGTAGGTATCCATTGTTATTCTTATAGCAAATATTTAGAGGCCGATATCTCCGTTATTTACTAAACGATTTTGATATAATTTGGAATGTATTTGTCTGATAATTAATTGTTAATTTGTTTTATTTCATTATGTAAGTTTACTAATTTTAAATTACTTTAAGGGAGAAAATATGTGTCAGTTAACTGATACCGTTTATTATTATATGTTCTTATTTAACTTTTGAGAGTTGAAACAAAACCAATGTACTTTGAGCTGTACTTTTAATGTATACCGATCGTGTTTCCTTACACGAGTAAAACAGTTACATTAGGATAAAACGATTGCCAATATGGCGTCAGATTGCAAAAAAGTGGGTGGTTGTATAGCAACCCCCCCTTCATCAGGTGCATTCCCGAGGTAAAAGAGAGGATTGGCTTTTGATCCGCATGTCTGTATGTGTGTATGCAATCAATAAGGCTGTAAGACACAGTAACCCCCAGAACAAAAGAGAAAGTCTTATGAACATGCGCACTCCAATTGATCCTGTAGTTCTCTTTACCGCAGGGGCGGCGGGGGGTTGACTGCCTCTCCCCCCTCTTTCTTTAATCTCTCTCTCTCTCTCTCTCTCTCCCCCCCCTCTCCCACACACACACACACACGCACGCAAAGGCTACTTAATCCAACTTTACCCCACATTTGTTGCTCCCTTACCTCAGCTCTATATCGCCTCAATGGCTCTCTAGTAAAAAAAACGTTTCATTTAATAACCGGCTATTCGACTGTTTTTGCGTTGACACGCCAACCACACGAATCAAATCAAATCAAATCAAAATCACTTTATTGTCGTAAAACGTTTGAGTCTAGCACAGCTAGAAATAACCGACGACATTGTCAACTGATTATATCTAGCTATATTAAAAATTAATCAAACTAACATACAAGAAATGTGCTTAAAGATAATAAAATAAAATTGAACTTGGTACTGTAATAAATTTAATAAAATTTGTATGTGTTATAATATTTAAAAACTGAATTTGTCATTTAAAATTTATCATTTAAAAACTCTTCCAAAGAATAATAAGCTTTTAGCAAAAGAAATTCTTCCAGTCTGCTTTTGAAGGTTGAGTCCAAAATTATTTCCTTTAGGTAATTTGGAAGTTTGTTAAAAAGCTTTCGGCCCATATACTGTGGCGTTTTTTCTAGCAGACCTAGACGATGTTATGGAAACTGAAAATCACTTTTATGTCTTGTTCCATATTTATGAATAAATTGTTCTTCAGTAAAATTATCAAAATTATTTTTAACAAATAAAAGGCATTTTTTAATGTAAAGACATGGAATTGTTAAAATATTTAAATGCCGGAATAGAGGTTTACATGAATGTCTCTGACAGGTGAAAGTCATTATTCGTAGGTACTATTTCTGAATTTTGAAAATTTTAACTGAATCACAAACCGGTCCCCAGAACTCAATCCTATACTGAACAACTGATGAAAACAATCCATGATAAACCATTAATTTAGATTTCTCATCAATTATATTTCTTAAAATTCTCATTTGAAAACATAAAGAATTGAGTTTCTTAACAATTTTGTCTATAAAAATTTTCCAATTCAAATTTGAGTCCACCTCTATTCCCAAAAAATTTACTGATTTACTACTTTTTACGGTTTCATTTTTAAAGTCCAAGTTGTAATTAAATTGATTCTTATTTTGAATAGTGTTAAAGGTTAAAACATGAGTTTTTGAGTGATTCAATTTTAAACCATTAGCTGAAAACCAGTCTTCAGCGAAATATGATTAACTCGAATTTCATTCCTCCGCTGAGCACCAGGTCTCCAGGTCTTGTCCAATTGGTCTGGAAGATGACACATCATCTGATCTTTTGACGTAAATAATTAATAGACCACCCATTCTTATGGCCAAGCTGTAGCTAGTTTTGGGTGACCCAGAATTTAAATTTGACATAGTGTGATTAACTGAGCAAGTCCGGGCACTTCTGACATTACTAGAAGTGCCCGGACTTGCTCATTTAATACTATCCTCGTTAATATTTTATCTCTCGGTTCATGATGTAGCGCCGTTTATTTTAATGAGAGAGATAAAGCAGGTTTGGGGTCTCTTATCTACTTGCTCTTTGTTAAGTTTAAGAAGGAAACTTTCTAGAGCAGGTAGTTAATTCCAATACTTAAGAGGGGGCTAAAGGCAAATCAAACATATGTTGATATAAACTTGATATATGGCTTCTTCTAGTTAAGATCTACTAAATATTGAATTAAAACCACTCAATTTTAACATACCTAATGCAGCAAACCCGCATACTTATTCCCCATGTTATTTATGGAGATACAAATCATGTCACATCTCGCTATGTTGGATTGAAATATTCTGTTTGCATTTGAAATTCGCTGAGTATGCAGGACTGCTGCAACGACCAGTTCCTTCTAATCAATATTAATCATAGCTTAACGAATATGATCTGCTATTGATCGCAAGTGCTACCTGCAATATCCAATTACTACAACATTTATTTAATAACTTATAGAAGAACAGTTGTTATGAGGTGACGATTTTGCTGTAAACCACCAAAGAAAAAAACTTTTTTATTTGGTTTCATAGTCTTGAGATAAAAGGGAAACAACCTGGAAAGTTTCATTTGATTTAAAAATAGTCAAGCAACCAATTTTTTTTTTGGATCATTTTACATGGAATGATCCATGTTATAGAAAAACCTAACTGCTCCAATAAAATATATTCAATAACAGCGATAAATTAAGTCGAATAACTATAAATTGTTAAGGACGGATTTTATTGTGTTAAAACATTGCGCCGTAGAGTAAAATCGGTCACAAACACTAAAGTACAGCCAAAAAAGCATGGGTGCTTTACTGTACTAATATCTATATTAAAAGTAATACCCATTTGATAAATTTTTTATGATTCTTTCCCGAGAAATATTTGCGCACAAGATCGAGTTTTAAAAACAAAAGTTGAATTAAACACGTTTTACAAACAAAAGTGTATAAAACAAGTTGTATAGTGTAAACGCGGCTTTACAATACAAACAGTAGAAACCACAGGGGAGTGGTTTGGATCGGGAAACAATAACATCCAGAAAGGCACGATCGCACGACCTTGAGGACGACCTTGGACGGCCAGTCGGGCTCTTGGACCGACAAAGACTCGACTCAAGGTATCCTTACCCCATTCATTCCCTTAAAAAAGGTGACCAGACGTCCCGTTTTCAACGGGACAGTCCCGTTTTTTAGCGACGTGCCGTCCCGTTGTCCCGACAACCTCTCAGTGGACGCTCATTTCTCCCGTTTAGGAGTTTTTAAAAATATACGTTAAAAAAATTTACGTTCAACTAAATTATTTTTTTCGGGTTTTCGTGATTTTTTAAGTTGATTGTCTAAATTGATTTTTCGTGATCGAATTTAATGAATAAAAATGTCAATATACTGTCAGTTATTTAGCCATTATTATACCGAGACTGGTAATGATTTTTAAAAAGCTTTTTTAAAAAGCTTCACATCCTAATCTTTACAGTTGTACGCATTTTTAGTACAGCACCAACTAATTTATCTAGTACATGTTTTTTTAACTGTAGATTAAAGAATAAATTATAAAGATTAACAGAAATATAGCATAAATATACATTCTGGAACTGGAAGTTTTCATGAACTGTAACCCGGGACAATGCTCCTAATTTTTCAAAATTTTCCAGGGGAAGACACCCGACACCCAACCCCCACGCTCCTCTTTGTGTGGGGTCCACAAACCCCGACACCCCCCGGTGGGCAGCGTCCCGTTTTTGATTTTCCAAAATCTAGCCACCTTACCCATAAATCTCAATACCAATCTCCTACAAGTTGCCGGGTCGGAAAATGTGGTAATTGAGCATTATGCTTGAGGGGGAATCAGTTAGAGGGACAAAATACTGGGTATAGATGGGGTGACCAGAGGTCTCGTTTTTAAGAGAGTTCCCTACCTACCCAAAACATGCCTAAAACACGCTCCGCGCGGTGTCATTTAGCGCCTACAGTTTTCGAGATAAAATTTAGTTTAACATACCATTTCAAAGATAAAGAGTTGTAGAATTTTAACTGCTAATCAAAAATCGCTCATGTTAACGTATTCCGAAGAAATATTCCGTTGAAGTTGGCCAACTTTAACGCCATGTATCTTTTAAATGAGTGAGCATATACGATTTTTTAGAAGCAATAAACACTCTGCAACTCGTTACCTTTACAATGCTATATCCGAATAACTTTTATTTTAAGAATTGGAGACGCTAAATGACACCGCGTTTACCCCTGCACCGGCTTGCGCGGCGAAAAGCGCTCAAATTTAACATGGGCTCTCATGGAGCCGCAGTTCCAAAAGTCGCCGCTAGTGTCGCAGAAAAACGAAAACTGCCGTTGGTAGGGAAGCATAATTTTTATTTCAGTATTAGTTTGGCCACCTAACCTCTGATTGGCTGAACCGATCGGTGACGTCATGAGTTGTTGATGTCGTTACGTGTTGTCGGCGCCATTGTTGTTTACAAACAGTAGATTGGCGTGTGACTTTAATTATTACAGAGTCAATTCAATTATTACAAGCTGGTGACAGGCTTCTTGATTGATTTGAATGTTGTCAGGCCCATTTTAACTTATTAGCTTATTAAAAAAAATTAGTTTAGAGTTTAGGGTTTAGAGAGTGTGAAATTATCATTAGTAAACCTAACCTAACCCACCGAGCCTCCTAAAGAATGAGGCTCAGAACCCTTTGGAAATATAGCCGAAAATTGGCTATACCTAACCTACTCTAAGCAAATTAAACTAACTAAGTTGCAAACTTGTCACTAGCCTTATGAGACAGCTGTACCTTATCATGATGAACCATCCTTCTAACTGAAGAAACTATATGTAACTAGCTAACTGCCTCCCCTCTAGATTAGATTTAGCCATTGCTGCTTGCAGCCAATCTAACTAGAAGTGACCTACCATATATACCAAGTAAGAATGTGATAACTGTACCTCATAAAGGTCACATCTGCCCCATTGCCTTTGCCTTTAGTGCAGTATTTTCTGTCAATACATTGTGGGATAGGCTAAGAATTTGCATAATAGGCCGACTAGTCCTTGTTAAATATTACTATGAGTACTTTCTATTCAAAGACTCTACTAAGGGCCTGAACATGTAGAGGAGTATATTTGTACATGTTACTTTCAATTTTAAAAAAAGACTACCCAAACCTCAACACTAAGGCAATTTGTTCATGCTAGTATAAAATTAATTAGTTTGTAGGTATTATGAAACTGCACTTTTACGGTTTAATAACTGTTCAACAACTAACTTTAAAAAAAAGCAACACCTGTTGTCATGCAAAATTGAGTGGGTAAGAGACGAGTCAGTTACTCTTCAAATGAATATTTCGAGTTCTTTCGATGGTTGTTTATTTAATGCTGCTAAGGACAACCACTGACTTTTATTTTGACAGGTCACCAAAGTCATGACGTAGATCTGATGCAGACGCCTCCACATTTGGCATGACGTCATCGACGGGTCAGCCAATCAGACACCGATCGGTTCAGCCAATCAGAGGTTAGGTGGCAAAACTAATACTGAAATAAAAATTATGCGGTAGGCAACCCTCTTAGCGGGTGAGTCACGTTTTTTACGACGTGTACCGTTGACCCGACGAACCCTCTCGAGCAGGGCGGCCACACGTCCCGAGAAAACGGTAAAATCCCGTTTTTTCAAGTTGCATTTCGTTGTCCGGAAAAACTTTGTTGGGACGTCAAAATGTCCCGTTTTTTTTAAAAAGAAGGCTACATATAAAAGACATACCTAACGTCATCTTATATATTTAGGCTAGAGGCATCACACATTTCTTACGGTTATAAAAGAATATTACGAACTTTTAACAAATGCTTAACAAGATTTTAGTTTAACACCATATACTTGAAGCTCTTCTTCAAGTATCATTGTTGAGACACAATGAGCTTTGGCCATCACATTTTTTAGTTTATTTTTTACTTTTACATTAATTTATTACATATATAATTTCCTCTGTTTCTTTTTTCCTGAATCCCTTATTCTATTTCCCCAGAATCCCTGTTTAACCAAAATTACATTATAAATGATTCTATCATATGTTCTTTATATTTTATTTTAATTTATTTTATCTGGTTGACATGGTAATAAAAAAGTGTTGTGTGTGTGAAAAAACAAACTGAAAAGAAGATGACATGAAACATTAAAAAAAGTTATAAAACAATATTGACTCAAAATACATAACGAATTTAAGGACATGTCTGCAACTGGTATTAACCTAGGTGAGTCCACTCCAATTCTTCAATGAACTATTGTGTTGAACTCAATTTAAAATGAATTATATATCTATATGTTGTAATAAAAACATTTCTAATAAAACTATTATCATGTCAACACTTCAAAATCAAAATTTGTCTCATATATTCCTCCTTTTGTTCTTTTAATATCCCAATACTTCTTTATTTTCAATTTACAGTAAAAATCTAGGTAATTTCATAACACCTTTCCATCTGTTACGTTCCTCAATTGTTTTATATGAAATGAGGTGGTCCTTCAGCCTTAGAATTTAATAATATTTCTCATATCGCCCCAAACAATCATATAACTTCAAAATGGATTGTTGCCGATATTTATTACAAAAATCTTTTTTTAATAAAATGTTAAGATCTTAAAAATGTGACTTGATTATTTTTAATCCTCAGTGTGTGGTGATTAAAAAAAATACCTTTCATGGCTGCATGCCATTTATTGTATTCTTAAAGGAAATCTGTAACAATCGTGAACTGTAATAAGTTAAATACAAGTCAAATAAAATAAAATTCATGGTCTAAAAGCTTCAAAAACAGTTTGATACTTAATTTCTTCGATTACAAAATTTGTAAATTACAGAGACCCCCGTATAATTAAACACCCTGGTGTGTGGTGTGTTGTATTGGGGATGGGGGGGGGGGGGGTGAATTTTGTTTAAGTGTCCCGTTTTTATTTGGAAACGACCTGGTCACCCTACTCTCGGGACGCCCATTTGTCCCGTTTTGGCGTCTGTGCAAAGGTAAACTTTAAAATAACCCCGTCACGGCAAACCTGCGTACTGAGCATTTTTAAGGAATTATTTTTTATACGAGCATATTAAATTTATGTAAGAGAAAATAATATTTTCCCTACCTGCTATGTTTAGACGCTTTTTACTCCTTGTAATGTGTGAGTAAAATAATTTGTCTCTTAGAGGGAGTAAAGTCTTACTTAAGTCTCCCAGGGGACGACAAAGTAAACCCATACGAATAATATTGAAATCAATAATAAAAAACTAGAGCACCTTCAGATTTCCACGCACACATGCAAATATGTTGCTGCTCAACGAATGCAGGCGCTAACAGCTGATTTAGTATCAGGAATAATCAAATAAGTGTACAATTAACAACAAACGGCTGTGAGACGTCTAAGAATTAAGGGATGTAAGAACGTTGCAACAATCAGCTAATCGCTGGTGCATGCATAGTCGGAGCTTACTCGGATGCAGGTGATAATAACAGAACGAAAAAAGTGGTTATTTTTTCTTACTTACTAAGATAATAACATAAATGTTTATGGTCAAAATATTTATTATTGCTGGTGAGGAAAAAATTTTCTCCTGTAGTTTAGTTGATGACATAGATTTTCTATGCCGTGCGGCACCAGGATAAAAACAAGGGCAATCCTAAACTGCTGTTTCCGAAAATACGGTCAATTAAAAAATACATTTATGGTATCGAAACAAAGGTCTGAATCTAACAATTACTATGGTACCAATTATGAATGGTTTAGAGGCAGTTTACCCATTGTCACAGTTTTGGAAACATTCCTTAATGCGGTACAAGCTTCAAGATTATCAGGGTTTACGATGTGTAAACTGCCTCTACACAATTTAAAATTGAGACTATAGTAAAACTGTAGTGAGATTCAGACCTTTATTTAAAACCAGTAATTTCTTCTATTTTGTATTTACATAATACGATACATAATTCTGTTGGTTTCGTACAAGCAGTCAGGAAGGCCTAAACTGTTTGCCTGTTGCTTCCGATCAGGCAGTCAGGAAGGCCTAAACTGTCGGTCTATTGGTTCCTTACAGGCAGTCAGGAAGACCCTTAGAGACCAGGGCGTTTCACCTAAGGTAACCATTCACACATACATGCCCCGCACGCTGTGCATTGCATGTCATGCATAGTCTACAACACTATGAGTCATAGCACGATGTGCCGTGCACGCCGAAGCCCACACACATGCACGGCAATCAATATTCATATACTGCCACAAAATATAAATATATAGAGCCGTTATATAAATTTTGAAAAACAAATTTAACAATAGGGGAAATGCTTGTACTCTGGGCCACAATGTACCTTGGGCCACCCCAGGTACTTCTCTCTCCATGCAGGGAATTTCGGTTTTGAAAGCTGCAGTGTAGTGGCGTCCCCGTTCAAAAACCTTGGCCTTCAAAACATCAGCAGACAATTTGATCAGTTTCCACTTTTTGCCACTGGCCACTACGACTTTCCAGAACTAAAATACAGTTATTGCAGCTGCGGGCGCGGAGACACTGTGTGAGTCCCGGAACCAGCAGCCGCGATAACTGTATTGAGTAATTGTAATATTAACACTTTGAACCCTAAGCCCGAGTATAGCTCGGGGCATGGCGTATGTCACCGTGTACGAAGCCCGAGTATGGGTCGGGCCACGAAATTAAATTCCATAGCAACGTATATTCGACGTATTTTCGCTAATCGTTGCTAGGGAACTCTTCCTTGATCATCTGGCATTGATTATAGTATCCAAAGGTCTCGAAAAAGCCATCTATTTAGCAGCAGAAAAATAAATCCAAATGTCTGCAGCTGATCCTTTGTGTCACCGGCTGACGACGCTTTGTTGTCTGCAGTAATGGCTGACTTTGTTTACGTTTTTGTTGGCGTCCAATAAAGTGTGATTTTACTTATATTTACAAGTGTTTTGAGTCGTAGTTAGTTATGAGATTTTTTATTACTTTATTATGTAATGTTTTTGTCATGTTTAGTGTAAAATATGAGAGATATATTTGATATGAGTGATGTACATGACTACCATCACAATTTTGTTTTCTTCATTTTTTTATGTCCGTTTTACGTGGAATCCTAAAATTGTTGTTTGTTGTAACTGTAATAAAATTTATATCATTTGAAAGGTTATATTTTTCTCTTTATTTTGATATATAATTTATATGGGTAACAAATATATGTATTAAGCTACGAATTTTAATTTGAACCCCAAAATCGGCCAGTAACGCACGTAAAAAGAGATTTTAGCGCCCAGGGTTGTTCAAAGTGTTAAGTACCCCCAAGACGCCATCAAAACGTAAATTTGATGGCACCTTGAACAATTTGAAAATGGTCCTTGAGCCATCAAAATACACAATTAGCACTTTGAACCATTTTAAGGACGCAACACTGCGCTGCACTACCTTTGCCGGCGCCAGCGCCCTCTCTCGTTCTCTCTTGGCGCCCAGCACGTATTGAGCTGACAAGACACCTAAAAAAATACTGCAAATAAGCCGATGCGCCGCTGTCTGGTCAAAGGCAACCAAAAACGATGAACATCAGTAAAACGAGGGTTGGATACTTTAGTAATACTATGTGTTCTAATCTCGCATGTAATGGAATCATCAAAAAAATTTTCTGAAATTCAAACTTAGAAAATATTTATTTACTTTTAAATGTTTAGGCGAAGTTTTGAATGAACAAGAAATCAAAGTTACTTACTATGCTTACATTCAGTCTATTTTGTTTTATTGTAATGTGTCCTGAGGAGGAATCTACAAGTCAATCCTTGAGCCAATAAATGTAATTCAAAAAACCATTTTAAAAGTTGATTTCAATAAAGAAAGAAGGTATCCTTAAATTGATCTTTTAAAAAGAAAGTTTATTTCTTCATTTGTCTACTTTTCATATTTAAGATGTGTATGTAATAATTTTCAAAAATGTTGCCAATATGTTTTCAATAACTTTTCACTACCACCTACTAACTACTAAACAGGATCCACATAGTTAGGCCCCTTGCACACACTCAGATTTTTATCGGTCGGGAAAATATCGGAACTTCACATTCCAATAGTGGCGGCTGGTGGAGAATGGGAGCTTGCACACGGTCCGTCCACCATCCGATCCGGCACGATCGCCAGATAGCAGCCGGACGCGCCACTGCAGACAGTCGGCGCCGGACCGGCACCGGAAAGACATTGGCGCATGTGACTAGATGGAGGCTTGCACACCTGCCGATAATCTCCGTTCCGGCGTCAGTTCACATTGCTGGTTAAAGCCACTAGTTCGTATATAAATACTAAATACCGTACAATTAAGTTACTTCAATGTAAGAGCAAGCCTTTCTTCTGACGGTATGCTATTCCTTATTTTAGTATTCTGGTGCTGGATGTTACTTTAATCCAATCATGCAGCTCATTAAAAAATTCTTTTGACATTCGAAAAAAGTTAAAAAATTTATTACTATCGTTGCAAAGTTCTTTGTAAAGTGTGTAGAATGTCCCTGTATGAACTCTTTCTTTATTGACGGGATGCATCCAAAACCTTCGCTTAATCCTTCGACATTTTATGTTGATACAACAACTCCATTGCCACAATTATCTTGGTATTAATTTTTACGAAACACTCACTACTCACATGGCACATGGCAATCGAGCAACTGGCTTCTTTGAATTAGGATAGTGTGCAAACAACGCTTGTTCGGTTCAGATCGGACTGTTATTTACCGGTCCAACACAAATCAGAGTGTGTGTAACCGCCCTTAATCCCCGGATCATCCAAGGTGTACCGCATTACTGTATTATTCTGCATTAAGAAAGCAGCCATAAGAAAGCATTCTTATCAATGAAAAACTACCTTAAACTTGATCTGAAACTATTTTTGTACTTTCCTAAGGCTTGGGTAGACATCCCGCACTCTATATAAAAACTTAGCCAGCGATGTAGGCCTACTCAAGACCTCACTCTTCAGTCCGCCAAATAGGTGAAATAAGATTATAGTCTCTGATTTGTCTGTTTTGTATTCATTTGGGGACTCTATATGACTTCAAGTAAATTGCAGGAAAAGAGTATATACCGGTAACCCGGTTAGTGTATTATTAATGAGACCCAGGACATAGGCCTAGACGTAATTATCTATAAAGAAGGTTCGGATCTTTTTCAAATATTACATGCAAACCCAAACTAATTATGAATAAGCAATAATAATGATTATGAACAAAAAGCACAGTTTACACAAAAATTCAAAAACTACCTGTTAAGTACACATTTTTCAAGAATAGCGGCCACAATGCAAAACAGAAGACTTTTTAACCCAAAACCCAGACACATCACAACCGCGGAAATAACTAAACTACCAAAATAATGAATTGTACTATGTAGATTAAAGTTTTTCATGAATATCAGGTTAGCGTAATAACTCCAGAAGTAGTTCAGCTTATTCACCATTTCTAGCGCTACAATGGTGTGTATACAGCAGGCCCCGATAGAATAATAGGATATGTTATGTCACTAGTAACTATCCAATAGATCTCAATTTTTCTATATCAAGCTACATGCCAAGTTTTAACCATATATGTTAAGTTAGCGAGGTATAAAAATATATTCATGCCCTACAATGGTGTTTATACGGCAAGCGCTACGCCGGTAACATCCCAGTGACATCACTCGAGCCCAAAAACAATAGAGTGGTGGAGCCCTTGTCAGCTTCTCTCCCCGGCCCTGAGTTTGGTGTACAGGATAGGATGCTGAAGATGGCCCGAGGCTGAAACGTGTTCGTCCAAACAAAGGGATTGTTGATGTAAGTAAAATTACTTGCTAAAAGTCGTTTCGCTTCAAGAGAATAAGCAAATTTCACAGTTGTGTTTTGCAGTTTCTATATTCTCTGGGCATCATGCACCGTGATGCTATTTCCAAAGGTCGGGTAACAGTAGCAAAAGAGATTGAGATATTGGATGTTGAGTTAGTACTTTCCTTGTTTAATTGAAAATCTAATGATACCTGTTAGTCTTACCCCGAAACCCCTTAAATGTTAGATGTTGAGTTAATACTTTCCTTGTTTGATTTACAATCTAATGATACCTGATAGTCTCACCCCAAAACCCCTTAAAATAGCCTAGGTAACTGATCAGAGCGCAAGGAACCTCAATGCATGTCACATTTTGGCATGACGTTTTTGCTGCAATTGATTGTAATTTAGCTCATCGCACAACCTGAATTAACCTTACATCCCCAAACTTCAAACCTAACCTACCCATTTATATCGATGTGATTGCGATTGGTTCCAGACAGAAAGTGCAACTTGTTTTCAAGACATATCAGCCTTGTTTTCAAAGGCTGATATCATTGCCTTTTGGAGGTCATCGCATAAATGGAGTTATAATTTCTTAAAATTCCCATTATAAGTTGAATTGTGTTTTCTCCAGAGGTGTAATTTTTCAGACCTCATGAAAAATAACTCATTTAAAAGTAGTGGCCACCAAAACGTACTTCCGTAAAAAGATTTAGTATGTAATATTGCAGTTATAGCCTACTTATAATTAAGACAACAATGACTGCCATAAGTAGTTATTCCTCGCATCACAAAATTAGCCTACAACCTCCTTAATTTCAGAATAAGTCGCATATGTTTTTCACACGTTTATCGTGTGAATTAAAAATTTCTAAATAGTTTCAAATCTTCCAGAAGTTTCTGCTCCAAGTACACCCAATTAATTGGAGTCAAAATGCAGTTAGAATATTAACATTTTACTGTGGTGTTAAACACAATATTCCCAGGATTTCTCTTTAAATTTCAATAGACTGTTTTTAACTACTGCTCTGTGAACACACTGGTACATAATTTAGCGAGAGTGCTAACTTAACACATAGACTGGAAAAAAACCTTACCTGACATAAATGACCATCCCATTGGTATGTAGGCGTTTCCAGCCAGTGGGCACAGCGATGGACGCTCTATCCAAAACAGCCGGTTTGTACACACTTACACTCCCGCTACCGCTACTGGTATCCGATCGGTCACTAGCACCCACAGAACCGCACGAGGACTCTGTGTCAGAGCATCTCGGAAACACCACATTCCCTCCGATTCCATCCCCACCCATCACCGCGAAATCCTCCCTCTGTTGCACCGTACGCACCGCACCCGCAGAGTTGTAACCGACACTGTACTGATATCCGTTCTGGGCTTGTTGGACGTTATACAACTCCTGTGTTTGTTGTTGGTTCTGTTGAAGCTTTGGTGGTTGTTGATGCTGTTGCTGTTGTTGTTGTTGTTGTTGTTGTTTCACGGGGGACGGAGCCGGGTAGCCACTGGGTCCGGGGCCGGGGTTGGGGTTTCCATTGCCTCGATAGAAGCTCTCTCCCGAAACGTACACTAGCACATTCTGCAGGCCGGGCGGTCCGCGACCCTCGGGCTTACCGGACATTCTCCTCCGACGCTAACAACAACATCACTTGCCGTGTCCGTCACTGCGCCGACCACCTGAAACAAACCTCAGTCTCAGATTCAGTGGCTATTTTTTTTCAGTGGCTATTGAACAAAACTTCAATAACTGCATTGTGACGCACATCGTAGATCTCATCGTTGAGTTCAACTCAACTCAAATTCGTTTAATCCACAATGAAGTTACATAATTACAAAATGTTGTAAGAAGTAATTCAATAAAATAAACTACAACTAATACATAGACAAAAAAACAACATGGACTGATTCCCTAAAAAAATGGACAAAAAAGATCACAAACTAAATTTTTTAAGGCAGTAAAACACATCAATTTTAAGATATTTCTATTGCTCAGCATTATGTACAACACAAAAATCATATATGTGATGTGGAAAGTGAAAAGGGACCTCAAGTAGGAATTTTCTGGTTTTGAGTTATCAACATCCTGAAATTCAGCATTAAATTACAAACATTTTGACATATAATTTGTTGTACTATGATTTTTGTCTTTTGAGTTATTGGCATTTTAATTTTCATTTTAATACCGTTAAAACGGGTATTTTAGAAATTAAGGCCCGAAACTTCAAACGTTCACAGAATTTTTATTAGTATTTAAGAAATGAATTAGGTATCAAAATAAAGCTGAAAACTAGCCCTTTAAATCTAAATAAAAACATACACTTACAATTTTACTGTCTAAAAAAAAAACAATAAAGTGAGACGTTAGAAAAGGGACCTCAAGTCGGAAGTCAGAATACCAAGGAATAAAAGAGAAATACACTGTCAAGATGGTGGTTTTCGGACTTAAGACAATATTCTTTTACAACAAAAAACTTGAAGTAGTTCACTTATCCGTCAATAGATGTCAGGAGAGACTAGTTTTGTATTGCCCCTGATGACTCTGTCAGTGCGGGCTTGCACATTTTGGAAATGGGACCTGAAGTCCATTTCCCATTTAAGCCCCCCCTTATGGGTCCCTTTCCATATGCATGACATAGACTGCTAAATCAATTATTTTTTAATATTTCTCGGATTCTTATCGCTAAAATAACCGAATGAATATGTACAGGAAAGATTAAGTAATCGTATCCAATCGAAACCTAAAAATCGATATTTTGACCCCGTTCGACTAAAATGCCCGTAATGTAAAATCTACTCCAGCGACTTGAGGTCCCTTTTCACTTTCTGCATCACATATGCTAAACTGATTTCACTTCAAATTATAGATTTCATCCAAAATATAAAATGGCAGACACTGTTAGGAGGATGAAGTAACATAACGTGAATAAACAAGCTATTTATGAACACTGAGTATAAGCAATCGGGAATGAGAGATGTACATGAAGCTCGCAAGGGTTTTTAAAATAAAATAAAAATAAAACTGAAGAGGGGAAAACATACAACCTACTACAGTAATTGTTCAGCACATGAAAGTAAGTGGATGACCTGTTCAGAAATGCCCTAATTGATTGGAGCCTTGATGTTTTTGTACTTTTGCCAATGTATAAAAATACATTCTGAGTGTAATGTTGCCAAAACACAGTAACAGACAAAACTTGTGTCAGCACCTCCCAGTGTTACAGATCGATTAATGGTGTATCAATAAGTAGTCCGTAATCCTACGTAGACAAATTTATCAAATTTGCTAACAATTTGATGACTTATTCTTCACAAATGGGGTTCTCACTTGAAGGACATAAATGTGAAATTTGCTTCATTTCAGGAATTAAATCAACCATATTTTGTTTGTACATCAAATTTTGATATTAACTGCAATTAACTGAAAGCCTAATAGGCATAATGTAACAAAAGCTATTCCTATTGTGGGTTCTAAAAGCAGCTCTATTACCTGAGCCTATGGGTTTATCTCAAATAGTACAGGGTGCGGCAAAATAAACGATCTAATTTAAATTACGAATAACTCTATGATTAAAAGTGATACAATATGTTTTATTGGTTATTACAGGCTGTTATTGTTAGCCATTAATGAAAACTTATATATGAGCAACAAAATCCATCAGTTTAAGTTTTGAAGATCACATCCTTCAGATGGTGTCCTTCTTTGATTAGGCACCGACCAAAACTATCAAATTCTGCATTCATCATTTCAGGAGACAGGTTGGCGATCTCTTGAGTTATGGCCTCCTTTGGTTCGTCTAATGTGCGGGGCTTGTTGGTGTACACACGTGTTTTTAAGGAGCCATACAAAAAGAATTGCAGACGCTTAGATCAGGTGAGAGTCAGGGTTTAAGCTGGGAAAAAATTTCTTCGAGCAAAAATGCTACAAGCTCTTTGAAACTTGTAGCAAAATTATTTTCCTTTTAGCATTTTTATTGCATGTCATTAAATTATGGCACATGTCATCAAACCAACTTAATCAAACAACATAACCTCAAAAACAAACTATATTTCGCATCTCGCATTACCGTGTTCGAGGTTTCATGACGTCTATTTTCGCCTGTGTTGCCAGACTGACCATGAGATTTTACCTAAGGTGAGTTTCGAAAATCCCCGGTTTTACACGGCAGTATCTTTCAAAATCCCCGCATAATCCACGGCAACGTTTCTTGCCCCTTAAATAGGGTATTCATGACTTGAAACTAGAATTATCAAATTACTATATTGATTATTCGACTCCATATCATTCCAATTGGTGGCGAACTAGCCCTCCACATTCTCGCATTTGCCACCGCTCGGCTAGACACGGCGACTCAGCCACTACAGAGTGCGCGCCAACTGCTCTTTAGCACAGACACAGATGAAGTTCTTCATCTGTGGCACAGAAAACGTATAGCACGTCTATACGTTCTCTGTGTCTGTGTCTACCTATTCTTCTTTTTAACTGTGGATCTTATTGACAGGGCATCTGATCGAGGGTTACGTTGCAGACTACATTCCATAGTTAACTCTTATTTTATTTTAAAGTAGGCCTGGTGCAAAGTAATTTGTGGAAGTAAATGGACTTTTATTGAGATTGGTATCGGTTAAAACCAGATTTTCTGCAATAAAGTTAAATAATTTCCACTCTTTACTTTGTAGCAAAAAGGCGACAGCCTGTCCGAATATTGTCGCATTTTCGTGGTGCATTTCGCATTTTACGACAAATGCGACCGCAGCTTAAATCCTGGTGAGAGTGCTGACCACGCAATATCCCCGAAACGTTGAGATTACTCGGCCACGAAACTTACATTGCAAAAATCACATTACAGCATTGGCTGTGTGGGCCTGTTGGAACCATATTCTTCTCAGGACTATGCGTTTCCTCCAAAGTTCAGGTATGAGCAAGTCTAGTAACATAAACAGATAGAGTTTTGAATTCACTGTAACAGTTCGACCACCCTCTTCACAGAAATATGGCCCGATCACACAATTTTTTGTGTCACCACACCACAAGTGACTTTGGGGCGTAGAGGACGTTCATGAATCTGTTCGAGATTTATAAATTACCGAAGCGAAAGTTTTTTTGACGAAACCGTCCCGATGAAAATGCGCCTCATCACTAAACACTAAAATGATGTCATCGATATTTAAATCAATCGTTTGTTCAGCGAATCTTTATCGCTTTGCATGATCAGTGGGCTTTGATTTCTGAACAACAGCCGATTTGTACGGATGAAAATTCAGATCGAACCGCAAAATTAGTGTAACCGAGCGGTCAGACATGTTCAAAGCAACAGCTTGTTTGCGGGCGGACCTAGGAGGACTGTTTTCCAAAGCATCATGAACTCTATCGATGTTCTCTGGCATTCGAGCTGACCTTGGATGACCTGTCGGCTCCTTTTCAACGCTGAACCCGTTATTCTTAAGGTGGTTAACCACCGCATAACTGTTTTACGCGACGTAACTTCTCCATGTCGACCTAATTCAAAGAACACACAGAACTAGCGCTGAGTAGCAATGACTGAATCATAAAATTTCTTATAAAATAAGCCTCGATAACAAACGCACGTTGCTCAGGTGACCACTGCTTTATGACTACTGACAATGGCCGAAAATAGATCGGTTTTTTGCCGCACCCTGTATGACTGTGACAAAATAAAAACAACCCCGTTGCTTTCCCAGCGAACTTCAATTGCTTGATTTAATCATTTAGACAAAGTCTAAAATCAAGTAAAAAATCACCATACGACCCCACAAATATGCGTGCAAAAGTATTCTATACAAGAATGAAAACTGAGTAACCAAGAAATTTGTAGACTATATTACATAAAGAGGTACATATTGGAATCCAGTTCCTGACAGTACCGTAGTCAGGTACAAGAGGCCTATTGTAAAAATATAACATTTGGTATTTTAAAATGTATTTTGTTCATGTCTAGAAAGAGTATGTTGTGATGACTATTTTGACTCTGAATAAATAAAATTTTTTTATGAAAATCACTATATGATGACCATTGATTAAGTTATAGTTTTTCATTAAAAACCCCATTTTTGGGGGTGTTACCGTGAGCTGGGTCTTAGGTCTTACCATGAAACTTGTGGAAATAGCTTCTTTTCTATAAGGGAAATTTGCACGAGTCTAGAATAAAAAATAACTTTTCAATATGTAATCTAGTTTTTCCATCACTTTTAACATCTTCCCCGTATCACTCTACCCTATTATCATAAAAATAATAAACAATCTTTCCTGGAAAGTTTAACCAGGGCTTTTTTACCAGACTGAAATTATAATCCCAGGTCTTAAGATTATTGAAATATCCTGAGGATTACAAAATGTCTGGATCATGAGGAATAACTTTTAATTTTTACAATTTAAAATAGCTATATGAAGAGAAAAGAATAAAATTTTCTGGTTTGCAGACATTGAAAGCAACTCGTTTGGATCTTTCAATCTAAGTTTGGGAAAGTGACAGCATAAATTATAGCATATAAAGTTATAACAACGCATTAAGTTATTCTTTGTTCAATAAAAATAGGTGTTCGAATAAAAATATATGTTTGTTTCACCTCCCCGACTTTCTTGGCTAGATCATCGCCGTAGCTGTCATTCTAGACTGTAAAAGCTTGCAGACAGCATATATACACAATTAACAAGGGGATAATGTAAACAAAAAATACATCTGAAACATCCTTCAAATGACTGACTTTCTTCTGATTTATCTTGTTGGCTGTGAGTGGTAGTGGAAGGGGAATGGTAAACAAGACCTGACTATAGGGCTGTCAGTTTCTCTAATTCTAATATGTTAGGCTACCTAATACAAGTTACTGGATTCAACATTTAACACCTTCAATGCTGATCCCACACAAGTGCTGCATGAGCCATTTGTTGAAGACTTCCTTTGTATGGGACTACACGTAGTTCTGAGCTTCTCCACCCACAGCGCCACCTACTGGACCAGCAATCACACACTGCGATCTAGCGTTCTATTGTCAGTCAGCCGGTTGTTTTGACAGTTCCGAAGTGAGGTTATGTGTACGCGATTATTTGTTTTGATATTTGTTTTGATGTTATAAGTGTTTATATCGTGGTTTGTGCTAAACGATGGATCTTCCGGGCCCGAGTAATCAACGTGATGTGGACATGGACTTAGAGGACCAACGTGCTGTGCGCTCATCCCGCAAATGTGCGGACCGGAAATTAGACTAGAGAAAAATGACGAAATCGACCTTATTCAAGAAAAAGAATATCATTTCCAGTCTTTATACAACAAAAGGAAAGTGATTACGCAAAAAAAACTTTTAGCACATAAGGGACCTAATACCCTTAATTTCAGCAGTGAATGTGTTAAAAAATAGTGACCAATAGTATTGTTTATTTACAATAAATAACACAATAAATAAAACCCGTGTTGCAGCAGACCTGCATACCCAGCGAATGTCAAATGCAAAAGAACATAGTTCAATCCAACATAGCGAGATATGGCATGTTTTTGTAAGCTCTTTAAGAATAACATGGGTAATGAGTGTGCAGGTTTGTTGCAACAGCTATATTAAAACTGGGTGGTTTTAATTCAACAGGTATTATTGGGTCTGACTAAAATAAGCTATTTACCAAGTTTTATCAAGGAATGTTAAGAAATAAGGAAGATATACAATTTTTTTCCTATAAGGATAACATGGGGAATGAGTATGCAGGTTTGCTGCCACGAAAATGGAAATAACAAGGATTTCAGACTAATAAACATTAGATGCAGCCACAAAGCAAGTTTTAATAAAATATGTTGAGAAATAAGCAAGATATAAAATTTTACTTATTTACCATAAGGTTAACACTGGGACAACGTACTGTGTTTACCGCTTATAGTAGTTGTTTTTATCACTACATATATATGTATTATATATCTCGGGAATCAATGGACATAGATCATTGATTCAAAATACTATAATGTTTGTTTTTTCAAACTCATTACAATGGTGCTTACAAAAATTGGATTATTTTTATTTCTCTAAGTAAAAAACTACAAAATCCCATTTTTGGGTGGTTTATCCCTCTTTACCCCCAACCTGATCCCCCAATATTGATCGGGCTGGTCTACAAACTCGTCAATTGATTACCACATTACACGTCTGCACCAAATGTCACTGAGATCGGACCATATTAACTATATTAACCATATTAACCGCTATCATGTTAACGGACATATTATATTATAAGACATTTATTATATACACACACACACACACACACACACACACACACACACACACACACACACACACACACACACACACACACACACACACACACACACACACACACACACACACACACACACACACACACACACACACACACACACACACACACACACACACACACACACACACACACACACACACACACACACACACACACACACACACACACACACACACACACACACACACACACACACACACACACACACACACACACACACACACACACACACACACACACACACACACACACACACACACACACACACACACACACACACACACACACACACACACACACACACACACACACACACACACACACACACACACACACACACACACACACACACACACACACACACACACACACACACACACACACACACACACACACACACACACACACACACACACACACACACACACACACACACACACACACACACACACACACACACACACACACACACACACACACACACACACACACACACACACACACACACACACACACACACACACACACACACACACACACACACACACACACACACACACACACACACACACACACACACACACACACACACACACACACACACACACACACACACACACACACACACACACACACACACACACACACACACACACACACACACACACACACACACACACACACACACACACACACACACACACACACACACACACACACACACACACACACACACACACACACACACACACACACACACACACACACACACACACACACACACACACACACACACACACACACACACACACACACACACACACACATATAAATACTAACAAATGGTGATTTTTTTCTTCTGGGGGCCCCAAAATGAAAAGTTAAGATGGTCTCGGACTTAGGTCTTACCATGATACCTACGGTAATAGCTTATTCCTTTAAGGAGATTCACTAAAAACAATAAAACATATGATTAAAAAAAATTATTAATTATTTAAAATCAGAAAATATCAATTTTAAACATTGATTTTAACGGGGGAGAAGGATTCAAAGTTTTAACCTTTTTTGCAAAAAAATTGCCTTTACTTTAAAAACAACCCTCGTAGATATTTTACAGTACGTAAGAGGCCTATCTAAGTAGCTTAGATATGTGACAGTCCAAAAACACACAGACAAACTGATCCAAAAATGTTCCTATTTGATGCCTGTATAAGTATTATTATAAGGGAAACATGTATAAAGGCTATTTACTTTTCCACCAATATGTTTGCAGTCAACATATCCAAGTGGTACTGCCAAACGATGGCGTTGGAATGTTCTGACATTATGCAACATCACCGACAAGCAGCGTGATGTAACTCACAAAGAAGTAAACGTAGAACCTTGATAGCTCAATACTAAGTGGACTTCAGGACTGTTAAAGTACTATCAAAATCACAACCTACAGAAAAAATATCAAATTTTACATCTATGGTATCTAAAAAAGTAAGTTGAGTCCAAATTATTGTTTAAATTATTTCAATACTTTACAGTTTAACAATTTCAACTTATCATGCATAATATGGACCAACATATGACTTGGATTTATGTGGATTTCCCCTATAGGGAAGAATCTGATACCGCAGGTTTCATAGTAAGACCCTAGGCCGAGACAATGATAAATTTTTGTCTTGAGGCCTCCAAAAGCAAGAAGCACTACGGTATTTATAAAAATTTTTCATAGAGCCGGGCTTAGGCCTAACCATAAGACATACGGAAACAGCTTATTCCCTTTAGGGAAAATTCACTAAAACGCAAATCATATGATAATCCATAAGTATATATTTGGTAACACAACAGCAACTGTAAAAAAGTACAATCTTAATGAAATTTGCTACAGACTTGTAAAGTGGTAATCACTATTACATGCGACAATCAGCCTGGTCGGACACCATAAGGAGGGGGTAAGGGGGAACAAACCACCAAAATGGGGTTTTTAGAGCAAATAAAATTTGTTTCCACAAGTTGATTTGCTTGAAAAAACAAAATTTTGAATCATAGCTCTATGTTCATTGGTTACTGTGATATTGAAAACATTTAACACAATGTGATGTCCCTATTCTGTATTATTCTTATGGGATATAAGTCTATTCCTTTATATTGCTTATTTTCTCAACAAATCTTGGAAAAAACTTGGTTCGTGGCTTCGTCTAGTTGAGATCTGTTGTATTTATGCCTAAAATCCCTGATTTTTACATTTCCGTGGGAGCAAACCTATATACTCATTCCTCATGTTTTCCTTAAGGGGAAAAATGTTATATTTTCATTATTTCTTAACATATCTTCATAAAACTTGGTAAATGCCTCCTTCTAGTTCGTATCTACTAGATACTGAATTAAAACCTCCCAATCTTTACATACCTGTTACAGCAAACCTGCATACAGGAGACTCCCTCTTACCCCGGTTACCTTTTAATAGGACGTCGGTTTAATCAGACTACACTCCACTAAGTGACATCTTTTAAACCAGACGATTTTTATCAACACAACGGTTTAACCAGATGTGATTGGCAGGAAATGGACAGTACTGTATCGATGATTCTCGAGGGAAAGATTTGAGACCACTAATAAAGCACAAGTCCAAATCATAATGTTGGCTTTTACGGTATGCAATAGAGTTATTATATAACGTTTTTTAACCGGTAAACTATTGACCGCTTGGGTCCCAAGGAATCCGGATAAAAGGGAGTCTGCTGTAATCATATCCCATGATATATTCTTGGGAAATTACGAAAGCATATCATATTTTATTATGTTGGATTGAAAAATGTTTGCACACATTTAAAATTTGCTGAGTATGCAGGAATCAATGGGAGTATTTTTTTCTATCCTTACATAATGTTTGTCTTCTGGAGTAGGCCTACTAACTGAAGGCAGAACCCACTTAGCATCTAAACAGAGGCCTAGATTGCATTACACTTTACTTCATAATTAAAAATGTCATTCATATCTTTAATGTAGGCCTATACATGATAAGAGAATGTACTTTGTTAAATGAAACATCTGATTCGCCTATTCGTGTCTAATACTATGACAATGTACGAACTCAGTTCGCTAAGTTTGATTTACCAAAGTTCATCTGCATTGCCTTGGTCCTAAAAGTGCCAGAGTCAATTGAACTCATAAGTTAATGTATTCACAGCAAACTGCATGTGAGTTCTCTAGTTTCTTGCTGCCATGCTGTATGTGCACCGATGAATGCTGTGTTATGTCCATTTAATTTAGTTGTAGAGTATACTGTTGTAGTGGAGAAAACATGGTACTTTAGTTTTATACAGAGACCACCCTCAAGCATTACCGCTGCAGCGGTTATGTTAAGTTACGTTATCATAAATATGTTAGTGGGACTTTCCTCATTTCGATACCAATTGAACAAATGAGTCATACTTTCGCCCGCCAAAACCCGTTGATAAATGATGCGCGTGCTCCGGTCAACGACCGACCTGGGCCTACTTGGAGGGGATTTAGTGGGTGAAAGTACGACTTATCTGGTATCGTTTGATTCGTAACATAATGAGGATAGTCCTACTAACATATTTATGATAACCTAACCTAACATAACCGCCACAGCGCGCTGTATAAGGGTGGCGATCGGTGTGGACGATAACGGCGGTGAGGACATGAACACTCAATCCTCGCTGACATCGCTGCCTTCTGGGAATGTACTCACGGCACAAATACCGTTCATCAAAATTAAGTCGAATTTGCACAGTAAGTCGATTAAAGTACTTCCTTCCCAATGGTGTAGTTATTTTTGGTGTCCAGCAAAACAATCTCTCTAAAAAACAGTAGCCTCCGTTATAATACCAAAGTACCGAAAACATTTCTAGGCCTAGTTTGTGTTTTGCATTGGGCAGAGCCTGTTTATTTATTTATTTAAGTTGTGCTGCTACCAAAGCCTGTTTATTTATTTATTGCAGTTGTGCTGCTACCTACAGTGACTTCTGGAACTATGTCCAACTGAGTTCTAAAGCGGTAGAAAGCATTACCGAGTCACTGTCATGCAAAGGGCTGGAATTTAAAATTTTTGCTGCATGTTTTGTCTTAGTACAGACCCATAGGAATGCTCACATTAATGTGTGACAGGGCGACAAACACGAAGGCCACAAAACCGTCAAATAAGCATCAGTATAAGTCACATGTGCCCTAAACCTAATCCTCTAATTACTTCATCATACCTACTTCATTGTAGCCAAGGCCGCCGAGAGGCCATCCAAGCTAATTCTGTAAAATGGGGCCCGGGACTAAGAGGTACTTCTCAGAGAAAATAAGATTGGCTTCCTGAAGGGATTAAAATTTGACTTACCCAAATTACTATAACAAGGTATATGTTACTTAGGTAAAATTAATTTGACAGTCTTAAACACTCATATCTATTTGTTTTTCTGTCTGTCCTTTTGGTGTTTGCGATTAACTGCACTCTTAACTCTAAAATACACTGTTACCACTCTATAAAATCTCTACAGATTTGAAACATCTTGACTCATGTTTTTACTAATAATAATCCATGGCAAATATCAGCAAATATCCAAAAACATTTGAATTCAACGTCACCAACGATGAATTTCAAACGAAAAAATATCCTTCTTCATGTCATTGGTTTAAGGGCACTGCCACATTAGAGTGAATCAGGTGCAAACACCAACGAATAAGCAGCACTGAATGCCATACTTCCTTGTGGCTCTAAATACTGATCGTTCGCATGCATTTGCTTTAATGTGACCGTCCCTATCAATTCATTTCATTTGTCAACAATATGTATATCGTAAAAACACAAACGGCCAGAAAAATAACATTCACATATATTTAGCATAGGGAGAAAGACACATTTTGAACAAAATATAAAATTTTGATTTATAAAATGGAAAGAATATTATGATTGAAAGAACAGCCAGAAAATTACGAGTATCTCCTCTGAACAGATGGACAATAGGTGCATATTACCAATTTGACAAGAGAGTAACTTTGCTTAAGGTTAAGAGGGCCTATCCTGATTAATTCTCGCGCTAGGCATAAAAAATCCCAGATTTTTTTGTGCTAATTTTTTGTGCTGGGACTTTTTTGTAGTGGGACTTTAAAGAGGGGAGAGGGTATCCCCTAGCCCCCCCCCCACTAGCCTATTGTTATTAAATACACAAGGAAAAAATGGAAGGAGGTAAGTTATCTACACATTTTACAGTAATTCTAGAGAAATTTAATTTTTAAAAGGTGGAAAAGGACACAAAGATTTCTGTAACATAGTCATTTTCCCAAAACGAAATTAAGCTACAAAAAATCCCAGAAAATTAAAATAAAAACCCCCAAAATTGGTGAGATCCCGAATGAGGGATCCCGGAAAGCAAGCTGAACAAGAATATGCAAGAAATTACAAGATCTGATGGCTATCAACGGAGTTAAAATTTAGGCAGCCGAGGTTAGTGAAAGTTAGTTATGTCTTGGACACACCTCCAAGAAACAGGGGAGCCTTAGATGTTTGCAGGTTTGGAGCCCGGTATGGCTCTTGGCGGCCCTGATTGTAGCCCATACAGCTGGTTTAGTAGCGAAAGCTTACCTTCATGGCCTAGCAATCCTTAAACTGTTTCCAGCGCAGTGGGTTTTAAATGATTTTGAATTATAGTAGAAACCCCTAATTCATCTCCTAAAAGACCGAGGGCACGGTTAGAACCAAAAAAAGTTGGGTAATCACATGAATACTTCTATACAAATGAAAATCTAATAGTATTTTGTTTAATTGGAAAAAGTGAACCACCTGTTTCAAAGGCAGTCAAAAAATTATAGTAGGCCTAGATCTAATGATTTATAAATTTGATTCTATAAAACACATTTGTATGTAGTCAAGGATTTTCTTTGAAATGTAACATAATACCAGACAAAAGTTAACAGAAATCATGTTTTTCCTAAAAAGAAAACAACCACTATACAACTTTAATTTGACGAACTCGTCACAATAACCATTAAAAAACCATCATAGCCTTGACCTAAATAGGGGTAGTAGCATCAGTTCACTGTCAGTCCCACACCTCATAATAACCTTATAGGACTAAGACTTATGGACTCAGCGGGATTTGGGTTTTTTTTTACGCGGAGAATAGGAATTTGGCAAGACCTGTACTGTAATTGATTACACCATTGACTTTTAGCCAGTTTACATATCCTTTCCAAGGCAGGTGCAACTTCAGTGCCATCAGTCACCAACCATTAGACATTTTCATTTGCAATGATGTAGAACTACCCTTCCACAGATACTGGAGATTTTCTTCCACCCAAAAAACCACGATACCTGCCAAGCCCCCAAGTTGTAGAGGTTAATGTGGTGATGGATTATTTTTTATGCGGAAGGATTCAATTTAATTTAACTTCATTTGTTGATGAAATTCACTAGCCTATGGTTATTAAATACACAAGGAAAAAATGGAAGGAGGTAAGTTATCCACACATTTTACAGTTCTAGAGAAATTAAATTTTTAAAAAGTGGAAAAGGACACCAAGATTTCTGTAACATAGTCATTTTCCCAAAACGAAATTAAGCTACAAAAAAATCCTAGAAAATTAAAATCAAAACCCCCAAAATTGGTGAGATCCCGGATGAGGGATCCCGGAAAGCAAGCTGAACAAGAATATGAAAGAAATTACAAGATCTGATGGCTATCAACGGAGTTAAAATTTAGGCTAATAACACCGAGGAAAACCCGAGGAAAATCCAGAATAAAGGGCTAAAACAAGGTTCTCTTTCCATCACACACCTAACCTCTCCTTGTATCAATGTTATTAGGCTATGTTAACAGACCAGGCACATTATGTAACAATTGTTTACCTTAACTGGGGGATAAGGTAGGATTTCAGGATATTGGGTAGGGAAAACTCACGTAGCCTAATTAGGCCTAAATGTAATAAACCTGTTTGTTCATATAAAGTACAATTAAAAATAAAAACGACGTTTTATGACGCAATTGCACTGAATCGATATCGATAATCAATAATCGAAAGTAACTGATGATCAAAATATCACCAGAACACTAGCCTGTGAGCACAATATTCTTGTAAAATTGAAAGTTAGTTATGTCAGTTGACGCCTAACGGCGCCACCGAGGCTGATGCCTTCGGCAAGAGATACGCTCTTTAGATAAGGAAAACAGCAGTTCGGCCAAAAATAAACGCAGGAAACAGAAGTCAGGCCAATACGGGTACTGAAATAAATAATTTTATTAACCCTAGGCCTAATAGGCCTAATTTCGATTCCCGTTAAATAGGAAGTTACGTCGGTGGACGCGTGGCGGAGCTACCGAGGAGCTTGTTTGACAAGGAAAATTTTAGTCTATCCAAGAGTAAATGTGGCAATTAGAAGTCCAGCCAATTGAGTATTGATATAAATAACTTTATTAATCCTATTAATTATAGCCTAATGCTCATTAAATCGGAAGTTATATAAAATTTAATTTAATAATGAACAATAATAATGTGACAATTTTAATTTATAATGCTAAATCTAATTTGAAATTTACCGTGTGACCATTCGTCTTTAAACAATTCAGTTCTCGTTTCCTGAAAATTATTGCACAGTCACATGTGTTTGTAAAAATTACTCCAACTGATGTTTAGAACTAAATCAAAACAATAACAACTGAAAAGATCGTTAAGAAACAATCGATACATCAATCAATAGATGATATATCCCAATTGGCTAGCCTACCTAGTCGATCGGTTTCCCCACCTGACAAATTCATGTTCACTTTATTGGGACTGACACATTCATGTTCACTTTATTGGGACATTACATTTGAAATATAGGCCTATCACAAAGATATGGAAACAGGTGCTTTGTCAGTGTTAAAATACCCTTACTACTCAAAATTATACACTGGGCTACCGAAAATAGAAAAATAAATGCCAGTGAACAAAATAAAAAACAAAAAAGAGATTTTTTGGAGAGTAGCCACAATTTAGTTCCTCTGACCCACTGGATTTTCATCAAAGTAAATTTAAACTTTGTAGTAGGCCTTTCCTAGTATAAATTGTTTAAACTTCGTTATAATTGTTTTTTAAGATGGGATCCTTATTTCATAGGGCTTACTAATGCTAACTTTAATTTAAATGTAGCCTACAATGGACTATTTCCAAAAAGAGATATTATGAATAATCTGGTGTTACATGTACTGTTGTTTTAAATTAGTGTATTAATATATTTTTTTACTGTATCTAATAAAATAGAATCAGACAAAAACTGAAAGAGCAAACGTAACTGAATTTAAATTTGTTATAGGCTAAGAAGTTCTGTAGGCTATGCATTTTCCATTTTAGGTTATGTTCAATAATTATGGTGAAAAAAAACATAAAAACCTTATGGTTCCTAAAACCTTATGGTGGTTGCTAAACTAAAATCCAAATTGTAAGTGTCATTCGTCTCTGTTTGTAGCACGCCTTAAATGGTATTTTTTGTCTTATTAAGATTTAAGAGTAGTCTGAGATTTGAAAACCATTTATTTAATTATTTTAGTGTTGTTTCTATTAAATCATAACATTCTTTTAAAGAGTATCGTACCCTTTATCGGAGAGTTGTGTCCAATACTAACCCTTTCGTAGGGTTACCAGATGTCCTGGTTCATTCCCGGACAGTCCGGGTATTGAGGGCTTTGACCGGTGTCAGGTCCAGGGCTGCTACTTTTTGGAGGTTTTCATATTTTTTTGCAAAAAATAAACTTTTTCTCAAGATTTACATGAAATCCTACTGAGGAAATTACGCAACATTTCAATGGGAGCCGTGACAAATTTACAGGTATTAGAGCTATCAGTTCGATGAGGTAAATTCAGCATAAAAACTAAAGTTGGCAACCATGCGGGAGTGTGACTGAGCAAACCCACTTAATCTCTAATATACCGACCTCTGTCGTCTGTCTAAAACAGTGAGAATAGTGTTGTGATTTAGGTTTGAACTGGCTTATCTGATACAAATTTAAGATAGACAATACAGTAGACGTCCTCTAGTTCGGCCACATCGGGTCCGGACCACCGGCCGGACTACAAAATGGCCTGACTATCCGGATGTACTATTAAAATGTTAAATAACCTTATTAAATTCATTATATCTATGCTTACAAATCAACAAAACATGTTATTTAAACTTGCTTAGTGTCCAAAAAATTTTAGATATCACCACGTTGAACTGTCATATTGCGTCAATCGAAGATAGCTATGTTTTTTAACACACATTAAACATTTATTTAATACCGATACCATTCTAAGAATATAAAGTGAACAGAAATACTCATTATGTACTTGAAAACACAGTAGAAATTTGTCTGAGTAAATTAATTTTCGCGTATTACTTGAATCATAACCTACCTTTAAAAATTAGGCTAAAAAAATCTGTTTTTCTCTATTACTACATAAAACTTAGGATACTAAGTTTTTTCCATTGTCACAAACGTGTGTTTATGTTTTTCACCCATTTTAGAAATCATTTATCTCAAAGTAAATTCGTACACGTACAACTTACTCGAAACGTCAACAGTGTGTCCGATCAATTACCAGCTTTCCCAAAAACTAAACTGACATGAATAATTTATGTCTACGGCTGGAAACTAAACATCCAGGATAAATCCTGTCAAAGGTCATTCCTCCGCGGTGCGGTGCGGCGATATCATGGATATGACACCCTCCTAGGACCAGCCGGGCCATCCGGCGGCCGATCCAACGGAAGCCGAACTAGAGGGCGTCTAAAGTAAGAATAAAAACTTCATAATTTTAACAACCTTATTTTACTATCTTCGGCTATGTTATTGAGGGATGGTGGATGTGTTTATTAGCCACGACTCAAACTGTGCAGGGTTAGCCTGAAAAATACCTGGTAACCCTAACCCTATAGAACAACAAACATAAAATCATACACCACTTTGAGAAATATTGGAGAGTTGGGTAACACCCGATTACCGGCGATCCCTTAAGTTAGTAGAGGAGAGGTTAGGTGTGGGGCAGTAAGGAAACTGCAGCCCTTTGTTTCACTAATATAGTACTAAATGTGAACTAATTAAGTTTTAAAACATTTAATAGGCTTTTGCTTTCCCACCCAATAACCCAAAATCTCATGTTAACCAACATGAAGAGCCAGGTATGTACAAAACACAATAGCCTACTTAATAACAAAACTAAGACAGGTTAGGTATGGGACGGAAAAGACACTGCAATCCACAAAGTAGCCTAACAAAAATTATGCATGACAAAGAGGAGACAACTTTACCTAACATACAATAAGATACATGTTTCCTGCCAATTTACGAAGCCAACTTGAAAATATAGCCTAAGCGACAATGCAATCAGGATTTTAAGCAATGAAGATATTTCCATAAGTTGTTTTGAATCCTAGGTCAAAACACACTGGAGTCATTACTGAAGACTACTAAAGAAGCCTATGGTGGAAGTTCTGTGGACCTATTGTAGAAATTGTATTAAATATCAGTCAGTATATTTAAACTTAAAAATGATACAAAATTTCACTCCACAGTGTGCTACAAATGGGATAAAATTAACAACACCTGTCAGCAGTTCATAAATGAAAAATTCTATGAATTCTTGCCATAGGTGAAGAAATCCATGACCTATGGCACTAAGCTAGGCCTAACATAGACTGCCGATTTGTTTACAGTAATTGATCAATGTTGGAGAGCTTAAGTTATGATTATTTTTACAAAAAGGCTACCTGCAAACCCAGTAGATTTGATAAGTTAGGCTTAATACAACCTCTACATCTACTTTGACAACCTAACCTCAAAATATCACTTGGCCCAGCTCATAAAAAAGATAGGCCTAACCTAAGTTTTGAGATGATTGTAGGTAGGCCTATCAATTTATTTTTTGGGGCCTGATATTTCACTAGGCGTAGTTCTGTAAATATTACTATTGGACATGACAAAATTAAAACGGTTTCATATCTGACATTAGTTCTACAGCAGACGATATAACATCTGATTTCTACGAAAACAATATGAACAATCTACCGATACTTGAAGTTCGATATATTGTTTGTTGGACAGAACTTGAAATCCAGTTCCATTGTATATTTATATCTATCGGAGGATGAGAAATAAGGTAAGTTGTTTAGGTCTACGTAGTTAATTAATAAAGTTTTAATTTAGTTATTGGTTATTCTACTATGTTTAATTTAGTTTTATAAAATTTTATTACATTTAGGTTAGGTTTATGTTTTAATATTTGTGAGAGAATCGAATAGGCCTAATATACCTAACTGACAATGGTTTCAGTTATTGTTTCTTATCAATGTTTCTTTATTGCTGACGGTTGTTAGAACAGTATATCGATTGAGTTAACTTTGACAGGTTGATGGTTGATATTGGATTACCGAAACCTAATCAGGGTACACTTGCACAAAAACGAAACTGGTCTTCGCCCATGTTAAATTATATGGATAAGTTAAGTTACTAAACCTGAACAAACATATGAACAGTAATTATTGTAAAAATAACCTGAACAGGCATATCAGATATGAAACTCGTACCATTGAAATCTGCCTAGGCTTCCTTGGCTGTACATTTTATAGGATTTACTAAGATTATCTATGACTCAGAAGGTACACGGTGTTTTTAAAAAACACGCAAACTAAGGTTAAAAATTGAGTAATTCATAGAGGCATTGCCTGTAGAGGTTAAATAAGTATTGTTTTGGTAGCCTAATCTTGACATTTTATGCAACTAATTATTTCAGTTTGAACGAATTTAGATTACAATATGTGTTCAAACAATCCACTATTGATAAAACAAAAAGTGTTATTCTCTCCATCAAATTCCTGATTACCCGATTTTAGAAAATAAGTTTAGGCCCTACCTATTTCAATTTCTTGTATTTAATTTGTTAGCTTATGTTTGTTTTCCGCTGCTAAATAGGCTATCCTGTGCATTGTCGTAGTTTTCTTTACTTTTTTAGTAGGACTATCTCCAAATAAAATTATATAGTTGGGTCAAATCCGGGGATTTTGGGAAGAAGCCTATAATCCTTTACTGATAAAATAAAATTTGGGTTGTGTTTTAAAATTAATACCCTGTACTAACTCGAGCCTACTATTTCTTGTCAAGTTTTACTTTCTAATATTGTTAGGCTAGGCCTATTCAAATGTATCAACTTTACATCAAGTATGTCATCAAGTGGTCACATATCACAACTGTCACATATCACATAGGCTAGCCTATCTGTCAAATTTACTTGTGTTTATGTAGGCATATGTAAATTGATGTGAACTTATTAAGCAAATCCAAAGTCCCTTACAAATAGACCTGCATAATGTTAAAACTAAGGTCTAGTACATAAAATGTGGGGAATGTACTGCGAATCAAACAAAATCGTGTTTACTCTTCAAGGAAGCCTATGCCTACATTAGGAGTAAAACTGCACACTATCTTACCTGCATGTCGTTAAATATTCTGCTAAGCTCTCCCTTAACATCACATAAACAAATGATAAACTTTAAAGTAAAACGTTTAAAACAACAAACTATTTGGGTTTAACAGTCACTTTATTACCGCCACATTAGATCATAAAATCATGATGATGGGACTCTGCTGCATGTCAACACAGCAGCCGTCGTAACACCTGGCGAAAATCACATCAATGTTTTCACTGAAGCCAGCTTACACGAAAAGCGAACACACTGCATCTATACATATTGCAGAATTATGAAGCTAACACTCAATAACAAACCTAACTTTCGTAGATATTTACATGAAAGACACAAATCCTACTAGATTCACAAAACAATATTTTCCACATTACTTATGATGGAAAATATGGTTCCTCAATCCCAGAGTCCTTTGCGCCTTTTGCGGACGTCTCAGCAACTAAGATCCATGATGCACTTCACAAAAACAACACAAAAATACAAGGCGTGAAAATGGACGCGTTCAGTTATTCAGAACTAGTGCTTGTTGGATTTGATTGGAGATGGAATTTTTAGTTGCGCAATGTTTACTACTCAAAATGGAGGATCAGATAGTACCAATCTTGTCCACCAAGCGCCACTTATCAGAGGGTCATTAAAGCTATTTTGGACATAGAGATTGAAGCTCAACAAAGAGGAAACTGTTGTATATCAAATTATCGTCATAGAGTTATAATGAACTTCGTAAAGAGTTGTCACTTCCATGTTAACTCGGTAGTAAGGGAACAGTAGCGCTGTCTGATAAAAGTGCTACGAACTAAAAAGATCGGTGCGATAATCGATCGTCGTCGATGCGATATATCGATCGTCGTCGATGCGGTATATCGATCGTCGTCGAAGCGATATATCGATCGTCGTCGTCGTCTGTTTTGTTTATATTTCCGATTTCTTGTTATGTTTGCTAGACTTTCAATTTTAATGGCTTTACCGATTTGTTTAGATTAAATTGATTAAGTACGTTTGCCGCTAGTGCATGTTGTTTGGCGAAATACTGTACTGAGTGATTCATATTGTGCTTAAAGTGATTGATAGAAAATAAATACGTAGATGTTTACATAAAAGCACTTAATAAAAATTAATTTAGTTAATTTTTATTAAGTGCTTTTATGTAAACATCTATGTATTTATTTTCTATAAATCGCTTTAAACACAATATGAATCAAGCAGAACAGTATTTCGCGAAACAACTTGCACTAGTGGTAAACGAGCCGAATATTTTTTATACTTTAATTTTTTTATATATAAATTTTTTTATACTTTCCTACACTCAAATTAATTCCAACTCGTTTTGGTTGTGTACACGTCGTGACAGAAAATCAGGGGCAACGGAATAGGAAGTTAGCAGATCGTTTATCGTGGTTTTGATTGGCTGATTCAGTGAAGAAGTAGAACACCATGTTTTTACAACGACATCTAACTAAAGTGCTTCGAACTAACCCGCTCCAATAAGCTTACCACTTGGCTCCATTTAAGTGTCAGACCGGTGTTATCGTAGTGTTGAAGTAGTTTTTTTTGTGTGTTGAGTGAGTAATGTCATTGATTATACATCTCTCAGTCCCAAGGTCGATATTCAATGGAATGTACAACATTGTCCCACGAGTAAAATGTTGGTGCCCGAACAAAAGACAACAAACTAACTATCAATGCATTTAAGGTTAAGGTGTACTCATGGTTACTCAAGAATCCTTTTTACTCTGATTCTGAATTTTTGACTACAAATCTGTTATGTTGTAAACAACCTAATGTATCTATTCTGTATGCAGTATAATTTGTAAATAATATTGTTAGATGTATAAGACTGAGAAGAATGTAACTAGCCTAAGTGTAATGCTTATGTTTTCTGGTGAACTTTATGATTATTGTTTTTGTTAAAATATTGTTATGTAAGAACTGTAGTGTTAATCTGACCCGTATTTGTCTATTGCTGTGTATGACCGAATGACAATAACATTTATATATATATATATATATATATATATATATATTATTTATTTATTCCTCCAGCCGTTACGTCACAGAAACGGTGCGTCTCGGCCGCTTCCGTTAAAAATACGTTGAATACCTCCTCCTGCGTCGCTGACCAGCACTGCTGGATAGACTGTGTCATAATTTAACGAGATAAAAATAGTATTTACATATTTACAAATTAGATGGCGGTGGATCAGACGATCGTGCCCCGATCCGACACAAAATATTCATTAATGGAGTACAGTGGATTTCCCTCAGCCAAGATTCCAGTCTACATCTAAACGTCCGACTGTTTAACTCCTTAACCTTGGAAGGCAGCGCATTAAAAAGTTTGATCGCGAGCATCGGGAAGCAATCCTCCTCTTACTTAGACGACAGAAGGGGAGGTCCAAGTTCTGCCTCCTACGGGTATTGTGTTGATGGATATAAGATCTTGTGATGAAGGATTCCAGATATTTGTGTACGTAGAGTAGGTTATCTAGCACATATTGACTATGAACAGTCAAGATGCCCAACTCCCTGAATATAGGCCTGCAATGGTCCCATGGTCCGTCCCATGGTCTAGCAGAGACGATGACTCGTAGAGCCTTCTTCTGAAGGAGCAGGATTTTGTTGCTACCTGAAGAGGGTCCCCATAAACATAGGCCATACATTACATAACTATGGAATAGTCCGTGGTATATGTCAACCAAATACTTCCTGGGAAGTATGGGTTTTTATCTTCGAGGCAGAAAGGCAATACCGGCTAACTTTGAGCAGATGTTAAGAACATGGTCATGCCAGGTAAGTTTGGGGTCAATAGTGAAGCCAAGTAGTTTGACATGCTCTAGATGAGAGGGGTCCACACCCAGGCTGAGGCTGCAAATCGTCTCTTGCGTTTTATTTTCGTTTAAGGCTAGTTTGTTCTTTTTGAACCAGTCCTTGGCGTCATTAAACAGTGCAATGACAGAGGAACGTGCCAGTTCTGGTGTGGATCCACTTGAATATAGGATGGTATCATCGGCGAACATCAGCACATTGCTGAGAAGGCCTAGGTCATTTATCATGACCAAAATCAATACAGGGCCCAGAACTGACTCCTTCGGGACCCCATATGTTTCATCGGCAGTGGCTGGGAATCGGCTCCACGAACGTACATGATCTGCTGGGTAGCCAGGACCTCACCGGTAACTCCATAGCTTTTTAGTTTGTCAATAAGAATAGCATGGGGACACAGTCAAAGGCTTTGCTTAGGTCCGCCAGAACCAAAGCCATTGACTCTTTTGCCTCAAAGGCATTCAAAATCTTAGACACTAGATCAATCATTGCGGAGACGGTTGACCTCCCTACAAGAAAGCCATGTTGCGCTTCGGCAGGAAGGCCGTTATAGCCTCAAAACGGTTGACCGACTGGGACTTCATATGCGTCTCAAAGACCTTGGCCAGAACAGGAATGATGGAAATAGGCCTATAACTGATCATAGCTTCAGGGTCACCTTTCTTGTAGACCGGGACAGTCCTTGAGACTTTAAGGGAGTCAGGGAAAATTCCACCCCTCAGGCGGGCGTTACAGATTACAGGTAGGCGGCAGGCTATTACATTCACAACGTACTTAATAATAGAGACATTCATACCATAGTTGTCACAGGCAGTTGAGTTCCTAAAGCCAGAAATGATTCTTACTATCTCATTGGGGGTAATGTGCCTCCATGTTGATAGCTTTAAATTGCTGTCTACTATCTCACTGCTGGTTGGTTGGATTCATTAGGCCAAGTCCTTCATGTGACATACTGACGATTCCGTCCACTTCCCCCGTTAGAAAGTGATTGAACTCGTCTGGAGGAGCCTGACATTTTAGGGGGTTTTGTTGTTTATGAACTCCACTTATCAGCTACCACGCTGCACGACATGGATTGTTAGAGGAAGTAATTTTGGCCATATTGTGGTCCTTCTTAGCTGAGTCAACCTCATGCCAAAAAATGTTGTTGGCCCTGACATATTGTGCATAAAGCCTAGCCTGATCCTCAAAAGTTTTAGCTGATTTCCATCTATCATGAAGGGCAAGTACCAAGTGCCTAATTCGAGCCAGCTGAGGACACTTGCCTCATGCAAAAACCAAGATTTTGCCTCACTAGCAGGCCTCTTTTTAGTTTGTTTGACAGCATGCGATGTCCTAATTATCCTAGGCGGGAAGACATTGTTGAATATATTTCTAAACGTCTCAAAAAGGTTTAAAAGCATTGGTGAGGGTAAAGATTATTAAGTGCAATCGTTTCCCAGCTGACAGAGCATACATTGTCAGCGCAATACATTGTGAACTCCAAGGAGGTTATATTACTATACTGGAGGCAGCACCATAGAGTAATAATGAACTTCGTAAAGAGATGGCACTCCCATGTTAACTCGGTGGTAAGGAAACAGCAGCGCTATCTGAATAAAGTGCTACGAACTAAAAAGATCGATGCGATATATCGATGGTCGTCGATGCGACATATCGATCGTCGTCGTCTGCTTTGTTTATATTTTCGTTTTCTTGTTTTGTTTGCTAGAATTTCAATTTTAATGACTTTACCGGTTTGTTTAGATTAAGTGCGTTTGCCGCTAGTGCAAGTTGTTTCGCGAAATACTGTACTGAGTGATTCTTATTGTGCTTAAAGCGATTGATAGAAAATAAATACGTAGATCTTAAGTGCTTTTATGTAAACATCTACGTATTTACTTTCCATCAATAGCTTTAAGCACAACATGAATCACACAGTACAGTATTTCGAGAAACAACCTACACTAGAACAACTTTCTGCAAACGTACTTTAGGTATTTTCCCACACTCAAATTAATTCCAACTCGTTATGGTTGTGTACACGTCGCGTCGTGACAGAAAATCAGGGGAAACGGAACGGGAAGTTAGCAGATCGTTATCGTCGTTCTGATTGGCTGAATCAGTGAAGAAGAAGAAAGTCATGTTTTTACAACGCCATCTGAATAAAGTGCATCGAACTAACCCGCTCCAATAAGCTTACCACTTGGCTCCATTTAAGTGTCAGACCGGTGGCAGCACTCCATAGTAAAACAGCGTGCCGGCTGTTAAGAACAAAATATCACAAAAATGGTACATCAGTTAGTACCAACCTTTGCAAAATACCTCAATTTCACCGACTTCCCAAAATGAACGAATCAATCGAGTGATTCAGTCGAGTCACAACTCAATTTTGAGCTTGGTTCATTCCGGAACCGGAAATCAATAATATTTTAAACAACGAATTAAACACTCATAATAAACTGCTAACGAGTACTTATTAGGTGATTTTTGTTTGAAAATAACTTCACCTAATTTATTTTTGGGTATATCTTTAATGGCAAAATAAAGTAAAAATAGCAAAACAGATACCTGGGCTAAAAGTAATTGGTATAATCAGTCACTATGCAAATACGAGAATTATGGTAGAAACTTGGCAGATAAGCAACATAAATAGTAGGGCAATTTTCTTTTAGTGGTACAATATTACTGAGCGACAGTAATGTTTGTATAATAACATGGCTGATGGTAAAATTGTACATAAGGAGTGAAGTTGTCATTTACTGGCCGGATACTAACACTTATATATTGAACTTTAAATTAATTATTCTTTATTCATAGGTTTTAAAAAATAACATTTTCTATTCTATTATTTATATAATATCGTATTTGGCCTTACGTGTTTCAAGGCAAAGAAACCGTTCAATCATAATGAGAATCAGATCAACATGATTCAACTCTCCGAAATGATTACATCAGTTTTTGAATCAGTTGAATCGACTCAAAGAACGGTACATCAGTTAGTACCAACTGCGGCACGCTTTCCAATGCTGTTTGTGAAGGCAGTGCTACCTCCAGTATAGTAATATAGCCTCCTTGGTGCACTCCGACATCAAGGAGGTTAGAGTCTATGCTGGAGGTACCGCGACGATGCTTTATTTGATGAAAAACGGCCCTTTCGTTTTGCCAGGTTGGCAATGATGAGAGGGAGTGATTCAGTTATTTTTTTAAGTAATGAACAGTGAGGATGTTACCTTTACTACTGGAGTTTGCGCATAAGAGCAAACCAGCGACCATAGAGTAATAATGAACTTCGTAAAGAGATGGCACTCCCATGTTAACTCGGTGGTAAGGAGACAGCAGCGCTATCTGAATAATGTGCAACGAACTAAAAAGATCGATGCGATATATCGATGGTCATCGATGCTACATATCGATCGTCGTCGTCTGCTTTGCTTATATTTTCGTTTTCTTGTTTTGTTTGCTAGACTTTCAATTTTAATGACTTTACCGGTTTGTTTAGATTAAGTGCGTTTGCCGCTAGTGCAAGTTGTTTCGCAAAGTACTGTACTGAGTGATTCTTATTGTGCTTAAAGCGATTGATAGAAAATAAATACGTAGATCTTTACATAAAAGCACTTAATAAAAATTAACTTAGTTGATTTTTATTAAGTGCTTTTATGTAAACATCTACGTATTTATTTTCCATCAATAGCTTCAAGCACAACATGAATCACGCAGTACAGTATTTCACGAAACGACTTACACTAGAACAACTTTCTGGATTCTGCAAACGTACTTTAGGTATTTTCCTACACTCAAATTAATTCCAACTCGTTATGGTTGTGTACACGTCGCGTCGTGACAGAAAATCAGGGGAAACGGAACGGGAAGCAGATCGTTATCGTCGTTCTGATTGGCTGAATCAGTGAAGAAGAAGAAAGTCATGTTTTTACAACGCCATCTGAATAAATTGCATCGAACTAACCCGCTCCAATCAAGCTTACCACTTGGCTCCATTTAAGTGTCAGACCGGTGCAGCGACACCGATGATTTTGTCAGGTTGGCAGCGCCAAGGGGAATAAATTCCGTTCTTTGAACTACTCCCCCAAAAATAACAACTCGCCCAAGTGAGTTATGGAATCAAACGATTCAGATTTACTTATATTCTACATCCATGGCATATTTAGATAACAAAAATTCTACATAAACCTCAACTGGAACTAACCACAAACAAACTAATTAACTAACCTTCTTAACTGAATATTGATTGTGGGAACTATATACTGTAATGTCATTAAAGGAAAAATTAAATGAAAATCTCAATTAACAAAAGGGTTAACAGTTCTTTAGAAATAAATTAATAGGTAAATATTAATCACAAGAATCTCAAATTTTCATATATTGTTCCCAAGAAAGTCGACTAAAGGTTCTCTATGGGAATTTTTTCCCCGATGCTTCTTAGCAGAGTTATCATAAATCAAACACAAATAATTGACTTTTTAAATTTGTAAATCGTGTTTTTAGTAAACCTCGCTCCTCAGTAAACAGCTGTTTTACGATTGGTTTTTGATGCGTAAACTGACATTTTGCGCGCCGTTGTAGGAAAAATAATTAGTCAAGGAGCAAGGGTGAAAAACATATTTCCTGTTATACAAAAAAAAAAACTAAGTACCGGTAAATTATATTTGAATATGCCGGCATTGTAAGAAAAAATTACCCAGAATTTGATGAAAAAAAAATTGTTATGTAGTTGATGTCAAAATGGTGCCGATATACTGTACCTTTAAGGAAAGGGCACAGGGGGGCACGTCCCCCTGTCTCCCTCGGACCAGCATGGGCCTGAATAAAAGTATAAGTTAATGTACAGGGTGTCATGGGAAATTATGGTAAAATATTTTATTATATGACAGTAGAGGTAACAATAAGAAAAAAAAGTTTATATAAACATAGGTCCTAAAGTGCTTCGTTTTCCGTCTGTGTGTCTGTTTGTGATTTTTACATATTTAATCATATATCACAAACCACTTAACATATAAACTTAAAACTTGGTATATGGATAACCACTATCAAGAACTATTTTTGTAAGAAGTATCAAATTTCTATTTTGTACCATTTCAAAATGGTGACTATTTTTTTTCACGATGTTAAATTCCTGACTTCTGGGTAGGACCGCGTAATACTGTCGAAGATTTCCGCCGACGTTTCGGAGACATTGCAGTACTCCATCTTCAGGGCGATAACGTAGTCGCGCACAACACAAACTACTTTATTACTGATGGAGCAGTCCGCGGCCTCAGGTTATATAGGCCCGCCTCTGCGATGTTTACTCTATTTCTAGAGTATTCGAGGCGCGACTGAGATGCCGGAGATGTCAATGGGCGCGAGGGGGTGGAAGCGTCTGGCCTTTCCGCGAATTGTTCGCTGTCGGCCTCCGTTGTATTTTGGGCCGGAGAAATTCCATCACCTTCCCTTCGCGACAATTCTAGATGTTTTAATTTTTGCAAAACCGGTGTTCAAGTGTTGCTCAATTCCCAGCCCTGGTCTCTATTAAAATTATTTAATTTTTATAGAGACTAATTCTTCAAATTCTTTGAGAGGAAAAGCTTAGAAGCTATTGAAATCAGAAAACATTCTAATAATTTTAATAGAGACCAGGGCTGGGAATTGAGCAACACTTGGACACCGGTTTTGCAAAAATTAAAACATCTAGAATTGTCACGAAGGGAAGGTGATGGAATTTCTCCGGCCCAAAATACAACGGAGGCCGACAGCGAACAATTCGCGGAAAGGCCAGACGCTTCCACCCCCTCGCGCCCATTGACATCTCCGGCATCCCAGTCGCGCCTCGAATACTCTAGAAATAGAGTAAACATCGCCGAGGCGGGCCTATATAACCTGAGGCCGCGGACTGCGCCATCAGTAATAAAGTAGTTTGTGTTGTGCGTGACTACGTTATCGCCCTGAAGATGGAGTACTGCAATGTCTCCGAAACGTCGGCGGAAATCTTCGACAGTATTACGCGGTCCTACCCAGAAGTCAGGAATTTAACATCGTGTGAAAACGACCGTGGAAGCCTACATTCTTCCTTTATTTTTTTTTGTTTTCAAAGCTAAATATCTTAAAAACCGCAAATTTCAGAAAAATTACTCAAGAGACAAAAAAGTTGTGAAATTTAATCAAGTTAATGCTGATATGAAGATTATGATGATCGGACATCTAATAACGGAGAAATTTTAACTTTTCTGAATAAAAACATGGTTATTTAGAACATACTATCTGAAATTTACATGTTTTTATTCGGAAAATTAAACATTACTCCATTATTAGTAGTCAGAGTATCATTCTTAATATCAAAGTTAATTGGATTAAATTTCGCAACTTTTTTGTCTCTTGAATAATTTTTCTGAAATTAGCGGTTTTTAAGATATTTAGCTTTGAAAACAAAAAATAGTCGCCATTTTGAAATAGTACGAAGTAGAAATGTGATACTCCTTACAAAAATAGTTCTTAATAGTGGTTATCCATATACAGTAACAAGTTTGAAGTTTATACGTTAATTGGTTCGTGAGATATATGATTAAATATGTAAAAATCACAAACAGACACAGATGGAAAATGAAGCACTTTAGGACCTATGTTTATATAAACTCTTTTTATTTTTACCTCTGATATCATATAATAAAATATTTTACCATAATTTCCAGAAACCCTATATATGATGACGCGTTTAGCACTGGACGAAGCTGCGACAGAGCACCGCTTGGTCCAGGAGTGCACAATCATATATTGAATTTTAAAAGATTTCCCTACTTTAATTATTTAAAAGGACCAATTTATTTAAAAAATGCTACCCCGCTAAATTTATTTCTAGGTGATGTGGTTCTTTCTTCCTGTGACAACACCGAATTCCTGGTCCATTTGAGACAGCCAACTGGAATTTCATGATGGAGTAAAGCATGTCTGCAAAAACTAGGAGTCTTTGCCTTGCAATTTACAGTAGAATTAATACAACTATGAAGTGGGAGAGGGAAGGTAATTTACATAACTTATCAATGGCCAGCGATAGGATGTTTCCACAAAGGCAAAAGTCAAAAGTAAAACCATATGAGTCCCAAAAACTCCAAAAGAAAAAAGTGGACAAAAGTGTCACACTACCTAGCGGACAATCAACCAACTTTTTGAACAAGATAAAAAAATAGCAAACCTAATTACTTATCCAATAGGAAACAATATTGTGACAAAAAAACTATAATGGTCCAGCCAATGATATATTTGGTGGGATTTTAAAAACTGGTTTCGTATTCTTGAGGGTCATTCGTGTTGCTGATGAAAGATAAGTAAGGTATTCCCTCGCTCTCCTGCTTCATATTAATTCATATTAAGTTATATTAATTCTATTATAATTATTAGGCTTTTCAACAGTAAATGAGATGATATGATGGAAGCAGTTATAAAGAGAAAAAAACAGAGACAGATTGCACAACACAATGGTTTAATACATATTTTACTGATACAAGGCAGACTCTTCATAGTGTACGTATAATATCAACACTGTTCACTTCATGCAACATCGATAATAATCCTCAGTCATCGATACAAAGTTTTAAGAAATAACAGTAGTTGATTTATAATCGATATTACAAAGAATTCAAACATAACTCTTAAAAATATGGTAGTGAAGCTTTACTCGAGTCCTGAAAAGCTTTAAAAGTTATAACTACTTGCAGAGTCCTTGTAGCGTATTTACACTTGACAGTTAATGAATTTCAAAGTATATTTATTACAAAATTTTAAGTTAAATCACGGGGTTACTGGCTTGGGGAAAAATTAACAAATACGCCGAGTGACTATTGGGTTTTTATAGGTGATTCCAACAAGTTTCGTAGAACATGTATGAATATGATGATGAAAGAGACAAATCAGTGACACCAACTATTACTTTTACTCATTCATGCCACACATCTCTCAATTTCTCATCCATACAATGATTAAAAGTCATAATTTAGAACATAGCAATGAAGAAAACAAACAATATAAAATATTCCTAAATAATACTCGTTGACTAACTCAATGTTTTTTACATAAATTTCACAATTTTTTTTTAATCTGCTGAAAACAATTGCTACATCTTTTAGTTCTAAGTCAAATTTTCTATAAGTAAAAGGTAAACCCATACTGGCTCAAACATATCTTGGTCACCGATCCTAAACCTCTTGTAATAAACATTGCATACAGTGAAAAACCAGCAAAGAAATTGTATTTGCAAATATTTAAAATAAATGCCCAAATATTCCTTAATATTTCAAACGGATATCTTATTCAAGGAGTATAAATAGTGCTTTGAAAAATCAATATAAAAAGAGTTGTTCTCTACAAATTTATGCCTAATAGGTATACTAGTATACAACTTACTTATAATTTAACTTCATGGCTTGGCTCCAAAGACCCTCAAAACTTCAGTACAGGAAAAATTATTACTAAAGTCTGAAAACCAATTAAATTTGTAATTTTATAAAATTGTCAAATTATATATGCAGTGAATCAATATACTGCAAATATCACTTGCAGTATATTTTGGATGGGAATTTATAATTTTCTGATGAGTACTGTAAATAGGTCAAAAGAGAAAGATTAACTAATGCAATTATTTTTTAATAACAAAATAAATTTGAGAAGGTGACTGAACATGACACCTCACACCTGAACTGGTGTCAGGCCCCTCCATGATCGGTCACTGCATGTCAGTGTCAAGTCTTGAGGTTGCGACAAATACCAAGAAACTACAAGTTTTAAATCAGCATCAATAACAAGATAGCTTAACTTGGGTCCTAACTTCTCGCTTTACTATAAGAGCTAGAGTTTTAAAACAAATTGATTATTTATAAAGATAATTAAATTTCAACATAAAAACAGAATAAAAGTAGTTTAGGATTGGTGACAATTGATTATTTAATTACAAGACAGAGCATTTCGAATTGAATTTGTGAAGAGGGTTTAAAATACAGTAGTTTATTTTTAATTAAACAGTCTAGAAATGGAAATAGTTTTTAAATAACTATCTAACAAGACTGCCCAAACTACTTAATGACAGGAAGTTGAGGATGAAAAATATTAGAATGTATCTTGCAGATACAATAACAATTATTTGTATTCAAAAAAATAAGGGAAAGCTTTGTACTGCATACCAAGGAAGACACAGACCATTACAAATGTGCAAAAAAATAATCAGGAAAAACAAAATAAATTGAGTTAAAAAGTATAATTTGTTGCAAGAATTAGCAACTATCTTCACTTAATTAAAAAATTCTTGGGTAAATTTTTTATACTGAAAAATGATTTATTATACAGTAAAACTCAATATTATACAGAGTCATTACGAACTAAGTTTTATAATGTTTTTAAATTTAAAAACCTAATATTATTTTTTATGAGTACCTATTTCCAAAATCTTAGACATTATTATTATGTTGATAATTATTATAAATGCAGGATAAGATTTTTAAATTACTTATCTACAAATAAATATTTAGATACAGGTGGAAATTGGTAAAAAAACATCATCTGATGGTAACAAGAAAACACAATATTTTTATAGCTTTGTTCACTATGTGTAAGTAAAAAAAAATCAAATACACATGAAATAAATGAGAACACTCGAAAGCTAACATAATCTGCAAGTTTGGATGTAAAATCCATAAAACTCATAAATGGAACACTCACGCCAAATCATCTCACTAGTATTTTATTTTATGTATTTTATAACAAGTATACTCAATGGTATTACAGTAGGTAGCGTAAAACACAGGATACATAGTCGATGGTCCCAGAGAGGATGAATCATTTGACAGAGGGAAAAGTAAAACCCATTGCTATAAATCCTACCATGTTGTCATTTCTTGATACTAATTTATTTCTTTATATCATTTTATTTTTCAAATATTTTGATTGGTATAAAAATTAATGAAACGTTAAGTTTTTGAAATTAACATAAGCTACCAAAAAACTTACAGTGATTAACACACTAAAAAAGAATGAAGGTTTAAGAATTTGAAAGTGTAAGTATGCAGTCGGATACTAACATTCCTAGACCACTAGCAGCAAGTTAAGAAGTTCAATTTTGGCTTTTACCAAGACAGGCAAAATACTGGCAACAATTTCATAAACTGGCAATTTGCTGACTGAAAGAGACATCCACGGTAAGTTTCAAAATTTGGAAAAATAATTGTCTGACAAGTTTAGGAAAATTTAGTAACTCGCAACTACTAATTTTCTAATTTATAAAATCTAATAATTTATAGTGTGTTTAGAATTTTTTTTGTAGTTTTGACATAATGCTCATTGAGGACCAGTATTATTTTGTATTATTTTTTAATGAGCATACTATTCAGTTATTTTCATGCCAATTTTTAAGTTTCATTAAGAGTAGATGAGTTAAAAACTTTTAGAAATAAGTTTTGTAATTTTTGAAAAATTGTTAATAGTCAAAAAGCACCCCAATGGAAAACCATGTTCATTAAATCAAATTGTGATGTACAGTACCTGAATGACCAAAAAATTGTTTATGCTTTTTTATATTGTTTTGTTAGGTTTAAGGTATTTGTGATTTAGATTATACTTGACAAGTCTTCAGCCCAGGCAGCTTTCTGCATGTAAGGGCGTCACAGATGATTGTAAATAAATAAATTAATTAATTAAAGAACTAGTTTGAATTTCATCATAGATTAGGATATTTTAAACAATTGTAAGTTTTTTTAACGGGTTTTGATTTTGTTGCTCATTATTTTTTCATATTTTACCTTTTACACTCCTTCAAAATAAAACTTCAATAATGAGGATGCATGGAGCAGTATGTTACTGTTATTGAGTAATGACTTCTTTACTTTTAAACTATTTTTAATGAGTATACTGTTCAGTTATTTTAATGCCCGAGTTAAAAACAGTTTTAGATATAAGTTAGGTCATTTTTGGAAAATTGTTAACAGTCAAAAAGCACCCCAAAAACCATGTTCATTAATAGAAAATCATGTAAGAGGATCTGAGGGCAAGTCTTATTACACATAACTTCAACTGCCTTCATGTAACTTTGGTAAATTCTAAACGACTTCCAGACAAGCTAGCAGGGCCGCCAGGGAAAAAAAATATTGCCGACGCACAAATATTTCACGGGCAAGAATTGTAAACATTTTATCAAATGGCTAATAAAAAGAGGTCTTTCAATAACTTTGTTTCTGTTCATAAATTATAAACGGGAATACCATAAAGCAAGTCTTAGATGAATACCTTATTAGATATACTAATTACTGGTAACTATTAAAACATGTCCTTACATCATATCAACTTGTATATCATGATAGTATTAAGTGAAGTATTGGAGTGTAGGGTATGATAGTAGTGTAATGTGTAGGCTGACGCTCCCTTGCTACGTACGTTATTGGATTATTAGGGGACTATATTAATTTGGTCGGTGTTTTTGGCATAGAGGTTGTGATGATTACTACAGCAAATGCCACCCTGAATATTAGACCAGGCCCCAATTTCAAAAAGGGCTTTACAAGTAACAAGTCATTAACAGCAACTAAAGTAAACACTATGGAAAATATTAGTGTTTGCCAGTTTTGAAAATATCAAAGAATATCATTAATCTACCAGCATCTTTTTGAAACGGGGGCAATGGCCTGATTCCGAAACAATGTTGGTAAATTAATTATACTTATTTTGTAATTTGTATGATTAGCAATCACAAATATTTTTCATAGCGTTACACCCTTGTTAGTGATATTTCACTAGTAGTTAATAGTACTTGTGAAATCCGTTTTGAAATAAGGCCCAGATGATTGTTTGACAGATAGATCTGTCTATCAGACGAATTGATAGAACATAGGCTACGTTTCCTCTGTCTTATCTGATGAATTTGAGTACAGAATCAATTTAAAAAAAGTACAGTAGGCCTATTGTTACATTTTGAAACGAGGTTGGGTTCAAGCTATGATACTAGTGAAATGGTTATTCAAAACAAAATTAATGCAAACTTGTACGAATGAAAATGAATCATTTATTTGCCTGATTTATTGCTCCCAACATAATAGTGTAAGAATAAAAAATGATCGTGTAAGCTTAAACCCCACTGTATTATTTATTTTTTTTACAAATAGAGTATTTAAGCCAATTAGTTGTTTGAAGGGGGCACAAATCAAAATTCTGCCCCGGGCGCCTACGAACCTTGGGGCGGCCCTGCAAGCTAGAAAAATAAAAATTGATTGTCTTTTTATGTCTAATTTTTAACTGAAATCCTCAATTAACTGCCAAAGCTAACTATATAACAAAAAGAAAGAAATTTTGTTAAAAATGTTATAACAATTCAATCAGTTTATTAAGATTTATATGTAATATTACTCTAATTTGGATGATTAAGAATAAGTCTAATTTCAACTAAACTGTTCTGATAATTTAGAGGTAAATGGCCAGAATTTTAGCAAGGTATGATAAAAGGATTTCTAATTTTCATTGTTAAATCTTTTTAGTATACTTAAACAGGGGAACTCTGCTGAAGAATTGGCTGCAATCTTTTGTCTGCATGAAAATTCCCAATTTTTTTTGGCGTTTGAAATTATTGAAGATATTGTGCAATAATAGGTTTTACATTGAAAGCTCTGTACATTGAATTGTTACTCTTAGATAATTAGTAAAATTAGTCATTCAGTTTGTGTTCTATTCTACAAAATAGTGATATAAAATTGTTAATTTATACTGGGTGTCCCAAAAAAGTCCTTTCCCCAACTTTTTTCAATATTTTTTTGTATATCAATCAGTAATATATGTGTTTATCTTTTGCATTCAAATCAAAGTTATAGTAATATTAAATAATAATATAAATTTACGTTAAAATAAATAAATGAATACGTAATTTTGAGTGTGTTCTCGATTTCGGCCGCCAGTTTGGACCCGCCATACTGGATCCAAAAAATTTTTTTCAAACATAAAAGTGGTGTTTTGGCCCATCATTTTAAGCTAGAATTTTTCACTGATTAAAATGCCCCATTCTGTTTTCTAATATCTCAATTGGTTCTCAAGCTTTTTATTAATTTATTTTGAACCAATTTTTGACATAAAAAATTTATAAAATAAGTCTACATCCATAAAATAATGCTTCATTATTACGATTAACCTCCATGAGTCACTGTTGAGTTATCTCCACTTCATTTTTGCCAATGTAAATTTTGTTGCTTCCATCTTGGATCTGCCATATTTAAATGAGGTAAGTTATTTCAAATATGAAGATGGTAATGAGACCCATCATTTAAAACTAACTTTTTGCACTGTATTCAATGCAGCAATCCATTTTTAATTATAATACTTAGTTTAAGACAAATTGGTATTTTTTATGTTTATTAGAAATAAGAGGTCAATATCTTGAAAACTAAACGGTTTGAGACATTGAATTCAACATAAAAAGTTAGTTTGAAGTGATGGGTCAAAATACCATCTCTATATTTGAAATAACTTACCTCATTTAAAAATGGCGGAGCCAAAAAACTTAAATTAGCGAAAATGAAGTGGAAATGACTTACCAATGGCGGTGCTAAATACTCATCATTATCTACCCTCATTTTTGTGATGGACGTATTTTATCAATTGCAATATTAAAATTGGTTGAAAAAAGAATAATAAAAAACACTCATATCTTGAGAACCAATTGAGGCATTAAAAACGGATTGTGGCATTGTCATCACTGTAAAACTCTAGCTTGAAATCATGTCTCACAACACCAATTTTAAAAATGAAAAAAATATTTAGGACCCAATATGGCAGAGCTAAGATGGCGGCCAAAATTGAGTACCCATAAAAGTAAGGGGGGGGGGGCAGGGCCGGATTTCCCAATAGGCCCGGGCCTATGGGCGCAAGATTCCAGGGAGCGCACGGCCGTGAGCAAAAAATAGAAACAAAATCTAGATATAAATATAAATAGCCAAAACTGGACATATTTTTTGAAATTTATTAAAAGCAAATCATCAGGAAAAATATTCTGATTTTTAAATATCATCATTGAAACAAATAATTGTTAGTAAAGTTTTATTGTTTTTCAACATTACGCATCAACTTCGTTACAGCATTGATCTCAAACAAGGGAGAACTCGCTGTAAGGATGTCGTCGAGCGGTACGCATCGTATTTCCACTATACTGGCCCGGCGCCGCGCGCCGCTGCTCAAGTGCTCGGAGTGATAAAGAAGGGGCGCATGCGCTTGGCAATGTTATTACAGTACGAGACACTAGGTTGTTATTGTCCAGACAATTTTTTACCACCCTTACCTCGCAATAATTCAGCTGGCGTCTTCTTATCAGTGTTACAACTTTATAATGAAGGTTTCTAGGAAAGTAACTTTAACCAGACTGGAGGGCGGAAAAAAGAATTGGGCCTATGGGCGCCAAAATGCTAAATCCGGCCCTGGGGGGGGGGCTATTATGGGGCACCTGGTGTAATCAAACCAAGGGTTTCTGCTAGGGACAGAATAAACAGAATAAATAGAGTGAATAGGCCTGAAAATGTAGAGGATTCTCAAAAAAATCCACATTTCACATTTCACCTACGCAATTAGTAGGTGAAATCAATTTTAGCCAAAGCTTGTATTTTAATGAAGAATATAAGGGGGCTTGAAAATACCACCCGTTACTTAACTTCTGCATGAGAGCATATGATAGATTCTATACACCTCACGGGATGTGAGTTTTTGGATGAATAAGAAAAACAAAGGTTTTCACTTGAGTTACCCGTGGATATTAAGAGACTGATTTATTCCAGGTGCAGATTTGTTTGAGTCTAATTTCTCAGGACATTATCAATTTTTGACACCTAATCAAAATAACAACACAATAATATTTGAATCTACTTCAACTGTAGAAGTACGTAATAATTATTCTGTATTTTACAGAATAACCGTAATAAAATATTTGACTAACTTTTGAACTAATTCTTTGTTTGAACTAGGTTCGTATCAGCATACCTTGTAACTATGTATGTGTATAAAAAAGAAAAAAACATTAAAGTTAATATATATTATGTACAAAAGAGATTGTTTATGTACAAAAGAACTCAAAGTGGGATAAATCATTATGGTTGAACTTTAATTTATGAAAAATGATTGTCTTTCGACGAACTAAAGGCTTCCAGCTGTGACTTACCCGATATATTCAAGCATAAAGAAATTCCAAACAATACTTTTGGTGCTTAAGGACTGGGAGTCTTCTCGGTTTAAGGTTTTTGTCTACTCATGTGCAATTTATGACTGAAAAATGTAGGATAAAAGCTCAATCTCACCAATTGTAAATAAAGTGACGACTAATCAAATCCTAAAAATGTCGAGTAAGTTTTGAAAATTATAAAAAATAAAAAATATAAAACAGGGAAAATGTTATACCTCGATGCCTTTGATCTCAGTAACAGTATGGACAATTTTTGAGCTGAGTAAAATGTGCATAAAGAGGAAAAATTACTCTTCTGTACAATGTACACTTTACAAATTCAACAACAGTAAGAAACCTCGGTACTAATTAATATTTATTTGACGGTTTTTAACATTTGTGCCTAACTTGCAGAGCTATGTATATGATATATTATCAAAGTTTTAAGCTTAAATGCCTATGCGTCACTCCTATTTTCTTCAATTAACTGAGAAGCAAGCCGATATATACAGTTATTGATATGATAGAGGTACTCTATGATCCAAGGCATTAACCCGATCTTTTGTAAACCGACATACTACGTCGCGATGCCTGATATGGTTTCTTGCGATCAAGCATTATCTCAACAGATCTTTGTGATATGCAGTAAATAGATCTAGAAAAACAACCTAGTACACTTTTATTGTTTGCATTTTAAAAGTACAATTAATTACAGAAGATTACATCAAAATCGGAAATGATACACAATAAGCGTCAATGGCTATCACAATTCATTGTCAACCATTTCAAAACTAGGATAAAATAATGTTAAAAATATAGTGTACATACATAGTAGAAAATGTGAACTTCTGAAGAAACAGTTACTAGTATATGATTTTACATCAGAAAAATACGGGGATTATTATTTGAAAATTTATGCAACAATATGTTAATTTTTTTATTATTGAAATAAAAAAAATTAAAGGAATCTGTACTATTAAAATAACTGAGTAGAGATATTGGTGACCAGCAATATAAAATTATATTAAACATTAGCGACAGGTTCCTAAAATGACCGTGCGTCAATCATGTAGTTGTGGAAAAAATAGTTAAGAATTTCAGACGGAATGAAAAATATGAAAAACTATAAAATTATTTGGTCAGTTACTATAAAATATCACATAATGCAAAAACATACTAGTTAAATCTAACCGGATTCACAGTAATTACTATTACATTTACAGATAACTCAGTAATAGAAATACAGAGTTGGAATCATTTAAGTCTTGCAACCTCTTTAAGTGTCATAAGACCGTAAAAAGTGTTTCGGGATCCCTGTTGGGACATAACTTTTACAATAGGTAACAGTTACCAAAGGCACCCCAGATACCCATGAATTAATCAAAATTCAGCGGCAGGTAACATTGACGGAAGGTACTCCGAAATGGCGCTCTGCAGTCCAGGAGCCAATCCGTGCCTCAGTTCAGCGTACTTTCCCACCTATCATGTAAAATTGTCTCTGTGAAATGGGTGTGGAATAAAGGGTAATTTAAAGCCATAAGCTCAATAGATGCATACTATGGTAACTAGGGCGCTCAACCTGATAGCATAAATGTTACCTTGAACTACTGGTAACTATCCAAAGTTTAAAAACTAGTTTAGTGCTATAAGAATTTATATAAATTTAATCACTTTTACTTTGTCACATATCCTAACCTATTTCAATGCTGACAGATATACAACTATGTACTACTTCACTAGTGCAAATTCAGGAACTGGAAGAAAATTTGCGCTAAAATAATGTAATTTTAGGGTTAATTATATAATTAACTATATAATTAGGAAGTAGAATTAATTGAGTGCTAGTTAATTATAACATTGACAGTTGTTCATGCATTCCAATCCATGAATTAAATTACACATTGAAAGTAAAACTTACCACATTACTCTAATTTCTCCAATGGAATTTTATATTTTTGATTTTAATTTTTGCAGACATTTACCATTATCTTTGTAGAGGTTAAACTTCATCTTTGTCCGCCCTACATATGTATTCACAATATTATCGACCTATAGCGTGTGTGCAGAACACCATTTCGGGATGCCTAACATCAATGTTATCTTCTGCTAAATATTGATTAGTTTAATTTGTGGGTACCTGGGGTACCTGTGGTAACTGTTCCCTATGGTAAAAGTTACCTATCAACAGGTTTTCCAGTGCTCCATTGCTGTCTTTAAAATGGTTAAACCGTTTTAATTAGCTAATTAAAAATAATTTAAAAATACGGTAACAAACAATGGGTTCATATACCAGTAGCTGGTTACACCATAACCATAGCCGGGCTAGCCTGAGCAGACCAACAGGAAAGATAGTGTCTATAAACAAACTATAAATATCAACAGCCATTAACTTATCAACAGTCTTAATAGTGAACGTAAGTATATAAATTTTAAAACAACAAAAATAAACAACTCGTTATAGAATGTGACTCCAAAAATTCTACCCGTAAACCCAGATTATACAACGCTCACATGGAATGTAATGTAATCGCTATCGTCTTGAAGCGCCACAAAGACTGTGCCTTGGTTATGCCTCTTGTTCAATGATAATCTGTTATTGTCATTAATGAAGTAAGAGAATATTCACACCACAGGAAGCTACAATATGACAGGCCTTTGAATGGACCTCAACTAATAAGAAGATAAATAAGGACATAGATCGTAATATGAAATATAAAACATAAAATATTATGTTCCTTAGTATCTTTTACAAGCTTTCTGAAGTCAATTTTGGTAACATAACACAGTTTGCTCACGACAAGAGCCTTTGTTTTCCTCGTGAACTAGAAAACATTTTTTGCAATTTAAACGCAGTAAAATTTATTCAAATATTATATCTCCTTAACAGTATTTTATTTGTGGAGCATAAAAAGTAACGAGTACATATAAACTCATGAGTATGTCTAAACTATGTTTGACATGGCTGTAAATTAGTGCAGATTAACAAATTCTGGGTCTCAAGTAGGTTTTAACAAGAATAAAAACAGCTGGTTTTCAAATTTGGGTCAGCTCTCTTATGATCTTATATTTATAAAAGCCACATATTCGACTTCTTCTTCAATATATTTATGAGGTTTGATATTCATAAACTATGAGAACAAGAATCAGAGGTGTAAAAGTCTTAAAAGGCCGTACATTTAAGATTTTATTTTTCATGCATTAACACGTTCGTTACCGAGCGACACACATTTGCGTTGGTGCAATCACTCCCACATACAAAAAGGAATCAACAGAATGTCCCTTAGAGCTCAAAAGAGAAATTTTGTAAATGGACCGATTCACCTCATATTAACCTAAAATGAATTAGTGAGAAATAACTACAGTTTTTTTATCGGTTCGAGCAAGTTTATAACGCTGTATATATGTGTTGATCAGTCTATTTAATGAAAACTAGTAAAAAAAATTGAATTTTTGTTTGAATAGACCAAACGATGCACATATGCGTCGTCGTAAATTTGCTGATTTTTAGGCCTAGTAGACCTATTACATTTCATAGATACTGCACAATAAACAAGCAAACTCCACTGAAAACCAGCAAAAACTGCAAAGGTTAGCACGTTTACAGCTGTTCGGTGATGCCGCGGTAAAGACCATGCAAACAACAATTTAGCCCACTGCTGTGTGATGTAACCAATCGTTATACTCACTGATCAGGCATCGCACATGTGCGGCAGATATTCCTCTGGACCAATATGAAGAGATCAGGGCTTTTAAATAGACAGTTGCTTATATATAAGCTGTTTAATAACAATGGAACACTGACCCAAATGTGCAGCGTCAGTCTATTTCAATGCGACCAGCTGACACAAATATGCGTCGGTGGACTACAATAAGAAACGATTCGCCCCACATATGCGTCACTGATCTATGCGAATGAAAATTTCATATAATTGTGGTAGCGAACGTGTTAAGTAAGGTTAAGGAAAGGATGTGGCACAGAATTTGATTGCGCAGTGGAGGAGGGGGAGTAATAAATACCATCATTAAACGGAAATTTATCAGAAGTTAACTTAAAGTATCACAGGTCTTCCACCATAATGTGGTCTATATGGCTAATACATTTGGTAAATTTTAAGGAAGGATGAAGAACTCATTTTAAAAATGCCTTAGCTCAGTAAAAGAAAAAAATATTATACATCTATCTCAAATACTTGAAACATAATTAAAAAAATTTTGTATTTTTGTTTTTATGTACATAACCACGAGAGAAAAATAATTAATTTAATAAGTTTTGGGATTAGAAATTAATTAAAAAATACATTTTATTGTTAATGTAGTTTTATAAAAATTCAAAATGGTTGATTTCAGATTAAGATAAATAATTGAGGTGGAATCCCCTAGGTTTGAAAAGCTAACGGATGCATTTTTAACCTTAGGGTACAATATTATACAGTTCAATAGCGAGATGAAAGGGGAAACTAAAATTTGGTGGACTTCTAACAAATAAAACCTATACATTATCAAAATTCATTACTTTATTGTGGCTTTCATTTCACTCCAAAATGTCTTTCAAACATTTAACATAATTCTTGATGTGTTTCAGAGTTAAGGTATTGGAATCAAGTAAAGCATCCTTAATGAAATAGAATATTTTACTGAGTCCTTAACGAAGCATCACATTTATTTACCATGTTTAGTTTCATTAGCTATCAAAATTGAATCAGTTAAGTTTATTTTTTTTACTCATAAACATATAACAATTAATATTATTAAACTAGTTTGGATGCCAATCATGATCAAAAAGATCCTTGACTAACTGCAAAGTCCCTGTCACCCAAACTTTATCTGGTATTATAATTATATGTATGAGTTTTATAATTGTTTTTAACACTCACGAGAGGTGAATAAGAGATTTATTTTATATCATGAAGAAAATTAGGCCTCACAAATCATATATGCATTCAACCATATTGACATCTCTTGATGATTTCCAACAAACAACTTTGAAACAGCATAATCTGTTAATGAATATCAAAACTGTTAAACTATATACATCATTTTGATGATGGAGCAGTGATGCAGTATTATTTATAAACAGGAGATTCGTCCATAACTTATGCACCGATAATGCAAAATATATTCTTTGGGAGAACAAAGAAAGGGAGTTAACAATCTTCAACAAAGTAAAGGCAATAGTTGCATCAGTGAATGACCGGTTATGGGCGAGATCTCAGATCAACTTAAGATTATTTAATACCATACTGATGTATTTAGATCATCTAACAGTTGGCATAATATCTAAAAAGTAACAAATTAAGTATAACTATGAATATGGTGAAACAAGTTTTAGTAGATTTTATAGAAAATTAATAACACCTTTATTCCGCAAGTGTTCATGAGAGAATCTAACTCTGGTTTTCAAGACAACTCTTGTCAAGCAAAATAAAAAACATCTTTGAAAAAATAAATACAATAAAAAAAATATACAAAAATAGGTCAAATAAATTTTTTTTACAGTTTCCTTAAACTTAGTACAATTTAAGTTTTGTACAGCAGGTGGCAAATTATGATATTTTTCCGAGGTGAAATACCTGAAACTTTTTCCCGTTTCCAATTTTTGTCTTTGGCAGGTGCAGAAGGCTATCCTGCCAAGTGTTGTGTACACTGATTTCAATTCTAAGTACCAGCTTCCTCTTAAGATATTCAGATTTACTAGATTCAAGAGTTTTATGAATAAAATTGATGGCCTGCAATTTGGAGGTATCCATAATCGATAGAAACTTAGCATTTAATCTGTACTCGCTATTGTCATCAAATTTTTTGAGTTGTAAACAAACCTTAGAGCTCTGTTCTACAATCGCGTAAGAATGATTAAATTTTCTTGAGTCAGGCAGCAAGCAAAGTTGGAAGAGCATAGTTTATGATTGGAAATTTTGTTGAACCAACAATTTCTAACTTAGAGAAGTCTGGTAAATTTGTGCTCAATCTCTTGAGCATTTTTAATCTGACAATAATTTTTTTACATTTATCTTTCAAATGGTTCCAAAAATCAAGGTGAAGATCAAGAGTGACACCAAAACGATGTCATGGTTTCAGTGAATGACCGGTCTGGTCTCAATAAATGTGACCGGTCATGTTTCAGTGAATGACCAGGTTGATTTAGACTGACATAGATAAAATATATTTCTAAAAAAATACTGGTAAAAAAAATTAAGTAAAATAACACTTTAGCAAAGTTACTTCTAATATTGGTGAAAAAACATTATCTCTTGGTGACTGAACTCTTTTAGCCTCTATATTTTTAATTTTTTCCTTTTTTACTTTATACCTTTTTTCCCCACTTTGGTTTTTTATTTTTGCTTCATTTTGTTTTTTTATTAAAACTATTTATACATCTGCTATAGCTAGCTCCCTTTATAAAATGAAGTGATTAACATGCCAAGCTAAAAATATTGCTGACAATACCCTGGTACTTTACTGAACAGGGCGAGGAAACCCTTTGAATTTTGAATTTTGTCATGGGAAAAGATGAAATATCACTATATTGGTATTTTAAGATAAGCTGAAGAATTCAGGCCATAATTCAGTGTAAGTGCATAAACAGTAAAAAGAGGGACAAAAAAGTTAAAAGTGTGTAAAAAAGTAAACAGTAGTCATTTACTAGTTTCTATCAAAATTTCACCAAATGACCAGTCACCAAATGGTGATTAGAATTACTTAAAGATCATGTGCAGACAATTTAAACACAATATACACTTTTCGTCTACAGTTAAAAAACATAATAAAAAACACTTCTGGTAAAAGAAGGTTTCATTATAATATTGCAAAACAAAAATTGTTTGGCAGAGGGATACACTTTAGCAATCAAAGTTTATCTGATGAGCATTTTCAAAACAATAAAAAGTAAAACATCAAAACGTAAATTAAACATTAACAAATCATTTGCAGCTAATATTAAAATAATAATAAAAAATAACAGCTACGTTTCACTTCTGATTTCATTATTTTATCTCAATTTAACTCTTATTACAGTATTTTTTTCTCTAAACCGGTCATTCACTGGAGCACTCCCCCTAAACAGAGAGGAATTAACCGACAATACAAAACAAATTTCGCTATACATTATTTTACAGAAATTAAACTTTAGCAAAACATATCTAGATTTTAGCACAGTGTTATTTTAACAACGGTGAAGCAACTAGCATCGACATAGTACTTATTTCGCTAGCATACACCTCCCCATCCCTCCACTCTCGAAGCTTCACTCTTATATGAATACTATGTCGGTCTAATATATCCACTTTGTATCAGGAAAGAAGTTTAGATAAATTATTACCACACAAAAAATGCGTTTTATGGAAGGTCCAAAAGCCGTAGATAAAAAATAGAAAGGCATTTAGATAACGTAGTGACAGGACTCATTTGCCCAATCCGAATTTCATGAAAATTAGTTCTTTGCCTTTGGAGAGGATGTGGTCGACGGAATTATCACCCCCCGTGACAGTCCCGGTCATCTCCGTGAGCTTCTGCATGAGGTTGGGCATTCCGGGCGGGGGCTCCTGGGCAGGCGGGGGCTGGGCGGCGGGGGCGGGCTTGTCGGGCGGGGGCAGGGTCGGGGCAGGCGGGGCCTTGTACTTGGAGCTCACACTGGGTCTCGTCTCCGGCTGCATTCTACCATCCTGCGCCACAACAAATACATACATCTCTCAGACAACTGGGGCCAAACATACACTAGAGAATTTATCCTATTGCGACATATCGAAACAATTATATCACTAAGAACCGATTTAAATTTTCACTCTTATTTTGTTAATATTATTTAATTTTATAGGATAATTAGTAGAACAGTAAAAAAACTGAAATATGAATTATCGATAAGAACTTTTCCTGGACTGAGCTCAGAACTGGACTTTCTCACCTCTCAATTTCATATTTTGATTAGGATTTTTGCGGACATTTGCCATCACTGATTAGTAAAAAACAATGTTTTTTACTAATCAGTGATGGCAAATGTCCGCAAAAATCCTAATCAAAATATAAAATCACCATCACCAACAATGAATTTCAAACAAAGAAACAAAGAACTCTCAATTTCAATTTGTATTGTGTATTTTACATCAGTAGGGATGAAGCAATTTTTTTAAAAACAAATTTTGCATATTTACTTATTCATACAAATTATTTAGGCACATTTATAGTTTTACTTGTCCTCATTTTTAGTAAAAACTATTAAAGTCAAAAGTAAAACTTATACTGACCATTTACCAAGCAACAGATATGGCATAGGACAAGTGTAGTTATAGAAAGTTCAGTAACAAAAATAAAGCGGTCTTTTCATCCCCGAGCTCCCAGATTCTTTTTATTGTAAGAAACATTATCGGGTGGAGTGCTTATTCGGTGTCAACTTTTTTGTTTTGTTTATAGTGAGTGATCTATTACAATTTGCTTTTTGGATTTGAGATAGCGAACTGCTCTTGATCATTTTAACACGATCTGTGATTTCCATTACTACGTCTAACCGTACTTGTGCTAAATAACATTTCTTTTTTTTGTCTGCTGCTATGACTGGTGGGTGGCAGCTCTAAGAATGCACTTGTCTACTAATTTAGTGATCTGTGTGCATGTTTCACGCATCTTATGCTAGTTCCAAAATCTGCCACTGTGACATAGCGTGACACTGCCAGTAATGCAGTACGGTCATTACCTCTAACTCTAACCATTCGGGGGTGCCAGAGCTCATTTGCTCCCCAGCACTCGTAGCGTGAACATCGACTTGTCACACCATGTCTTCAACAACGTCTTCTGATTCTACATCAGAATCAGAACTGTAACGCTTTTTACAAGAAGAGAGTGGTGTAACGGACTCACGTTTGGCCGAAGGTGGGCGCCAACCTAATCTAGATAAAGCTTGTTTTGTCAGAAATGAAGAGGTCAACTTAGCCAGACGGTCTACTTCTTGGAGTGCAGCGTTGCCATCCAGGAAGAACACCGTTGGTCTTCCCTGTAGCTCTGACGACGGAGTTTACCGTGTCGCTGATAAAGACGAGGATCCACCCAGCCAAAATTCGACACTTCGTATCTCCAGTGAACGAGATCGACACTGGACTGAGGGCTCATGAACTTTTGGCAAGATGATCGAACCTCCTCGACCTCATATAAATCCATACTTGTGGTTACAGGACACTTTTTCAGAACTGATTAACCATCTCATCTATGACAGTGTTGCTCCTCATGATCGCATAGGATTTACTATTCACAGTGCTGCACGAGTCAACCAGCGACCAATTGGACTCAGTCTACGACGTAAGGATCAGTTTAATGTAGAAGTTTTGTTGCAACTTATTGAGCATTGTGTTCAGAGTAATGAACAATTTTTGACAAGCGGCCCCATGACTGTTGTATTTCTCCATGTTCGCATACCTATAGCAGGAGGGACATTCAAACCTGACAGTAGTAGTAATGGCAACGGCAACAACAACATCAACAGCGATAACTTTAAAACGGATACTTCTCGCAGAAGTAAAAAGGGTAATCATGATTAAGAATCACGACAATTTGTGCCTTGCAAGAGCGTTAGTTGTGGCTATGGCTTATTTAAAGAGGGACGAATCTGCCGAAGCTATGTCAGAAGATGTAACCCCAGTCGTTGAGAAATTCGACAAAAGGTCGATGCCAACTGGCTTTGTAATCAGGCTGGTGTAGACTTGACATTGAATGGTGGAGATATCAATGAACTTGAACCATTTCAAGAATACCTGAAGGATACCATCACTGTGTTCAAGGACATCCAAGGAAAGGAAATCATATTTCAAGGGCCAGCTGGGGCACTAACGCACCGGCGGAAGAACAACAATGTACTTTTTGAAAACAATCACTATAATGTAATTTCATCAATAAAAAAGCATATTTGTCTCTGTGTTTATCAATAAATAAGGGTGTGTTACATTCCTAGGTGTTTTTATTTTCCTTATAGTTTCAAGTTAAGGATATAAGAAAATTATAATTTTAGAGTTTAAGATTTCATGGTCTTAATACTTAATAACATTCTTGAATTAACCAATTTCACAGTTTTGGTTGTCACAGCATATCTACTTTAAACAATAAATCGATGACTTATCTGTGTTTCTATGAACGACAGATTTAATTAAATTAATTTTGTTAAATATTTTCAACATGTTACTTTATATACAGTAAATCCGGCACAAAGAGCTTGTCCTGTAGAATAAATATTTTATGAATTACATCAATAAATAAATATATTACGTGATAACAATTTTAAATACCGCCACATTTTCAAGCATAAAAGTGTTTCTAAATCAAATCAAATTAAATGAAATCATACTAAAAGTCAAATTACATTTTGTTGTTACATTTAGTTGTTGCCTGACTTGTCATTCTATATTATTCACATATTTGTAACACAACTGATCTTCCTTCGTTAGGTTTTGAGCATGATTATAGAGTTTACTATTGTTGCATTATTAAATATATAGTATTACTGTTACCACCTCATTAAAGTTTGTTGTTACACTTTCTTTAATTCTAGTTAATGTCACCAGTTTTCTTTTATATTTTTTTGCTGTGTTTGTTTGTTGTTGCACAATGTCTCTGCCATAAATCCTAATTTATAAGTTTAGTTATAATTAAAACAATGAAAATATGTATGTATTATTGTATTATGGTTTTGCCGTTGTAATTAATAAATAAGTAAATAAATAACATTTGTACAAAGCAGGGCCACATAAACTGGTGACATAGTCAAAAGCATTCCTAAAACTAATAACAATAGTAAATTAAAACAAATGAAAGTGGTTTAGTCATAAAAAAAACCTGATTAAAGTAAGAAAGTACAATTCACATGTCACATACCAGACATAACAAAATTAAAATTATTTTTCATTCAAAAACTCAATGATACTGTAAAACACTCATTTGACAGAAATTGTTTGAGTGAACTTTTGTAACCACTAGTATCTATTTTATTTTTAATTGTTACAGGAAGTTTATTAAAAAATTCTATCTGCATATAAGAAGGTGATTTTGCAAATAGGCTAAGGCGGTGAATTTTGAATTTAAAGTCCTCCTTTTATCTAGTATCATAGCTATGAGGGTGCCCTGTTACAATGTAGAAGAATTTGAGAGTTGGAGACAAGTTTTTCAGTAAAAATATCACAATTTCTTTAGTCTGAATCCCAAAGAAAATAAGTTTACATTGTAACTTTACTCCATCATTCACTAACAACCTTTATCAAGACTTGTTCTGATTAATATTGTTATCATTTTTAAATCTAAAACTAATCACTGTTCTTGATGAGTTTTACTATATTGTTTTTTTATCATTTTGTCATCCTGACTTAATTGTTTTTATTGAATTTTATCAATAATTGATGTTTATTATCTGTTATTTCTGTCAATTTTACCACTCCATTGTATTACTCAATTTACAACATCCAATGTATCTTGTTCTGAATTTGTGACCCTATTACTATTCCTGGAGAATATGTTAATAAAGAAATTTTGTCTATTGTCTATTGCTGAGTGTGGCTAAGTATTTCAGAGTTTTTCTCAATAAAAAATAAACATTTATAAAGATAGAGAGATGGCAAAGTTAACAAATTAAGCTGCTTGTAAAAAGGTCTGCATGAAATTCCAATTTTGGAAAACTTATGATCCTTATGATTTTGTTTTTATTTTGAAAATATTAGCTATATCAAAAGAGGATCCCTACATTTATATCCCAAATTCCAAGATTGAATAAAAACAAGCATAGTAAACCATTAGCCTCATATCTAAATCAATATTTTCCCTCAGAACTAACATTTGGAAAACATGCTGAATTGATTCTCTTACCAATTATATGAAGGTAAGTTTTCCAATTTAAATTTTGATCAATTTCATTCCCTAAAAATTTGGTTGATTTATTTTAATAAATACTGCAGTTATCAACAGTAATAATAAATTCTGGTGGGTCCCTGCTTCCGTTTGTCTGAATTTAGTTTTGTCAACATATAATTTTAAATCGTTGGGATTAAACCATGCAGTACGTTCATTTAGTGTATTTTTTTAATAAACGTTCAAGATCTTCCAAATTATTAGCTCTCAAAACTGCAGTAGTATCATCAGCATAAAACATTAGATCAGAAACTAAATTTTTGTCTAGATCATTCATTAACTAAACTTAATTTTAACATTGTCCACAATCCATTTTTAATTCAACTTAGACAATATAGGTTTTTATGAAAATTCATAGAGAAAACACAACCACAAAAAGTTGAAAACACAAGAACAAACAGTCCTCCTTTAATTCGCAAGATTGTGATATGATAGTTTATAAACTAAACTGAAAATAAGTTGAAGCCACCTTGAATCCTGGTATATAATAAAGTTTCCTTCAAAACTTTATTGCTTTAGCGATAAAATTGAAAAATCCGTGGGAAAATGGGGAAAAGATTATTAAGTATGTCACTTTTGGCACTAAAATTGAGTATGTGCCTTGCATGTCAGAATGTTGATTATCTGACATGCAATGTAAAAAACTATCGGTATCATTGCATTTAGTAGGAGGAACAACAATTAAGTCATGAGAAAAATTAATGAAAAAATCTGATCCTCAAGAGTCTTTATATTTAATAATAGCCTTATGTGAGCAAGATTGTGCTTTTTTCATTACATGACCGTTTATTTAAAATCTGTTTTCTAGAATGTCAACATGTAAGCTTTTAGGTTACAAACATGGAGTTGCTGAATCTTACTAAAACCAAGTTTTATATTTTAATAGTTGCTTTTAATAGTTTAGTTTGACTTCAAACCCTTATGTCTTTATTTAAGAATATATGGATTGAAAGTATATTGGTGGTTTTTACCATTGTGGGAAACACTGCCGTTAAAATTAAATTTGTATATTGAAAGTTTACAAATAGTAGTTTATGCAACGATTGTATAATGAATGCCTTTAAGCCACGAGTGAGATGTAAGTTAGAACACGAGAGAAGCGAGTGTTCTAAATATCTCACGAGTGGCTTAAAGGCATAATACAATCGTTGCATACACTATTTTATCTACGACCAACAATATACGATAAAATTTCCCCCGAAGTTAAACAAAACTCATGACTTTTACTAATAATGGAATAGGTCAACTAAAATTTGAGGTTAGGCAAATAAGCAGACTGAACCATGAATCGTTGTGGAACAACCAGCTGATGGGATAAGTAAACTCAAACATGAATCGTAATGCAACAATCAGCTGATGTGCGAATTGTGTAATTGTTATTATGACACTACTTCCATCAAATGCCGAGCTCTCATTGGTCTAGAACCAGTACTCTAAAGTGACTCCAGTACTCTAAAGTCGTCATTAGAGTACTGCTTGGTTTTTGGTGTTTTAATGTATATCATTATAATGTTTATTGTAATACCATAATTGGTGCTTATTGCAATGGTCGTAGATAAAAGAATAAAAAAGGATTGTACAGCTCTCTTCTACCTTAAAAGATAACATAGATAACATAAGCAGTCGTACAACAAACTCTCTGTACTCGTACTAGCCTTTATGGGGACAAGTAACATATTGTTATTTTTTCTAAGATGGGGAATTGATTATCTGACATTGCGAATACAACACCATTTTCAAGACCTTTTCCTGAAAAGATTTTTACTTGTACATATATATGACAATAACATGTTTTAAAATAAAATTCATCCTCAAGTTCCTATTACATATTTAACAGCTCTCTGACCCAATTATTCAGTGCATAAAAATAAAACTGATTAAACTCAAGGCCAAATGATTACCATAAATCTAGGAATCAAGTAGTATAATTTTTTTGAATTTGCTCGATTAAGTACTTAGTAAAAACATCAACATTTTAATAAATTGTTAGTTATCGCGATAACAATCCACCCAAGAGAACACAAATGCAGTGAAAAAATTAACAATGGTATAAACAACTTTACAATTCTAGTATTGAAGTAAGGGATGGAGCAGTAAATAATCAAAACTTCTTGTGAAATGTGCAGGAATGCAGTAAAATGTGTTCCATAACACCCACACACTGTGGAAAACCAGTTGACCATAAAAAAAAACTTTAATTTACCTCAACATAAAAACAACAAAAACTTTGAAGAAAATGCACAAAGGTTTAAAAATGTACCCACGAAAACACAAATAGAGTGGAAAAACAAACAAGCACATCACATTAGGATGCAGCAAATGTAATAAACTAAGTTCAGTGGACAGGAGAAATTAAAAATCTGAGTAAAATGTGCAAGGATACTGTGAAAATTTGCGCACTAAAACACTGTAGAAGGGAAACAGTTGAACCCATTGAACATTTTTAATTTGAACATTGAAAGTTGATCAATGTTCGCAGAGAATACCAAGCACAGAGTACTAACAAATCAAAACAGTTGATAAAATGCACCTAAATGTAGTAAATGACAATTCCAAGAAAACATGGACACATTGGAAAACCACCCCATCACATCTAAATGTTCTACATTCACATAATGCATAAAACACAGAAAAAAACTTTAAGTAAAAACCGCAATAATACTGAAAAAAAATATACTCAAGAAAACACAAACATTGTGGAAAAACCCAGAGCTCATTGTAATAGCTTACAATTTGAGTATGCACTAAGCACATAACCAAAACAATCTAAACTTTATGTAAAATCTAAGTACAAGACTATAATACAAATATACCAAGAGAACACGAATGCAGTAGAGAAACCTACATGCCCACAGGAATGGTCTACAACTGATTATTGCACCTAACGCAATATGCAGAGATCAATAAAATGTGCAAAAATATAATAAAAAGGCACCCAATATGACACGAACACATTTTTAAAGGGCACCGAGTGCCTTTAGATGGTATATGTGCCACTGAGCATCGTAAACAGAAATAAAAACTTTAAGTGTAAAGTGCAGGATTGTAGTAAAACGTTTGCTAAAAGTCAAAAAGGCTGTGGAAAATCAACACAATTCAAGTTTTGAACCCAGCGCAGTTAACGAAAAAATCAAAACTTTGAGGAGAATGCAAAGGAGTGCTGTAAATAGCCTCATTTTGAAAACGCAAAGTGGAAAATCAAAAGAGAACATCAAAGAATCTTGTAAAGCGAGTTTTGACCCAAGCGCCGCAAATGAAAAAAATCTAAATTTTAAGTAAAATGCTCAAGAATTACGCTATGTTACGCCCAAAAGAACACGATCGCTGTGGGAAAATCCAAAAGCACATCGAAATAAACATTTTCACCAATTGCCGCGAACAAAAAATCATAAATTTGATTAAAATTGTGAGAATGCAGGAAAAATACATGAATCAAAACACAATCGCATTGTGCAACCGACAAAGACCATCGAAAAAGTTTACAAATACAATTATTAAAACAAAAGTAGTGAGTTTTAAAATAATCCAAACTTTGAGAAGTACATACAAGAATAGTAAAAATGCTTGCCCCAAAACGCAATTGCATTGGGAAATTAAAAGAGAGCCTCAAAAGGCTCAAAATTCCAGCAACTGATCAACCTTAGTTACCTTAGTTTTATTGGTTCTCAGAGAATGAAACAATAAAAACTATCAATAGAAAGCACAAAGATGCAGTGAAACATGCACACAGATCACTAAATTAGTAGACAAGTGCATTACAAGAGCTGCTGCCTAACTCGCATGAAATTAAATGTAGCAACCACATTGTAAGCGCACAGTAAGAAAGTTTAGAGTTCATACAATGCAACTGACGATTGTTAAAAAAAGCAGGCCCAAGCACAAATTTAAAAATCAAACTCATACAAACCAACAAGCAATAAACAATAAAAAAACAAACAAAGAAACAAACAATACACAAACTAACAAATAAGCAATCACGCAAGCAAACAAAAAACAAGCAACCAAACAAACATTGAAGCAAACAAGTTGGCAGACAGACAAGCAGACAATTAACAAATAAACATACAAGCAACAAACAATCAAACAAGCAATAAACAATAAACGAACGAAGGCACAATAACAACAACAAAGAAACAAACAATACACAAACATACAAGCAAGTAAACAAACATGCAAGCAAACAAGCAAGCGAGCAAAGAAGCAAACAAAACATGTAAGCAAGCAAGAAAACAAGCAAACAAACAATCAAGCCAACAAACAAACAAACAAATGGTCAAAGGATTGCTACAGTGTGCTCCAAAAAATTATAGGGGAGCAGGGGGGGAAGGTCAAGGGAAAGTCCCATAAGAATAACATGGGGAATCCCAGGGGTCAAAGGTCGATGTTAGTTGAGGGGGCTTCCATAGTAGTTCCATCTTTTTTTGCGACCAATCGTGAATTTCGCAAAGCCATACTTGTTTTTAAGTTGTGATCAATAAAATGATCCTGATCCGAGAATTTCCTAAAGTAACAAATCCCCCTCAAAAACCCAAATTTTAATTTTCCTGAAAATTTCCCGAAATTTTGGGACTTGACCATTCCTAGATTTCAGACTTATTTGCACAAAAAACGTGGGCACTTGAACGTGAAGTAATGTTTTTTCCTGTTTTTGCAAAATACCGCGACAATTTTTATTTTTTAAGATCATTGATCCATACCAGCAGCAGTCCGGACAAGGCCGATCCGGATGAGCAAGCTACTATACTTTGTCGTAAAATAATAAAACTTAGTATAAAGATTTATTACTAAATGACCCAATTACATTAAATTTTTAATTTTTCCCGATATTTATTTTAAAAATGGCAGCTGTTTAAAAATTTCACATGTAAATATCTCAAAAACTTCATAGTTTTATTCCGACTACTTAAGTGTGAAATCTGGTACAATATAAACTTACATCAGGTTCTGTATTATCACTTTTCCAGTTTCCGATCGATCGGTTTTGTTATATCACACTGATTTTAAGGCTAGGTCATGACTAGGTTTTTTAACTAAGGCCAAATTTATAAGACTGAGTTTAATGTATTTACCGAGATCCTCATGATTCTTTCCTAAAATTTCAGGATTGGGACACTTGTGTGTAAATCTGCACTGCGTTTCAAGCTATTGAAGCAGGTGACAAAGTGTTAGGTCCTAACACCCATCTTTTAGATATAGGTCTTTTTAGCGGCATCATTTGTAATCTGCTCCTAACTGTTCACCTAAGCTGTGCTCCAAATATGTTTCATGAATATTTTTTCCAGTGAGTTAAGTCATGCTACTGAAATCTATTTCAGATCTAAAATCATTAGTCCTGCTTGACAACGTCAGCTTCTATTCACTAAACACAAACTGTGAACAAAAATTCAAACCAAAACGAACACCATAGCTCGATACATTTCAGGTAATGAAACATACTGACAGCTTTTAACCAGATTAAAAAGTATCAAATAATTGTTTTGATTTCTTTTAAATTTATGAGCACAGTCGGTGTTTAGTATTTTGAACGTAACGAATGAATATGATGTTCAATGAAACACTGAGTAAATACAATAAGTAGATTGTCAACCAACGTGGGTGCAACGTCTTATTTGTACTATACCTTAGCAGTACGCATAACTCAACACAATCTGCGGTTTAGGAGGTGTTATAAAAAATTCTAAGAACTTTCAGTCATCTTAGCAATCCTAAAATTGTGATCCAATGAAATCAATTTCAAACCTGAAGATTCATCATCTAGGTCGACCAAATTTCATAAGTTGTATCCACCCATAGGGTTTCATCTATCTTTCATAGATAGATGAAAGATAGTTTCATTTTTATCTTTTGTTGTGCAAACTAAATTTTTGGGTTTAAATATTGATCAAAATTTGACATGGAAACCACATATTGATGGAGTAATTAAGAAATTAAATACTGCTTACTTCCAAAAGTATGTTTTGAGAAATATAATTAATTTAAAAACAAAGCTCATGGTTTATTATGGAATTTTCTTTTCTAATTTGTAAAATGGTATTGAATTATGGGGCTCAATCTCATACGCCATCAAAGTTTTCAAAATTCAAAAAAAATTTTGAGAATTTTATCTTTTTACAGAAAAGAACCTCATGTAAACCGTTATTTAAGAGGTATGAAATATTAACATTACCTTCCCTTAACATTTTCAAAGTTTTGGTTCCTTTGAAAAGCAACTATCAGTATTACATTGAAAAGCAATATGATCATCAATACAAAACACGTTTCAAAAATCAATTGCAGTATCCAAGACATCGTCTCTGTCTGTTTGAAAGGTCACCGCACTATATGAGTCTTAGACTTTACAACAATCTGCCTGCTAATTTGAAAAATATTAATAACCTAGAAAAATTTAAAAAAAGTTTAAAAATCTATCTCCTTGAAAATAGTAGTTTATGCAACGATTGTATAATGAATGCCTTTAAGCCACGAGTGAGATGTAAGTTAGAACACGAGCGAAGCGAGTGTTCTAAATATCTCACGAGTGGCTTAAAGGCATAATACAATCGTTGCATACACTATTTTATCTACGACCAACAATATACGACAAAATTTCCCCCAAAGTTAAACAAAACTCATGACTTTTACTAATGATGGAATAGGTCAACTAAAATTTGAGGTTAGGCAAATAAGCAGACTGAACCATGCTTCGTTGTGGAACAATCAGCTGGTGGTAAAAGTATACTCAAACATGAATCGTAATGCAACAATCAGCTGATGTGCGAATTGCGTAATTGTTATTATGACACTACTTCCGTCAAATGCCGAGCTCTCATTGGTCTAGAACCAGTACTCTAAAGTGACTCCAGTACTCTAAAGTCTTCATTAGAGTACTGCTTGGTTTTTGGTGTCTTAATGTATATCATTATAATGTTTATTGCAATACCATAATTGGTGCTTATTGCAATGGTCGTAGATAAAGATTATTATTCAATTTCAGAATGTCTTACTGACAATATGGATAAGTAATATTATACCATTGTAATTTCTGTATTTTACTCTTTGGTAGTTTGGTTTTTTTATTATTATGTTGTTAATTTTTTAGGCTAAGAATATGATATGACAAAGTTACCTGTTTCACCAGCTGCGCTGGACATAAGAGATGTTATGTAACAATAAAGATATATTTTATTTCATTACATTTCATTTCATCTATACTATTATAAAGAAGAGGTGGTTTCTGTATGTGTCTATGTATGTATGGATAAGTAAACTCGAAAAATACTGAACCGACTGGGTTGAAATTTCACACAGAGGTAGATCTTGAACCTGGGAAACATATAGGCCTATTCACTTCCTTAAAATCCCCTCGGGCTACGCCCCGTGAACGTCCTTAGCTTCAATGTTTACATTTTATAAGGATGTAAACATTCAAATACCGAAATGTAAACAGCTGTGAATACTATAATTTGACATTTCAAAGAGCAGAAGTAAGATCAGCTGTATTTTTTATCGTGAGCGAAGCCACGGGCAACTGCTAGTTGAATATAAAATAACACTGATATTGAATACTTTACATAAACGTTAGACATACATCTGACACATCAATTAGGTATAAAAACCATGGTTCCAAAAACTGGACTAACCTCACTTTTACCAGGGGAACACAGTACGTTACCGGCAAGTGGCTACGTATGTCAGATGTATGTCCAATGTTTTTGTAAAATATTCAATGTCAGTGTTATTGTATATTCAACGAAACCCTACAGTTGCATACAGTTTTTGAAATTTGGTCGACCTGAATCCAGACTGATGATGAACCTTTGGGTTTGAAATCGATTTCACTGGATCACAATATTAGGATTTTTTTTTTTTTTTTTTTGGGTAGGAGGTGGAATGCATTTACGCACACTGAGGGGCTCATTGTCCCCTCAGTAGTGTCGGACTCCCACGAGCTCGATGTCCCGTGAACTACCGACTAAACCACCTCCCTCGGCACCGAGGACACTAGCCTGGAACTGTTTCACACATTACTTCGGGCTAGGCCTTTGATATTACGCCACTAGGGCAACCTCCTTGGGGAAAAGCTGAGGGTTTACAATATTAGGATTGCTAAGGTAAAACCTTATAATAATAATAATAAAAATAAAAATAATAATAGTAATAATAATAACTTTAAGATTAACTTTGTTGCTCTCTCGCCACTTCCTCCCAAGGGGGGATAATGAAGGGATTTGAGGGAATCTCTGTCTTTCCATTTCAAAGGTGAGGAGTCAGCCATTGCTTGCCTCCCTGATGTGTTTCAAAGAAGGGCGGGGCGGAGTATCGGTCTGCCCCTGGGATGAGATTTAGAGTCGAAGCAGAATATTGTTGTCTAGCTGGATTTGAGGCGGATATTGGTGCGCCCGATGAGGAGAATGAGAGAGGTAGCTGTTTCTCTCTTCCTCTCTATTCCGTCCTAATTTATGGTCTTTCTTCTTCCAAATTTTCTTAAACCATACATTATTTTCCTCACAAACGTTTAGAAATACAACTAGTTTTAGGATGAATAGTTATTTATGTATTAAGAGCGTAAAGTAGGTCTTTCTCGCTTGAGCTAATCAAATACCTATTTTTATCGAAAGCGAGAAAGACTCTTTACACGCGAAATACATACTAAATTTTTCCTACAACTGCAGTTTTAATTTCCCAAATGATAAATACAATCACAGTTACTCACGTCCATTGTAGCTGAATGCGTCAGTTTGAGGTTATAAACAAGTCAAGCCCAGACGGAAGCGGATGAGAGCGCTGTAGCGCGTCGAGTAACAATGCAAAATCAGCTGGCGAGCGTGAAAGTAATCACGTAGCGAGTGCGAAAGACTTTTGCGCTCGCTCCAAAGACTTTCAAAGACATTATCGATCGCTCCTCAGGAAACAGCTGTTTTACGATTGGTTTTCGGCGTGTAAACTGACACTTTACGCGCGGTTGTAGGAAAAATAAATTATTGCTGTTATTAAATATTCTTTCATTTATATATCACATTCTGAGATAATAAGTTTATCCATGAATATTATGCCACAATTGGGATTGCTATATTTAGGCTAATCATCTTTACTTTGTGAACGTAAAGAAGAAAATCAATCTTGAGTTTGACTTAGTGTAAATATGTTATTTTTTGGCTGGATATAACCATTTCCAAACATCTTTAAACCCTTGAAATTAATGTTGTAGTATTTGTAACTAACTAGTCTAATTATTTAATTTTAACTATTTAACGTGAAAGTACTATGGAATTGGGGAGTAAAGTAATAAATGTAGATTGTAAATTTATTATTATTCTACATAAACTATTTTAGCCAGTTTGATTTAATTCATGTACCATAATACAAAATATTGATGAATCTATCAGATTATTACTTTGTTTTGGATATAAGCTTCTAATTCTGAGATGGCGTTCACGTTAGGTATACAAACACTGGTCTATTGTATCTTTTTAAACTAAAATCAAACTTCTTGATTCCTGAATAATTTATTGATTATTAAAAAAGCTCGGCTCAAAAAAGCTCCAGCTCGAAAACTTTTGAAAAAGCTCAGCTTGGCTCGAGTTTGAAAATCACTATTCGCACGCCCCTAATTATATGCAATTATTATTGCATCAACAAACTTTTTATTCGAGCAGTCCAGGACATAAAACTGTAAGATAAACTTATCCAACTTTTTATCATCTTCGAATTCCTGGCCTGGGATGCCTATTTTTTGAGTTTGATCATAGTGCATGATTAGATTGCAGTCTTAGCAATATTATATAGTCACTTGACATCAAGAATAATTGTTATGAAGTGGCTCTTTAGTGATTGTTATAAAGTGGCTCTTTGTTTACAAACACTGGTTGAAGAAACTTTTTTGAGGTGTAGTTACATTGAGGTGTACGTCAATGTAACTATGTGCTATTTTGAAGTGTTGAAGACATATATATCCTTTTTTTGTCCCACCTTTACATCCCAGGATGCTAGACCTAGCCCGGAACTGTTTTGCACATTACTTCAGGCTAGGCCTAGTGGGGTCACGGGAATATCACAGGGCGAAAAAACCATTAGTCATTGATGGGATTTGAACCCGGGTCCCCGAGACCGGAGTCCCGCGCTCCAACCACTATACAGGCTGCTCTCCCATATATACAAATATATCATATTAAGAGAACACATTGTTAAGTGCCATTCAGTCCAGGAAAAGTTGATCCAGTGAGAGGATGACTTATATGTATCACATAAAAAATTACTACAGTTTAAGAATATTAAAGTGTCAAAAGTACAAATAAATGTAGGTAGTTTATTGAAAAAATCAAATTGACATATTAAATGAGGAAACATATTTATTAGGGTCTAAATGGACCTGGTGTATTGACAAACAGTGGTCTCCCAACCAGCTTGTACGATTATTATCTGAAATAATTTATTAATTATTAACTAGAGATGAGAAACAATAAAATGTCAAATTTTTACCATGGAGTATTTGAACTTAAGGATATCTTAGATATTATTTGATATAAATACATTAATTAAGCAAAATCTAAACTAAGTTCTAAATTAATTCAGTTGGGTTCTGAACTAACACCCAGAATTGAATAAGACACCACATTTTAACATAAATTTATGATTAGACTCTTTCAAATAACATATTTTTCAAAATATCACTAATTTTTATATAAATTGGTCTTCCAAACTAAAACAGTAGCAGTTGATTATTAAAATAATAGATGAATGACTTCCAAAATTATCCTTAACTACTACACACTCGAAGATAAGTATAGAAAACCTTTTTAAAAAACACTGATTAAAATTTAACATGCAATTTTTACAGAGTTCTATAAATCACCTAGTGCCTAAATTTGATTGATGAAAGCTGAATATAGGTGGAAATAATGGAAATAGGTAGCAAACAATAGGATTTTTACATGCACACCCCATGCTCGGTGAAAAATAGCAGCAAAAACAACAAAAAAATCAACATAATTTTTAATTACAAAGCCAATTTAAATCTACATATATGTTGGATAAATGTAAAGAAAAATGTTTTATTTTATGAATTATTTTATTTTATGAGTAATTACTCATTTGGAAGAAGGCTTTGACCACTTTTCCTTAACATCTAAGTACATAATTATACTAGACTGTGCATACATGTAAAAATAAAGGATAAGACTGGGTTGGTGAGAATTCATTTTTAAATGGATCTGTAATGAGGAGAGTTGGAAAGTACTGTACTGTGGAGGAAAACTAATGGGGAAATAAAGTCACTTCTTCTTGAAATATATGCAAGGTGTAAAGGACCCGATCTACCCAAAGGCAAACTAGGCACCCTAGAGCGTCAGGGCGTGAGGGGTGCCAAAGGGAGCGCTGAGCTATCTTTTTTGTTTAAAAAGCAAGGCGCAATAAAACACTTATTTTTTTAAAAGGAAAATTATGAAAATAGCCTAAACACCAATTTATATTTCATTTTATTAAATATAAGTTTATAGTTTGGGAATAGTTCGAGAACATGTTCTGCCTGTTACTTTTTTTAAACACTTTATAACTACTCTATAAACTTATTTCTAATGGTGGAAACCCCTATCCTTCCAAACTTATGACTATACCAATACTAAGCATGCAACATTCTCTGCTCTCTACGCGCCCTTGCTGTTATATGGCCCCAAACGAAGAGGAAACTTTGTGAACAAGGAAATAAATAAAATAGCATAGCTTGCTTATTTTTTGTCATATCTTGATGAAACTCGATATGTGGCTTCAATTAGTTGAGATCCAGTGGCGGCAGCAGCGGGGAGTTGGGGCGTCAGTTGACCACCCTGAAATTTTAGGAAGGGTCGGGGGGTCAAGGGTCAGGGTGGTCAAGGGTCAGGGGTTCATAAAAAAGTTGAAGGATATAAAGCATTCTGTATATGTCATATTTTTCGAACCATGAAGAAAATTAGAAGTAATAATAGTTACTCAAGAAAGAGTTCAATAATGTTGGTAACAATGGGTAGACGTCTAGGTGCCATCTCGCAGGAGCGAACCCAGGGGGGGGGGATAAAGGGGATATAACCCCCATGAAATTTTGGAGGACAAGATAACCATTTTCGGGTACCGCGATGCGACCACGATTTCCGTTTACTGCGACGCAAAGACGATTTTTGTCTACCGCGACGCGAAGACGATTTTTGTCAACTGTGACATGACAACGATATCCATCTACTGCGACAATGATATTAATCTAGTGCGACGACCATATTCGTCTACTGCAGCGTCTACCACAACGACATTACTCGTCTAGCGCATTGACAATCTTTGCCTACCGTGACGACTTTATTTGCCTATATTTATTGAAGGTAACTAACCTGCCTGAGATTTCAAAAATTGTTCTCATTATTGCGAGACGCGTTTCGCATCTTGACAATGCATTTTCGGTCGCTGAAAACCTATACTATATTTCACACATTAGACGTGTTTGTCACAGTTCACACGATGGAACACAATCTCAACATTTAAAACAGTTATTAGACAGACACGGACACTTATTATATTAATACGAAGACGATAAAAACAGTAAAAATGATAAAACTTTTATTGCCGGCATGGGTAAAGGACATGTTCTCACGACTTCCAAATAAAAAATAAAAGGCAATAAAAGTTTTTATCGTTTTTATCATTTTCGTATTAATATAATAAGTGTCCGTGTGTCTAATAACTGTTTTGAATGTTGAGATTGTGTTCCATCGTGTGAACTGTGACAAACACGTCTAATGTGTGCAGTATAGTATAGGTTTTCAGCGACCGAAGATGCATTGTCAAGATGCAAAACGCGTCTCGCAATAATGAGAACAATTTTTGACATCTCTGGCAGGATAGTTACCTTCAATAAATATATTTAACAGATGTCAAGGCTATCAAACCAATTTATTTGCCTACTGGTACTGGACGTCCATATTTGTCTACCGCGACGCGATACTCGTTTACCACGATGATGATATTTTATCTACCAAGGCGACGAAACTTGTCTACCGTGGCAACGATATCCTTCTACCACGACGACTATATTTGTCTACCGCGATGACTATATTCACTTACTGCTACGACGATATTCGTCTATTGCGACGCAATATTCGCCAACCGCGACAACCTTATTTGTCTACCGTCACATTAGTTTGGGTTTTTGTGAGTACCTAAATACCCCCTTCTTATAGAATATCCCCCCCAAAATTAAATCCTGGTTTCGCCCCTGCCACCCCGTCAAGTCACCACCTAACCATAGCGTCAGATTGCCACCTCATAAAAATACACCAATGCCGTAAAGTCGCCACATTTCTAGCTAGGCTGAGGTGGCGGGGAGTCGGTGTAAATATCTGATTGCCACGTCGCATCAAGGTGCCACCCAAATCGACCTGAATTTCTGCTGGTCGTAAATAAATATTATTTTGAATGTTCTTAAAAAATAATTTAACCGGTAAAATATTCATCTGAGAGTTGTAAAATAATTATTTCTTGTGAATCCTGAAATCCTGCGCGAAAACTGTTGAAGTATAGGTCAGGAATTATTTTTCAATTGGCAATAAGCAAATTTATTTGGATGAAAGGTACTGTAGTAGCTTCCAGTGTCTGCCGATGGATGAGAGCCGAATAAACAGAGTTTGGAGCCGAATAAACAGAGTTTGGTCAATAGAAACATATTTCCTTTTCAAACCGAGTTGAAATGTGTTTGGGGGTTCTCTAAAAATGATCTAAGTTTAAAATATTTGCATGGATTTTCACTGTATTTGATTAGTTCATAATGAATTTTAAAAGTTTGTTTTGGCAAGTTTGTTAAAATGATAGTACTAAGCTTAAAAAATACAATTGTAACTTCGTAATTGTGGTGGATGGGGGGGGAGAAAACTAGTAAGTGGGGGTTTTTAAAAAGAAGTGTCCCGAATCCACCCCACCTATGGAAACCTATGGCAATCCTCTGTGTGCTTTAAATCCTTTGAGTAATAAAAAATCAATGATAAAAACATTGATATAAAATATAATTCTAATCATTATTAGCTTAATTTCATCACGTAAGTATGTGATGTTACTCTCATTATATTTCAGTTAATGGTGGGTCGAGCGTCGTGCGGTAATATTTTATGTTTACCGGTTCTTATATGATTACAATAAAAATATCAGAGTCGTAGAACTTGTAAAAAGACTTTTTTATTACTCCATGTTATACTACTATAGGCTGAAATGATATTTCTCAATTAAATTTTCCTTTTATTTGCTTCAAATTGTAACTGTTTTAAAATGTAATGACGCAAGCTGTACAATACTTGTATTGTCCAATAGCAATCAATTTTTTTTAAGGTGGAATCTATTTTTGCTGGATGTAAATAAACAATTTTTTGTTTGTTTTATTTTTTCATGTTTATTTTGGACATGGTGTGGTACTCGTCCCTACCCACTAAACCACCTCCTTGTTTTGAGTGAATCTCTTTCGGGACCGTTTTTCACATTAATTCAGGGGGAAGTCCCGTGCTGGGAACCCGCATGCTGGAGACCACGGTCTGTTAGAAGAGGGAACTACTTCTCCCTTCTCCTAGCCGGCTTGGACTGGCATTGGATTTCAGCAGTTTTTGCATTTTCCAGGGCGAGCCCCGGAACCAGAGATGTGGTCGCACTTTTGCTTCAGCTACAGCTCACTGCATAAGAAGCAGCGAACTCATTGCCGCATTCTTTGTGGTGGTAGCCCGACTCTCCGCACTTGTAGCAGAGAGTGAACCGATCCACTCCTGTTCATCCGCCGCGACGGTGCCCGTAGCATACGAAGCACTGTGGTACCACGGTCCGCAGGTGCACCACGCAGCCAAGGCGCCGCCTAGGGTGGCCGGCATTCAATACTCTGGCAGCCCCTTCCTCAGACAGGTTGAGGGCCGCAGCTTTAATTTCCGCTAGCTCATGGCGTATGGCAATAGTGCAAGTTGTTTCGCGAAACATTCACGAAACCATGTTAACTATATCTATGTCATCTATGTCATGTTAACTGTGTCTATGTCAACTAAAAAATGTCACAAAATGTTTCGGCAAGATAGGCGAAATTCTTTAAGTTTCGAGTGAAACATTGAGAAGTGTTTCCTGCAACATTATTTCACTTGCACCAAAGAGTAATAATTACCATAAACTGAGAGGCGTATAAGAAGAGTATACGAATTTGAATATTGACGAAGCAAAAATAGTACACCGCGAACCTCATTTTTTCAAAAGAAAACTAATTGAAGCTTCATACATAAAACTAGCAGACCAACCAATCAGTCAATCTTCTCTTGAAATAAGGCCAGTATGGCTACCAATATTAAACAAAGAATTGAAAGACAGGGAAAATAAAGTGTCAGCAAATAGGGTAATTGCTAACAATTCTGTTCAAAATTCTCACAACATGTTAACCCGTAGCAAGGCCAAGGGGCAAAATCAGGTTAAAAATTAACTAAAAAACACAAACAGACACACGGAATTTGCATATCACATGTCTCTGTTTCAGGTTTTCGCCACCGGTAGCGCGCCGGGATTTGGTTGGCTGTGGCTGCCGCCATTTCCGCCGCCGCCGCCATTTGCTTTCCTCCCACCAGTCTCAGCTCAGCTCTGATTGGGTGTGGACGTGCTCTCTCCTGTCTGGTGATTCTGATACTTGTGATTCCTGTGTTATTTTGTGTTTTTGTTTTTCTTTTCAGCTTAGTTTTTTCGTGACTGCTTTTACAGTTCTCTGTTTTAGCTGTGTTTTTTGTCCAGGTTTTCCTGGCAATGTGTTACTAATCTTGTTATGTTCTAGGGTTTCTTCCACCTGAAGACGGGATCAGATTCCAGATCCCGAAACGTCGTGAAACTTGTTTTTTACTAATCAGTGATGGCAAATGTCCGCAAAAATCCTAATCAAAATATAAAGAGTATACGTTTGCAAGACCTACGCAATGGTTCTGGGCATGGGCCACGGGACTCTGTAACATGTAACTTTCCGTTTTTTAAGTTAAATTTGATAGGAAGATTTATTTCTGTGACCTCACACAAGTTCGTTAGATGAAAAAATCGGAAGCCGTTAGTTAAGATTGGGGGATAAATACCCCATTGAGTAATCTTTAGCGGGATAACTTGAAGGAAAGTAAAAATAGAAAATTAAAAACAAATACAAGCCCGGCAAGTTATTGATTTAACTTTTTTCTTTCAATTATTTATTCTAGATTTATTCTACTAATCCACACTTGTTTTTTACCTGTCTTTCTTAAATCTAAAAAAATAATCACTCGCTATTAAACCTGCCACGACTTTCTGCCTATGTGGCCCCATTATAAAGGTTAACTAAACAAAATGTCAAAATAAAACAGACTTATTTCACCAGAAATAAAACATTTCGCAAAACTTTGTTTCGCAATAACTTGCAAGACTGTTTCAGACGATTTTGTGTTTCGCACGGAATATTTCGCGAAACAACTTGCACTAGTGGCATACGCCCTTTAGGGACCCAGCATAGCCTGCGCTTCTCATTACATCCCCGAAGAAATTTTCGAGGGCATCGACCACCTCGTCGTCTCTGTGAGGAGGTCGAGGTCCCTCGCGCCGCCTTTCTTGGAAATGATGGTGCCCGGTTCCCCAACAATGGCTTCAAGAGCCGCAGCCAACTTGTCCCAGTCCGAGCCCTTCCCCAGCCGGAAGATTACATCCCCTTCGGAGCCGGTCTTGCATAGACAATTTTAGCGGTGCAGGCGTCCGTGTTGTAATCCTTTAGTATCTTCCCGAGATTTTGCGTAGGTCTGGCCACTCGCACCCATGTAGACCATGGAATAAGGACCTCACTTCAAGTTGAGCCCTTTCCCATCATCCTAAGATGTGTCTAGGGAATCCAATCCCGGGATCCTGTATCCCGGGATCACGCGTGATTTTAGGGCTTATTCAATCCTGGGATTTTTTGGCTCAATCCCGGGATTTTCGGGATTATAAAATTACGTATAAAATCGATATTTGCTAGGATATCAACGGTTGAAACAATGTTATAACTAAGAAAAACCAGTTACATGTTTTTGACCAAATAATCATGGTTTGATGAGTTATTTGTCGTCTTATATTTGGTATATAAGTAGTTTTCAGTTAATATTTTCAAGCTTCTGAAAAAAATACTTAGAGAATTCAACTTGTTTCTGATACAATGTAATGAAATCGCAATTAAGTTTTATTACGATGCTCTAATGATCATTTTTATCATACTCCTAGTTTTTCTAATTTCATCTTTTCAAGTCCTGATATTGTTTGGTCAAGTAACTGTATTGATGTTTTGTATAAGACTTTCTTTAAATTATGTCTGAATGAATATTTTATGGTTCTTTACATAGTTCACGGTTATACAGGATAATATGTTCCATTTTCACTGTGATGTCTACCACTGTAGTAAGTGTTTTATGATAAGGCTGACTATGTCGTCAATTTTTTTTACGCTCTAAGTTGTTATATATAAAATCACGTTAACAACTCAAAACTAGACGGAAAACCGCTTTCTATATCGCATTATATTACGATACTATGTATACATGTGAATCAATACCAAAAATTATTTATTTATCGGCAAATACTATGTTGGGTCAATCCCGAGATCGGCCCCGGGATCCCGGGATTAACGTTTTTCAATCCCGAAATCCCGGGATTGAAAATATCATCCGGGATTGGATTCCCTAGATATGTCAAACACCCACAATGTCTTTACAAAAATTTTCCTTATGTTATTAGATTTATACATCTTAGGCCCATATATATCATATTACGTGAGGGAAATCCTGATCAGGACCAAAGTGGGGTAAATTAGATTGAATTGGTTTAAGATTAAATGTATTGATTACTATAAACTGTCTTAATGTAAAATAAAGTGTAAATTTTGTTCTTGTTGATGAACTGATAATATAGGATGTTATATAATTTTACATTGAAAAAATACCAATATTTTAAATAATGCTTTAATTGAAAATTATTTAAAATAATGGTATATTTTTGTTGTAAAATTATGTAAATTTTATGATTTTAATGTTTATTTTCATTGGCATTTTAAAAATAGGTGATCCTAATTTAAAATTGTTCCTGATTTTTGGATCACCTATTTTTAAATGCCAGTGAAGGCCATTGTTGAAATCATAAAATTTACATTTTATTTCTTATATTATGACAGTTTTATAGTGATCAATACATGTTATCTTAAACCAAATCTATCTAATTTACTTACTTTGATCCTGAATTTTAAATTTCTTCATTTTACATTTTTGTAATATTCATATTTAATAAATATTGTTTCTACAAATTCCGTTAAAAATGAAGAAATGTCGTGGATTACAACACAATAAACAATAATATTCTTGTGTAAATATTATGATTTATTTTAAAAGGTAGTGATGTGACCCAACGGATAACTCATTGACGGGGACGTCACCCTCTATACGTTGAGGTGGCGAAGCAAATTAGCAAATTTTTCCTACAGGGAAGAAGCTATTACCGTAGGTCTCATTTCAAGACCTAAGCCTAGTACCATCATAGCTTTTTGTTTTGGGGCCCCCTGATACCAAAAACACCATTCGTTCAAATTTTTATAAATGTATATTATTATGTGTCTGTAAGCACAATAGTGCTCGCAAAAATGGTCCAATTGGAATGGAATTTGGCACAGGCGTGTAAAGTAGTACATTGAAAGAGTTAAAAAACCAGCCCGATCGGGCCATTAGAAGTGATTGAATCGAGTGTGATTTAATTGAGTCCTTTCGTAGTAATCTTATGACGTTTTTAAATGGATTTGTTTTAGTTTAGGCAGTTTTATATAATGAAGGTTAGTGATAATTTTACCCTGATTGAAATTGGAAATTAGCAGTTTAACATTGAAATATAAGTTTAAAAATATATGTTAGATGTAAGTTAAATACTTTAATTTGCTACCTTAATTTAGTTTTTGTGAAAGTGTTTTTTTGTGATGCTAGGGTATAAGATAGGGTAATGTTTTTGTAGTCTAGTGCAACATTTTTCTTAGTTTTCGGTATCGGGTGCAGGTGTTGAAATAAGTGTTGAGCAAGGTTTATGTTGTGCCAATGTAGAAAGATTTAAATTGGTAAAACAATTTAGAAAATGTAAAGTGTATGTAATAGCCAAAAAGGTGAAGATCGTATTTGGCTTACATTTTTTGCCACCTCTTTAAATTGTAGTTTTAATTTTACATATTATCATCCTAATGCTTTAATAAATATTTCTGTGCCGTTTTATTTCGCTATTATATTTTAAACCGAGGAAAACCCCTATCAGAAGCGCGAGGCCCTGGGCGGCCGCCCTGTCGCCCTGCCCCGAGGCTGGAACAGGTCTGTCTGGGTACTTATCACTCCAGGAACCCCATTATTTAAAATAAGGTTATCAAACATACAAATAAACTATGAAACAAATCACGTTGTCTCACTTTCAGAAATATGGATGGATAAAAAGATTTCAACTTTATGGAAAGCTTTATGAAACAGCATTGTTTATCATAACCATTTACAAAAAGATTAAGAACATGAGAAATACTTTTTTTGTTGCCTTCATGATTATAAGAGCCGATTCTTGATTTTTTCAATGGGGGTTTAACTTTTGTTACATGCAGTTACCATACCTATGTGCTATTACACAATTTTCTTTTTACCTTTGTACATTTTTTCTTATTACTTTTCTTTTTTCTATTCTACACTTAGGATAATGTTTGATGCTAATATCTACCTATTAGTGCAAAATTAACTACAAATCTGTTACTAAATCTTTTAGTCACCAGAGGTATTAAAATCGGTTAGAAAGGCTCAGAATCACTTCTTAACGCATGAGAATTTGATCTCAATCGCCAGAACCTCTAATAATAAATAACATATGTTCATGCCATTAGACAACACAGCGGTGGTTTCAATGTTCGCACAAACCTTACAGCTGGTGACTTCTAAGCTGGCACTTGGGCCTTTCGCGAGCAGTATAGGCGCGGGGGTGAGTGGAGAGTGGTGGAGGTATAAGAAAAAGACCGGTCTGCAAACATTTCCGCTGACGAATGCCTTCACGCGGGTTGCGAGGACGTTGCAGCAACCCGCTTGACGGAACATAATGTTTTTTAACTAGGCTAGTATCGACTGAGTATCGATCGGTCAAGTGCCAGCTCAGAAGTCACCAGCTGTACACTCAAGTAAATTTGATATAAATAAATGTTGAAAAAACCTCACATTGGTCGACTACACTACCTTTTCTAAAAGAATAAAGGCTTATTTTCACCAGAAAAGTAAAACTTATATGTAACTATTTACATACCTAGTCAAATTTAAAGTAGATTTCAAATTTAAAAGTATTACTAGAAATTACATTTTTCTACAAATTACAAAAAAATTAAAAGGTACCATACTATTAAAAGGTACTGCATGCTTCCGAATATTAAGTATTACTACGATTTCCATTCATTTTTTCATCTTCTTACCATAGTCCGTTCTCATGAATTAATGCATGTGATACAGAAAGATTTTCAAAGGACTCCAATTTTTACCAGAAAAACTTACTATTATAAATTACGATAAAACAAAGGAGAGATTGACTCAAAGAATTTGGTTTGTACACTTATTTAAAACCACATTCATTGTAAACTTCGATGGTTGAGACGCCCCAAGCAGGTTATTGACCTAATAACCCTATGTTGACAAACAATGCCCTTATTGAGGCCCACCCTCAAGGGGACCAGATATCTCGAAGGCTCTAATTTGGAAACCCCATCACTTCGAATAGAAGTAGTGATGTTGTCGAGTCGAGTCATTTGATGACTCGAGTCAACTCGAATTGTCCTCACCCGGCCGACTCGAGTTCCACATCAGCAGTTGGTGGGCATCAACGCTGAATCACATGGGGACGGGTTGGCTCAAGTTCCCCGGTCCGACTACCAAAGTTGTCCCACTTTTGGTCTTGACTAGAGTTGACAAACGAATCGGCATTCCCTGGATGAGTTTAATTCTGACTCAAGTTGACCAAATATGGAGGTTTTAAATTTTATATAATTTTGCACATAGCAAACAAGATCAAAATTAGAACCAAATGTTTAACTCGATGAATCAGACCTAAAAAAATTGCAGCACACATAATTTCTAGGCCTAATATTGGACCAGCATTTAACCTGGGATCAGCATGTTGACCGTGTGGTGATTAAAATCTCAGCTGAGGTATATGCGTTGTGACGAATGTCAAGGGTGTGTATGTGTGTAATATTGAAACTTTAAAAACCATCTATTTCGCTTTTATGAATTCACACACGTCTTATGGCATAGCGATGATTTATGGTGGTAGGCTTACCATTAAATTGGACAGGAGTTTTGCCGGGAAAAAATACTACAAATCATTTTTAATATAAAAAATTGATATTCAGTAAAGCCATAGTTTTCTAAACTAGAAACTATGACCATATATGACATGTAAATTTTTTAAACCATACTGATATAAAAAAAAATCATATTATCTAACCGGAAATCCAAACCTACAAAGTTAAAATTTAATACACCATAAATAAGTTGAACAGCATACATTGGAGTTTTTTTAAAGAAAAAAACTAGTTTCATTGGCACTAAATTTTTGTTTGGTCTACCTGAAATATTTATTTATTTATTTGAAATACTACAAAATAAAAACAGATCCAATTAAATTGTAGCATTGATTTTTGTTGAAAATAATTTTGGTATTTTAAGGAGACTTCTAAAAGAATATTTACTCACATTATAACTTTATTAGTATGAAGATTTTTGGAGCCTGTAAAGAAAAGAAATGTAGTTCTTCATTTAGCATTCTTAACATGTTCAGAATAAATAAATGTGAAATAAATAATAAACACAGCATGTATTCAATTAAAAAGTAATTATGGAATAGGTAGAATTTGATTAGGGATTTAGCTACGGATATATTACTTAGAGGTAAGTTTTTTATTAATATAGATATTTTTTCTCTTGACACTATTCTGACTGTAACTGTATAATATAATGTACATGGATAAAGATGATTTGAATTGATCTGAAATGGTTATAATCTTGAGTTGAGTCGAGTCGACTCGTTTAGTTCTGATTTTGGCAAACACCATACGAGATCGTGTCATACTCGCTTCATTCCGTTCAAACCAACAGTAAAAACTAATCTTGAGTTTAGAATGAACTGACTCGAGTCTGCTCTTGACTCGAGTCAACTCGACACATCACTAAATAGAAGGTGGACGCTGAAGTCCCAAATGGTACTGCAAAAAAGGCACTGCTTGTCAACGGTTGATTGGGACAATCATCCTACCTGCTACGTATTCAACCTCGGATTCCACCTCCTCTGTCGCATGTTTACTGTGGCGCTTGTTCTTTATAGCTGGATTAGACCTTGAACTGAATGCCCTCCCCACCCACTGAATCTGACCCCATGTGATTTTTTCCCTTTTGCGAGTCTAATAGACTGTATTTACGAGTCCCCACTACTGTACTTGAAATGAAGCGATATTGAAACAAGATTGGTATCAAGATGCATTGGTTTAGAAAAATGTTTTTGGTCCCAAAAGTATCAATGGTAAAAACTGTTTAACTTGTCACTGCTACCCTGAATAATTTTTTATGAGTTGATGGTTTCAGCATGTTTTGCATTTGACATTGTAACAGTATTTAATAAAATATTTATGGTTTAAATTCTTCCTAAATTTGTCAGGTGTTTTATATAACTGTACTTTTCCCTTAGTTTGAGAGGAATTATAGATAGGACAACATCCCAAGAAAAACAATGATAAAACCACTTAAAGCAAAAGAAAGAATACTTTGATGCCACCGGCCTCTTTCTCAACTTGAATATGAGATTGGGTTTTACATTTTCAAAGGTAAGTCTGCTTATTTCATCATTGTTGAACTGTAATTTTGTTTTTTTTGCCTAAACTATCCCATTACTGAAAATTTATAAATTATATGGAAATGTGGGTACAGTTGAGGCCCATAAAATCAGCCCAAAATGTATTGGGAAAAGGGGCCCGTGGGTGCTGGGTTTGTGAAATGTTGGATAATAGGGTACTGGGTCCCAAAGTTTGAAATATATGTAAGATCTTAGACGTGTTTATCTAACATCTTGAACTCGTCACCTTCCAGGCAAGTGGTCATAACTTGATTTTGGGAACTTTTCAGGAGAGCAAAAGCCAAAAAGTACCTTAGTTAATTTTACACAGTGTCAAAAATATTAACTCTGAAAATTCATTTTTAAATGTTATTGAAAAAAAAAACAACTGGCTGTACTGTCTGAGTACAGTTTAAGTTGCACAAAGATATATTTGCATATTTTTGTATATGCCACGAATATTACATGTGTGTCTAGGATATTTTTAAATCCTAATAGTGAATAATATTGAAAATAGTTAGAATATACTTTTTACTGTACAATTTTTTCCTTGTTTTCAAAATTGAATATAATTAAACAATAGTTTTAATGACATTTAAACATATGATTTATTTTATAATATAGGCCAAAAGATATAACAGCTATGACTGTTTGATTGATCTTTTTTGGTTTAACTGGGATACGACTTTGAAGCAAACATCTAAATGAGGAATATAACAAAATAATTACATTTTAATGTTAAATATGGTGCAACACAAAACAAGTAAATGTGATGTAAATCTTCCCACAAATGTGAATGCAAATGTGATGTGTCTTCACTGAAAACTTCCATCTGCACGCACTGACTGTGTTTCGGCCGTTGCCATTCACTACAGACTCACTATTGATATATTTGAAAATGGTGACAGTCGAAACACGTGTCTTAAGAAGTGTGAATCAGTGCGTGCAGACAGAAGCTTTCAGTGAAGATGTTACAGAAGATTTATCCAGTGCCGCATGGATACCAGAAACTAACTCTCCAAATAAACATGATTCCTTAAACACTTGCCTAATGCCACTTGTGAGATACGACGATGTTACAATTCGAATGTATGGAAGCACGATATTTAGCTATGACACTTGGCCTGACTTTGTCAGTGCATATATACACGTACCAGAGAAACTTTCTATCTCAAGATAAACGACCATTCGTCATATGAAAGATTTGTCCAGTATATTGAGTGACGATGCATCATTCACAAGCTGTATATCCTACTCTAAAAGAGATAGAGATACTCCTCTATGTGTGACCTGAAGCAATTACTAATGAGACTCATAACCTGAATATTAATTACTTTATATGTACGATATTTTGCCTAGAAGGTGGCAAATAATAATCTGATATTGGTAGGGTAACCAGACGTCCCATAAAAACGGAAAAATTCCGTTTTGTTGTCCCTAAAAACTTTGTTGGGACGTCAAAATGTCCCATTTAAAAAAGTAAGCTATATATAAAAAAACAACCTAATGTTATCTTAAAATTTAGAGGTATCTGACATTACTTAAGGTTATAAAAGAATATTACGAACTTTTAACAAATAAAAACAAGATTTTAGTTTTGTGCCACCTACTATACTGCTGCGATAATGGTACTTAAAGAAAACTGTAAGAATCGTGCGCTGTAATAAGTTCAATTAATGGAAAATGAAATTCACGGTCCAAAAGCTTAAAACAGTTTGATACTTAATTTCTTCCATTACAAAATTTGTAAATTATAGAAATCCCCATATAATTATAATACACACCACCTTGGTGTGTGGTATGTTGTATTGGTGATTGGGGGGGGGGGGGGGGGGGGTGAGTTTTGTGTAAGTGTCCCGTATTTATTTAGAAACAATCTGGTCACCCTAGATATTAGACAACAACTAGAGATGGACTTTAATACTTAAATCATCGCTACGCCTTATTTCTCCTTAATTTTTTAGTTGTACTGCCATTTCCAAGAAAGTTTTTTCCTTGTCAAGCTCACTAAATGATCCAAATATTGAGACCCAAGTTTAAACTTTAAAATTTGAAAATTCAAAACAATTCTATATGGGCTTAAGAATAAAATATCTTCTTACGACATTAATTATCATCTTAACTAGTTGCGTAGGGCTAGCATGATAAAACAAGTTATTTCTCATATGATTCAGTGTTTATGCCTCGGAGAACTGGGGCTTAGCACCCAGCATCATTATTTGTCTTAACCTTCTGACCGCCAAGCAAAAAACAGGTGGGAGCGTCAGAGCGCCGGCCGTTAATTGACATGAGAACCCTAGAACGCCAAAGGGTTTTGGCCGTTTTTGTTCCATTACACACAAACTATTTTCATTCCGTCGTTTTTTATGGTAGAGCAATAATTTTGGTATAAATTTGTTGCGATAAAAGCGGCAAAATTTACGTACAAAATAAAGTAAAAATTTATTAATAGCATGACAATATAAAATGAACAAAGTAAAAAAGATTAAAATCCCAAATTGTTTTTCAAGTTAGTTTACTAATTCATTAATAACTTGTCCTACATTTAATTGCGAACCAAACTGTGCAAATTGTAAAGTAATTAAACAATTAATTACAGTACTACAGAGCAGTCTGTCGCCTTATGTTCATCGCTGCCCACTATCTAATAAAAAATTAGCCCAAGTAAAAAATCAAATATTCCCTACTAGGCCCCCCCAAATTACCTCACATCAGGTTCACGAACCTTTAATATCAGTGACTACCCGAGTCTAGCTTTATTTAGGTAGATATAACTATATGTAAATAGCAAAATAGTAATGAGCCTATATATAGGCTCATGGCGTTCAACAGTCGTACGGATACGGAACCTGGCTATATCTAGTGTCTTGGCGGTCAACGCAACTTTGCCCACAGCCTGTATATAGGTTTCTGGCTGTCAAAGGGTTAATGATGTTGCACCCAAACAACAATTAATATATATATTTTTTTGCTCCCCTTCCTACTTTAAAAATACCTGTATTTCATCTGTTCATCATTCAGTCCCTCATAATCCTTCGTTTAAAAAATATGTAGATACAAACAGAGAGAAGATACAGAGAGCAAATCAATGTTACACTAAAATCGTGTTCAGAATGAGCCCATCCGTGTCTGAACAGTGGTAGTTCATAGAGTCTCCTACAGAGAGCAGCATTGTCTCCCTTATCATCGTATTGTCCCATTGATAACAGCACTTGATGGTAACAGCTGTTGATAAACCGTAAACCGAGCACAACGTCTTTAATTCATGGCTATACTCAGTGCCACATTCGCCTTTCAGTAGCCTACAGTCCATACGAGAGGTTGATGCTCTTCTCTTTGCTCAGTACATTTGTTTATTGTATACACAGCATGGAATAGCTAAATTATCTGATGGTTGTTATATAATTTGGCTAGTACAATTTAAATTTGCATTTGAAATACACGGCTTATGGAAATTCCACACCACAAATGAGTGGATTAACCAAAACACGCAAAGATTGCAATTAATTGTAGGTTATCATAAAATTTGATTTGAGATAAAAAAAAAATAAAGAATTATTATTTTTGGCGTTTTGATTATGTAAAACTATTTAGCCAAGAATTAAACTTGGCATCATGAAAATATTTTCTTTTATTTCTAAAATTTAAAAATATGCGCTCAAATTGCCTATGTAGTTATTTTAAATACCTGTATTATTAATTACAAGTTTTGAATAGATGAGTGAGAGTGAGCAAATAAAGGTAGTATGCTAATGTAAAAATAATCTACTTATACACAGTAATAAATTAACGGTAGGCTACTGCCGTTCATTTGCACTAGCAAATATGCGCGACAGTTTTTCAGCCGATCACGATTCTCGCCAAGCTACATTTGCCGTTCACCCGCGACTGGCTGATATGCGCGATCGTTTTCGCGGCTGATCACGAGTTTCGTAAAGCTGCATTTGCCGTTTATTTGCGATCGACAAGTACGTACGATAGTTTTTTGTGGCCAATTGCGAGTTTCACAAAGCTATACTCGTTTATGCGATACAGTAGCTAAAACGATCCCGTCCCAAAAATTTCCCGAAGTAAATACAAATCCGGCACAAAAAACGGAATTTAAATTTTCCAAAAAATTTCCCAAAATTTTGAGATCCGACCATGCCTAGTATTGCGGGAGCTTATTTGCACGAAAAAACAGACGCTAAAATGTAAAGTTACGTTTTTTGTTTTCATTGGCTATTGTATAAACAAATATTCTTTGCAGTTTCCAACACTTATTGATGAGAGAGCACATTTTAAGGATCCGTCACCTCAGGGCCATTTTGAACCAGGAGATTTGTCAGGGGGGCCAAGCCAAATTTTACAGATTTCCACTCTCTAATCAAAAAAAAGTTCTTAAATTTTTGTGAACAATAAGACGTCATTTACAAAATCCACATTTTAAAACTTATATATGTTAAATAAATTAAAAAAAGTATCATATGTTGTGATAGCCATGCAATTAGACTCCAAATTCACTCAATGCTTTTCACATAATTGAAACTTTGGGAAAAATTATTAGGCCTAAGCCTACATAAATTTAGAGTCTTATAATCTCTTTTATTTGTCATAGAACCTAAAAAACGATGTTGTGTGACGGTGTTGTGTTGTTGTGTGTTGTGTTTTTAGACACAGTGTTTTCAACATTGAATAAAAACACTGAATAAAAAGATGTAGTTCCGTTCCTCGAATAATGCAATTTAATATTTTTACGAGCACCTTGACAATCCTGTTATCAGTTAGTTAACTTTGCTCACAATAGTTGACCGAATATTAATTTTGAGGATTGAACACAAAACAAAAATTACCAAAGGTTTAATTTTGTTGTTTTCAAAACACAATTTAGTAGTTTAGGGGGTCCGTGTTTTGTTATACAACGGTCACACTATGTTGTTTGAAAGAAAGTCTGAAATTATATTTGAATGTAGCTATAAGAGAGAGGTTGTATTTGCAAGCATCGTGTCCATGAATGAAGGCAACTATTTTTTCTGTAATTTTCAACTCCTTCCGCCCATAACTAATAAAACTTTATTTTTAGATAAAAATTATAAAGATTTGGGACTATGGTACTGGATGTCTCAAATTCATGCACAATTTTCAAAGTTGTTAAGTAATTATTGCATTTTTATTCCTCTTCTTCATGTTTTTGCCACCCCCTGAAATTTGCCACCCAGGGCAGGTGCCCCCACTTCCCACCTTTAATTCGGGCACTGTGGCACCCACCTATGCATACTGCACACGCCTATGCATACAGTATTAAAAAGTAAATAAAATGAGAGTAAGTGTGAGATTTGTATCCATTAGGCAGATAACCATGGTTGACAGAAGAGCTCAATGTAGCAACCAGATCAAGATTTCCAAAATGAGCCCGGAGACAACCGGATGGTGTTTGTATACACATGATGTCAGGCTGAGATAAGATAAAAAACCCCTCCAGTTAAGATAATAACTATAGACCAGATTCTACGATACTCACACTAATCTAAGGCGCAAGTGAAAATTAATCCGAACCCAAAACAGCATGATTAAGATCTTGCTCTCTATATCTTCTTTCTCTTACTTTTAAGGCTTAAAAAATGCAGGCTCTACTGATGAAATATATATACTTTAAATCAAACGCTTCATTCACTCTCTTCAGTTATCTATCTTCACTAACACCCAGATCGAAAGCATGGATCTGACAACCATAACACAGACCCAATATCCAAAAGGAGAAGCTCTGACTTTTTACGACTCGAACCAAGAAAATATAAACGCTACAAGCCTAATCTATGAAAATCTTTTATGCTCATTCTATCGGTTATTACGGGTTCTAAATCGCAAGCATTACAAACATTTAAAAGATACTGTACTGGAAAACAAGCAAAATGTAAGATCATAAGAGCATGAGACACAAACGTAATGGAAAAGTGAAGCTAGCATCCATGTGAAGCTACATCATGCCGAGTGAGCGTGTGTGTGTGGATTACCTGTACCTGTACCTGACCTTAGGTGTATGTTCGTGTGCTAGCTTACCTGCCGGCCTTCTACTTGTGTGGGTACGGGGCAGGCATCTAAAGAGAGAGAGAGAAGACAGATAGATAGATAGAGAGATAGAGGAAGAAGGAGGACAAAACAGGCCGGAGAGATTATAAATATTCCAGTGTACAGTATTTGGTACACGATTTTGTGTACAGATTTAATGTTATCCATGTAGTTTTGCTTGTAATATGTATTCTCTTGCATATCAGGTTTTAGCGTGTCTGATGCTATGTCTGAATGGTTTTACACGAATTAGAGTAAAAATCAGGGTCGAACTAGTTTGTGATTTCTTGTGTATAGAGATGTTTTACACCCAAATTTATTTATAAGTAAAAAAATAAACCATAAAAGAACACAGCAACATGCGACAGATGTTGCAATCGTTTCACCAGTCACACAGTCAAACTTGAAACACCCACAACACAAGGAATGATGGTCGTTTGCTAGATGTGAAATATTTTAACATCTTACATACTTTTCATACTTATTCTACATTTATTACCATTTAATGGTCTTATAGAGTAAACTAAAATCTAGTGACAGCTCATTATAAATTATGCTGCTGAGTTATTGTAATCGAGCTGTCATGTTGTGCACTATCTAGGCAGGCTGAGGTTTGTGGTTTATTTACTGTAGCAGTTGTGACCGAGGGTCAGTGAATTTTTTATGTTTAACCTCAGTACGAGATTAAAATACCTTAAGTCCTCGCCAGGTTTTGTCTATGATTTAGGTCTATTTATATGCTCAAGAGCACCAATCACAATACTTGAAGACATTACAAATACAAGACAAAAACAATGTCCCTAATAACATAATAGAAAAATTCTTTAAATCGGTCCATATTGAAAACTAAGTTAAGCCCCATTGGTTTTTTTTTTGAAATATCATGAGAGAAGTTACATCCCCCCTCCATTTCTTACACTTGCCTTAACATTACTATGTAGTCAGTAAATTATATAACAGAACACAAATGACTTTGTATACTACAAACCCGACTTAACTGATAATATTTCTAAGATCACCTTAAAGGAGAACACGCTAATCTCGAGTACTACCCCAAAAATCCACTAATGAAAAAAAACTCGAGTGGCATTGAAAGAAATCGATCTAGCAACCGAATGCAACAATTGAAAAGTTATATAACGAAGCTATTCAGATAGCCCCACTTTAGTTATATACATCAATTATCTACCACATAACACGCTGGAAACCTTAAAAACTACATCACCGCATATTACCAAAAGTAAATTAGAAAACCACCCAGAGGTTTTAGGATACAACCTGAAAGATAAACAAAGATCATAAAAAATCCTTAAGAAAAGCCATTCACAACCACACCACCATAAAACTGAAGAACTCATTTCTCTTCACAGGAATACTTCTCATTCAATAAGTACTCAAACTAAAATCATCCTTAAAACACTATATATATATATATATATATATACCTAAACACAAAACAAACAAAAAATAACAGAGTTGATTATCTACTTCTTAATCTCAAACCAGATATTGATACTTTAACAGAACACTCAGAGAGCATCAACTGTGTGGCACACAACTCTACTGATGTACTCAGAGAGCATCAACTGTGTGGCACACAACTCTACTGATGTACTCAGAGAGCATCAACTGTGTGGCACACAACTCTACTGATGTACTCAGAGAGCATCAACTGTGCGGCACACAACTCTACTGATGTACTCAGAGAGCATCAACTGTGTGGCACACAACTCTACTAATGTACTCAGAGAGCATCAACAGTGCGGCACACAACTCTACTGATGTACTCAGAGAGCATCAACTGTGTGGCACACAACTCTACTGATGTACTCAGAGAGCATCAGCTGTGTGGCACACAACTCTACTGATGTACTCAGAGAGCATCAACTGTGCGGCACACAACTCTACTGATGTAATCTAGTTGGACATTTTAGCAGGAAAAGATCCAGAAAAGAAGCACTACCCTTCTACTCCAAAGACATATTTGGGAACACTTCACACACACATTGACGATATCTCAAGTTAATCAATAGAGCCTACTTTTGAATTTTATATTGTCACCATAAAAATAACCTGGGAAAATAACAATGTTATGAAAAAGGTGGGCCTGAAGATGACCTAAATACTTCTGTTTGTCCATAAGAATCTTAGATCACACTATTAACTACCAAACAAAAACTCAAATAGTCTACGCTTAACCCAAGGCCCATGGAAAATTTTCTCAAGGAAACTCAAACCACCTGAAATACCTACCAGCTGACAAAACCTTGGCAATACGAATCGAGCTAAAAAAAAACATTTGTTGACCAGGTACTCTGATCGCCCAACCAACTATCTCCGAATAAGAAGAAGCTGACATGTCAGGCCTAAAATCTAAAAAAATCACCCGGAGCCGACAAAATCTCCTTTGCGATCCTAAAAAATTACAAGGGATCAAGTAGCACTGCCAACATGATTGTACTTAGCAACAATTTTGCACGGAAATACCACATCACTGACTTTCCCTCCCACATCAATCAAGCTATCTTTTGCTCGAGTGGTAAAAGAAACGCTTAATTGACGATAATATACTAAAAAGCATCTCGATTAGCATTTACAAGTGAGCATAGATAGGTATTAGGTAATGAATTTCATGAAAGAACAGTAACAAAAATTTTTTAATTCAGTAGACTCTCATCAATCCAGATTCGAAAACCTTGACTCCAAGGACTAATATGAAGTGATAACAGTGTACATATATTGTTTTAGTAAAATAAAGCCAAGCAAAACTTTGCTGATGTTTTAAAAGAATTCAAGCTGATAATTTTTTTCAATTTTTATAATATTTGTCTCAGCTTCAGTCTTTAGGAAAAAAGCTAAGGATTCAAGTTAAGCTTTCACTGTGCAACGTGAGAGCAACGATCATTTACCGTTACATCATGACAATATTTGTTTGCAACAACACACTGACTAGATTTGACAACCACATCATGAGGACGATGCAGTATAACTCCCTCCTTAACCTTCCTCCAATGGATTCATTGGGTCAAAACAATAACAGCTTATTTGGTTATAATGTGCACTAAAAGTTCACAATCTATACAAAATTGTGACTAAGTTTTCAAAATTGTAAGAGCATTTGTTTCTACGACACAGAACATGGCTATTTTGTTACCATCTGTAGCTAGTATATTAATTCTAACAAGCTTAAATAAAAGATTGCTCACTATATGTCATAATATTTTTATTTACGCATTCTTGCATTTATGTTAAATTGTTAAAATAAATAGATTTTTCATTTAATTTCACATATGATTCATTCATAATATTTTAATTCAACCTTTAAAAGTTTAGGTGTTTGTAGCAACCGCTAAAACTAAGTATTAAAGTCCATACAAATTTAAGAAATCTGCGGTTGTAAAGTAGATCTAAATAAATTGGTGTCCAAAAAGAACTTTAGAAAAAAAATTTACCTTACTTTAGAGACTGCCCTACTGTCCATTTTTACAGTAAGTTATTAAAATTTATGCAGCATTAACATACACATTATTTTATAGGAAGGGGTTAGTTAATCCGAAGGGCGATTGAAAGGTTCAGAGGGCTTTTACTGCATTTACTTTATTTACAAAATTTCACTTCATTTACGAGATTTGTCTATCGTAATGCCATGGATATTTGTTTAGCACAAAATTTGTCCATCACAATGCCATGATATTTGCTTACCATAAAAATAGTCCATCGCAATGCCATGATATTTGTTCACTACGAGTTTTGTCTATTGTAATGCTATGATATTTGCTTACCACGAGATTTGTCTATCGCAATGCCATGATATTTGTTCACCAAGAAATTTGTCTATTGCAATGCCATGATATTTGTTTACAATATTACAACGATATTCACTTGCCGCTGTGTGAAGACGACATTCATATCTTTCAAACTGATGACGATATTGTTTAACAAGACACAACAACGAATAACGTCTTTTTTTTGTGTTTGACTTTAGTGCAGTCCAGTCCTGTGTTCCGTGCATTTAAGTACTATAATTTGCTGTCTTTAGTTTTAAAATGTTGATAGATTTTGTATATCAGCCTAGGCTTCATGCCAGTGCACTTATTTATACCCAAGTAGCAGGCTTTGACTAACTCTGGGGAATGAGGATTTTTGAACAGATTCACTCCCCACCAAATTAGTCTGCATTAACAGTCTGGATTTTTGAGAGCCAAGAGTAAGAGCAATTAAGTAAAGAATACAGCAAAATTATTATGAGTGGGGTGGAAAAAGAATCAAACAAGAGCTACAGTTGAGCAGTTAAAATTTAGGGACCAAATTCAATAAATATAACAGAGAATTAGCACAGTAAATAAAAGTGGAGGAAAATCATATGGCATAGAAATAGCTAATGAATCTAACAAAATATGTGCAGCTAACAAAATTAGGGAATGATGTAGGTAACCGTGGTAGTAAAAGCAAGAAGATAACATAGTATAGGCTGCATACAAACTCGCCAACTTTTCTGGGACCTTTTCTTAAGTAAAAATTCGCCAATTTTGGAAAAGGTATAGAAACTAGGGTCAGGGCTCAGGCCGGCCACAAACTCATCAACTTTCAGTTCGCAGATAGAGAACCCCTTCCCATTCCCCTACTGCGGCTATACCGGTGACAATAATTTCTGGATCTCCTATGTACAAACCTCAGCTACTGCCCCTCCATAAAAATAAAAATAATTAAATTTTGGTTTAGCACTATTGAATTCAGCTTGAAAAAACAAACAATTTAGTATTTTGAATAACTGCTCGATCTACCTTACTCTTTTGCTGTTGTCTGATTCAGTGGAAAGCTAAATTTTAATGTTGGAATAAGGATTTGTTTATTATCTCTCTGTGGTGGTTTAACATTTTACCGTCCAACCTAATAATTATAATTATACCTAATCATCACATAAATTATAAGAAGAAAACACTTTTATATTAGTTAAGTTTGTGCGTTAAGTGTTTATATAAAATACTAAACAGAAACTTCTGTTTTCTGTACCTTTTTGTTGGCAGAAAAGTTATACTCTTTGCTGATAACTGTACAGCAAATTTGGCGTACAGAGTATGGCATTTAAAAATATAGCAGAATAACTTTTTCTATAATGATTTAATTCATTGCACTAAAAAATGTATATTTACATACCGTCATCCATGGAAAAAATGTGAAAATAAATAAATTTCACTAATTACATTGCTAGATTTGATTTGTACAATTATCAGATCTTTCTAGCAATGAACGGGTGGATACAAACTCCCAGCGCAAAACGAAAAGTGAAGATTAATGCGGCAAAATCGCCAAAAATCGACAATCGGTCTATAAATAAATACTGCATTCATACAGTGTATTTCTTGAATGGTTTTAAACATTTTTTTACCATAAACATTTGAACCAACATGTACTCAAATGCTTGGCATGATTATAATTTTCACTTGATTTTGCTTAAACTACAGGTAAACATAATACTAAATAACATAGTCGTTATTAAGTAACAACGTTAACTGTAATTTTTTTAGGTATGCAGATTCAAATGCAAGTGCAATACCAGCCGGCCTGAGCCCTAATCCTAGTTTTTATACCTGTTTCAAAATTGGTGAGTTTGTATGTTAGAAATGGCCCAAGAAATATTGGTGAGTTTGAACATACCCACATGAGCCAGGCCTGGACATTATGTTGAGGTACATTATAACTCAAATTATCCAATCCTGAACTATCCAGATCCCGGATGAAGTAGATTTATTATGGAATTGTGGTTTTCCTCTCGAGTATAGCGATTTCATTTGGTTTTAACCAAAATGCTGTCATATACATGCAAATTATCATTATAGCTGTAAAAGTAGTTTTTTATCAAACCCAAATATTCAAAAAAGATTTGTTCTTCAGAACTCGACGGTCCAGTTTCAAATCTTCCAAGCTTTGACACGATGCATGACAGTGGGATTCATTTTTTGAGCAATGAAGACAAAATTCATCAGCCAAAATCTCATAACAATAATGGCAATATTGGTGACGACAGTCCCATGATCGCCGTTTAAAAAAATATGTGCTGTCATTACGGTAACTTTTTCAAGATTACCTGAATTATTGGTTATTGGGATCGGATGTCTACCATATTGACCCGGATAATCCAAGGTGTACTGTACCTAAATAGATTGAATATTGCTAACTTGAACAATGAACAAAGGTAAAGAGGGAATGCTCAATAAGCAGGTGAGCAGTGAAGGAGCGCAGCAAATAAATGTGATGTGGGAACCACAAATACAGCTTAGGGCTGCAAACTTAAGCCATCAAGTATCAGGCTGGGACATCAGGAAAACACAGGGTCAAAAGTTGAAGTGGGGCAGGAGTCGAGTAAATAGCGTGATAATTTCTCATATGTATCATAACTGACTAGTCACTCTGACGGATGCGGTAAAGAATAATATCACACACTAATATATCTTTGTCCGCCATTATGATACATCGAACTTGGATATAATATAAAAGTATTAAATTTAACCATTTATTAGTTCAAAACGATAATCAAAACGAGGAACATTTAAACTTAAATAAAGAGAGAAAAAGGTAAAGGACATTAGGTGATTTTGTAGATGTAACAGTTACAGGCGCAATACACTCATTCAAACACTTTGAAAAGAACACATCACATGAATTTAAAATAAATTATAAAAAGGAACAAGCGACATACATGAACAGAAGCCTTAAAAGTTTGCCAAGCACAAAGACAGTTATTTTGGAGACTGCCTTAAACAAATTTAACAAATTTATCTAGTAATTTTTATTTTATATGTTCTCGATTCGATATGTTACCATTAAATCTTAAATAGTCATTCGCATAAGTGAGAGAACACAAAATAATGTTTTAGCAAACAAATTTTCTTCAATGCTCATCTTACTGTATAGCTTAATATCCGAAAATAACTTATCAGAAATCATTTCCAAAATCTATTAACCCCCATTAATTAATTATATTCGTTGTTACGAGCACATACCTATAAAAGCCTACTTTTTTACATAGCAAATCTTGTAATGTCAGATGGAAAACTGTCATATAAACACTTTTGCCACATTAATGTTAAAGCTTCATTAATCTGCTTTCAGATAAGATGCATAAAAGAAGTTGTATATGAAAGGAAAAATATTGTTATTAATTATTCTTGCACACATGTGCCATCACTGATTAGTAAAATCGAGTTTCGCCCAACTGATTTACTAATCAGTGATGGTAAGTGTCGGCAAAAATCCAGTTTATAACATAAACTCACCATCACCGACAACTAATTTCTAACAAAATAAAATATAGGTAGTTCATTTTTGCCGTTTGACAGTTCTTGGCTTAGCAGTGACATTCTTGCTTATTAAAAAGATAAGGACTGTATTTAATACCTTTAGTACAGATTCTGATTCACCTCTTTATCTAAAAGATGGCTCAGCCACCACTAGGGTAAATGTAAGGAAGGGTTAAAATTTGGAATTTTTTTGGATATAGGTTTTACAACTTTGACGTGTTTTGGCTTTCACCATGGATCGAACAATTCTTTTTTGGGCTTCAAAAACGTTTAAAGAACCAGATGCTGAACCCCAAAGAATTATGGTATATTTTATTATTGAATTTATATATGAAAAATCAACAACTTTCATGGTGTCTAATGAAGTAGAATCAGTTAGGATTGAAAGAACAATCTTAATTTAATTCAACTTATTTGTAAGAAGTTCTGTATCCATTTTCCATTTTAAATGATGACCACTATGTATGTGATCACTATGTAGGCCTAAAACCTTATGGTGGTCGCTAAAATTAAAATCCAAATTATATATGTCATTCGCCTTTGTGTTACATGCTATAAAGTCTTTGTCTTATAAAGATTTAGAAGCAGTCCATGATTTGAAAACTATTCTTTTAATTCTTTTAGTGTTGTATCTATCGAATCATGCAATTGGGAGGAAAAATTCCCGTCCCTAAAGCATTTCGGATTAAGTGGAATTTAGGATTACTGAGTTTCCGATTATCGGGACTCCACTGTACCGCTTTTTTGTTTGTAGAGCAACAAATGGAGCTTAGAAATTAAATAAGGTTAAAAAAACTTAGTTTTTTTCTCTTCTATTTAATATTTTGTTGTTTAAATATTTCTAAGACTTTCAGGTTATGCCGATGGTGTCGCTGACCTCCTCTAAACAACAGGTTGGCAGTGTTATTGAAAACCCTTATTCTCTTGACATAGGCTCTTATATTGGGAATATGCCTCAAATAGGTGACCACACAAAATATAAACTTTTCACTAACCATTGGAACAGGACTTTATATTTCAATTGTTGAGACTGTTCAAGTTTGAACCTGTAAATGTTTTTAATAATATGTTTAACTGAATTCAAACTCTTTCTTTTAAAATCAATCCGATTTAATTTAAGAGAAAGTCAGTAATATATAAATAAATTTACAATTTTTGTACAATTAAAGGTTTGCTTTAGTGTTATTATTTAAGTAATACTATAATGCTCTGGATTAAAACTTGCTTACATACTAAGTATTGCAGCCTGATTTAAAAAACCCCCCCCCCCCTCCTGACCCTCTTCTCCTGTGGGGTATTCGAGCCCCTCGGTCACCAATAACCAGTAAATTAGACTAATTAGATAATTTACTCACTAGAGTACGTTATCTAATCTGGAAACTAAAAGAATTTGTTGGTAATTAATACCTACGGATTACTTATTTTGCTTTCTTCCAATCTCACATTTCTTATGGTTTAATGCTGTGGGGTCACTCCTAACATGCCTATAAAATTCTTTAATTGCAAAAAAAGTGATTCGAACAATTTGTGGGGCTGGGCCTGTAGATGGCTTGTCAACCTAAGAATTTTGACTGTAAATCTATATATTTTCCATGTACTCCTAGATACTGAAGCTAATCTCCGCGCCATGACTTCACTTTCAGAGAGAGTGTTCATTCCAATAATAATACAAGAGGCAAGTCAAGTTTAGATATCCCTACCCATAGATAAGACACAATTGCCATAAAATAAGTAGCATACAATTTTTTAATAAATTGGGTACAGCGGCAAAATTGGTTTCATTTAATAGATTTAAAGCAAAAACATTTGAGTGGCTCATCAACAACCCATATTACTGTATATCAGAGGTATTAATGTCTAATATTAATACTGATTTTAAAGTTTGGAACACATTGTATTTTAGTTTTAATTTATTTTGACTATGTCTATTCCTTGTAAAAAGGTCAACAACAATGAGGTTCTTGATTCTGGATTCTTAATATGCCCCCCCCCCCATGAAAATTCTTGATCCACCCTTGAATGTGGCAGAACGCCAATCCGTGTAACAAAATATCCGGATAATCCGAGGTCATTATGATATCGCCTAAATAGCCATCCCGAAAGGAGCCCCCACTATAGTGACGTTGAAAACAGTGTATCAAGATTGTACAAAAATGTTACTCTAGTTTTACACCCACTCATTTTGAAACTTGATGTCAGTTCAGATAAAGCTTGGAAACACAAATATAAACGAGTGACAGTAACGAACCAACCCGTGAAATTGCCTCGGGTTACGCATGTTATAAACCAAAACGCTCATTGTACAAAAATCCTACAATGAACTAACTGTACACGTACTGCGGTGACTCAAATTTTGGTGTTACCAAATAAGTGTGTGTAAATAAATTGCATGTGTACAGTGATGAATTACCGTTGATTATAACTTTTTGAAGATACTCTTCCTGTGTGAAACTCGCTAATTCATGTTTTTCCCATGATTTTAATATTTTTATTTCACGGATAGGCCGATCCGGATAATCCTGGATCCAGATAATGTGCGGTCCGGATAATCCGAGTTGTACTGTACTTGTGAAAATTATGAAATTGTAAGAATTTTAAAGATGTTAAAAATTATATGCTTTTTTGCTTCTATTGCTTTTTAAAATTTATTATTTTCAGAGCTGCCAACATTTACAAATTTAAAAAAAATTCAAAGCATTCCAAATTTTTTGGTTTTCGAAAAATTTCAAAGGGGAAAATGTTGTTACGTGACATATTACAATAAAGGTGAGTTATCAAGAATTTCGAATTTTGAATCTGAACTGGAAAGATTTTGTGGACTGGAAAGAACAGAATATTCCATAACTATCGAAAATTTTCATAAAAATGTTCGCCATTTCTAAACGGATTGAGATAACTTAGTCCTGCCTTAACCAAAATTTTATTTTCAACAAGACCTTTAAAATTATACAACATTTGTTATCGGTTTACATAAAAATTTTGAGATTCGAACCCGTGGTTTTCATTTCTGAAAAACCCTGTCAATAAATCACAATAAAATATTTTTAATGAATTCTTCATATGCAAATTAGTGCAGAAGAATTTTATTTGGTGTTTCTACGTTAACCATTTTTCGTTACAATAGGTAAACAGGTGATCTGAATCATCCAGAAACTTTTTTTGTGAAATTTCCATCAATTATTCATTATTATTTTTATATGTTATTATAGTAAATTAAACAGGGTGGTCTTGATCTAACATTACATTTTTTTTGTGATAGAACAACACAAATGTGACTCAAATCAACAACTTAAAAAATTCTATTCCACACACCCATCTTGAAAAAAATTATTTTGTCTTTTTCTAATAAAACGTACTTTTACTCAAGGAGATTGCACTTTCTGTCCTAACTTGATATATTCCTTAAACTTTGACACAACCATCGTATCATATATTTAATTTCGGAAGACGAATCTTTGCGTCAAAATTATTGTGGGCGTCTGGCAAGTCGTAGAAAGATGGGAGAGGGCTTTTGAGCCCTTCCCAATAAATTAATATCTTGGCATCACGAAATAAAGATCTTTAATTTGTTAAAGGTCTTTAATCCGTGATGCCAGGAAAAATATTGGAATTGCTTGAAATTCAGCAGAAATCGAGAAGTAATGTAAAATATCTGCCATTTAAAAAACATTAGAATCTAAAAATGTCTGCTTTGTTTACATAAAACATGTGATGCTGATACTTGATTGAAACCCATGTGGTTGGCTAGATATCAATATAAGGTAGATTCTTCTGTCTAATATAATCATATAATCATCTATATAATAATATAATCATCCTTCTTAAAGGTAGATTCTGTTTGCTATGAAGGTATTTTGTACTATAATAAATAAGGATTGTTTGAATTTTTTCTCATTAGGGGCTTTTAGCCCCTTCAAGCCACTATAGTAGAAGAAGTAGATTTCCACAAACCTGGAGCTTTGAAATTGCTATTTAAATGGATTGGAAATTAAAAGTTATCATTTTCTTTGAAATGATTGAAAAACAAACATAAACTTACACCCAAAAAAAAAAAAAAAATGGAGTTAGGGGTGTTCCAATTTTACCCCAAACGGACTTGCTAAGTAATATCTCATTGAATTATTCATCTCAAATTAAACAGCGTTATTTTATGAGTCAAAAAGCTATTTTCCTGTTTTGAGTATTACTAGTCAAACCTTGTTTTGTTCACTTTAAACTGGCATAACTGTTATTAAAAGCTAACCAATGAAATTTGGTATTATATCTTTAGAAAGTTTAGGTTTTGGAGCAGTTTTTGCAGAATTTGCCAGCCCCTAACATTTTTCTGAATGGAAAGTCTTTTTAAGCTTTTCTTTCTATCATTTTTAGGAAACTGAGAACTTTTAAGTTCTAGTCAATTTAAATAGCAATTTTGAAGCTTCAGGTTCATTGAAATCTACTTCTTCCCAGTTGGAATTTAACCTCTTGAATCCCACGGGCGCATATTTGCGTCCGCGCAGTAGCCCCGCCGGTAGCCCACGGGCGCATATGTGCGGCCGTGTGCAGTTTGAATTTGCCGCGCTAACTACGACAGCTGGAAGAAGAATAATATGCCTTGTCTGGTACCATTCTAATCGGGAAGAAACGCCGATTCTCGTGGTATATTTTGTTTTGCTCTACATTTCCGAGCATCACTGCAACGGTGTTTAGAAAACAGATGATGTTTTGTTTATGCTACGTGCGTGTTGCAATGGCGTAGTTTGCCTGTAAACAATGGACAACTGTGCCGGAATGTCGCGTCCTCTTAGAAGTTAATGAATGTTTAGACAATGATAGGTTAAGTGATATATCTATGTTTTATAACGACGATTATGATGAAGATAATTAGTATTCAGTGTGGTGACGGACATTTAGTGCCTCGCCCAAAAGTGGAGTTTACATAACCTCGAGACCAGATTTTCTGATAAGTAATGATATAGTTTTTACATTGTTTTGTAATTTTAATATTCTGTAGATTATTCCGATCACAAAAAAAGTATATTTAAGTATGTTAACTATGTTTTTCAATATGTTACAATTTTTTTAAATAAGCATGCAAAATGGCAAAAAATACCCGGGTTGAGCACAGTAGCATTACCTCAATTACTCGGGATTCAAGAGGTTAATATAGAATATGACGGTAGTGTCAAAGTTAGATGGAGGTGGGGGTGGTTAGGTGGGGGTGTGGTTAGTGTGGGTGTATGATGGTGGGATGTATTAAGTTCGATCAGAAAATTCAATTTTCTCAAGTAAATGTACTTTTTTTTAAGGCAAAACATTTTTTCTCAAGGTGGGTGTGTGGAATATAATTTTTTTAATTGTGGATTTGAGTCACATTTGTGTTGTTCTATTTCCGAAAAAAATTCTAACGCCAGGTCACACCCTGTATAATGTTTGCTTGTGTTCTTTCTACAATTGTCGGAAAGAAAAGAATTTTGGGATATTTTTTATTCTAATAACCATAATGAAATAACGAGTGAATAAATTAATATCATGGGGTTTATCATCCTTCAAGGTGTTCAACATTGCCCAGCCTTAAACTAAAGGTAACTTTAATCTCGGTTATAAGGTTTTACTTAAAAACACATCAAAATCTACCTATTTGAAGTCAAGACTGAAATAAATAGGAAAAAGAAAGTCACAATATCACGTTTATTGAGTTACATAATATTTTTAAAACCTAAAAACCTACTAACCCTTAATAGAATTTTTCCATGTAAAAAATTATACTTGAGGTAATGGTGGTTTGGTTTTTTACGGGGTAAATTCTGGCAAAGAATTTATAAAGCTTTCAAATTCATGCTACTACAATATTATAACAGAAAACATTCTTTAAAATCATTTTAAAAGTACGGGAAGAATGGTGTTTTAAATTTTGCAAAAATCAAATAAAATAATTTCAACCTAGTGAACGAGCCATTTCTACACCCTGAGTGTGAATCTTTGACATACTCATTTTGAATTTTGCTCACAAAAGTGACAGAACAAAACAAGCTTTGGCACAAATCATTCCTCTGTCCAATTGTGCTGAGGGGCTTCAAGTCAGGGGCTTAACAACAATCAGTCACGACAACTAACACATCGTAACACGTACTGTCACTGAAGGCAAGAACCCTGCTGCAAAGTAACTGATTCAATATTGGTGGGCCAAGCTTTGCTTAGTAATTAGTTAAAAATTGTCTATGAATTTTATACTTGACAGTATAAAATTCACTTTATTTCGTGTTTTTTTCTCTCGTTATTTGCAGTAATTTTTTGTTTATAATCAACCATAAATATTTTCTGTTTACATATTTGTGGCTATTCCATAACCAACCTGGCAACCCATTAGGCCCAACGTTAAGAATTTAGAATTTTATAACAATTTTATAACAATTTAAATCCAAAAATGGTTTTCTGGTACCTAAATACTAACTGAAAACAATAATAATAAAAGAGGATAAATCAAAATCTGCTTTCGATTTATTTAAAAGGAGGTAAAGAATTTATTGGAATTTACTCGAGACAGTGTGTGATATTTTGGTAAAAACTTTCAATACTTGTAACTGTTGTGAATAATTACTAACACAATACGTTTTTGTAATTAATTCTGGCGTTAAAAAAAATATTAATGTTTGTACACCATTTTATTATTTTAAATCAATGTCAAGCCAATTTAAAATTTAAGTCTACCCCATGACAAAGAAAAAACGTTGATAAACTATGAATTAGACCTGTGCGAATATTGATTTCCAAACAACCACCCTCAATGCGTTGCTGCCTATAAACATCATCATTGCAGCACAGTGAACGAACATCATTGTGGCAAACGAACACGGCACAGCAAAGAAACTGGACTCGAAACTTAGGGGTTAAAAGACAACTCGAGTTTTAATGCTATACTCGGCTCAAACTCAAATTTTCGAGTATTCGCAAGCCTTTCATGTAAATGGATACCTTATGATGAACTTTCAAACTTCACAATTACTTTTAATCATTTATTCAGCAAATAAAATTAGTTTCATATACCCGAATGAGCGCCCATGTAATCATTTTCCTCCCGAAAGCCAGAAGCTGTTCATGGTGTAACAAATCACGACGTAAGCCTAAGGGCCTTGATATACAGGCGTTTTGCTGGGCAGCAACCGGTCAGCTTTGTCATCCGATTGGCTACAAGCGATGCGTCATTGTTTTCTAACCCACTCTAGTTGCGATTAGTGAAGACTTGCTCGGGTGGTTCACCGAATCGCCGCCAGGGCTTTAGGCTTTATGCTCCAATCTTTCACTTGGCAGTTGGCAGCATTGCAGCTGTGATGGCTAAAGTGTAGTACTCATAGGCTTGCACAAGGTCCGTCCACTGTGGGTGGCAAAATCGAAAAATGTGCTCCCCCCTCCAAAAAAAGAGCGCTATTGGTTAATATTCTAGAAAAAGGCCTTCCAAATGGGCCACCACTCTGCTTTCCCTTAGAGTAAGTACCGCTTCGCGGACCACCACTCTCGCAGCCAGTTGTTCTTCTTGTTGGTCCAGGTATCCTCTCTGTTGCTTCAAATCATTTCTTTGTCTCTCCATCTCCTTTTTGCAAAAACAGTGAAATACTTTACTTTATAATGTACTTGAAATTGGAACTGACCCAGGTAGGTATTCAAGCAGAGTATGAATGAGAGATACAACGGTACTCGGTAACCACTACCACCATTAGCCTATTTTGGTGAACAGTATGGTTTTACATCTCAGATCTTGTATACCGAGAAACAGATACGTTTTACCTTCATGAAAATATCAAATAATATTTTTCAAACTTTCATCAAGCAAAAGAAGTAAAGCCGTTAGTGTGAAATTGTCCTTCATTAATTGTATAATTTCTAAAAGTTTTGGCAATAACCACGGAAAACGATCACGTTATTGGGCTATACGATCAAGGTTTGGCCGCTTTAGTCATGTTGATATTATCAATAACCGTATAATTTTTAAATATTGGATTAAAATTAAGTGTTACAAATTATTTAAGTCTTTAATATAAATTTTAGACAAATTTGTTTAACTAATTACTACTCATAAATTGTATTTTTTATATTCAAAATAAATCTTATCAATTGGCTATTTTTGTGGTCCATAGTTGTACTGACAAGTACAACATTGAAGTCGGTCAGGCTTGGTTCCCGGCACATGAGCAATCTCTGTTAGGCTTGCAATTGTGTGGTAGACTTCGTGGGAAGGCCCACCTAAAATGAACAGTGACTGGCGTGGGTGGAAGCTGACGGCAATTGTACATTTAATAGGGATTGCAGTGGAAACCTGTTTTGTTTCTTGTTACCCTTGTAAAGGGGTATAGGAGAGGGCACGTTTTATTTTTATTTTCAATTTATAAATTCTGCGTAATGTCAACAAATGTGGGCAATTAAAAACCAAATGTAGGCAAAATAAAAATATCAAAATTAAAACTTGGTAAAAAAATGTTTTGCTTGGTATTTTTCGCCTAGAATATTTCAATTTCAGTACTAACCCCATAAAACTATATACCGGGTGTCCAGCCCAAAGTTTTCCAATAGCTAACTTCTTTATTTTATGTCTGACAATAAACTTCTTATGGGGGACCCCTTTTATTTTTTTATGCTGCATTTAGGTTTGTATTTCAATTTTAGAAATTTCCCGCATTTTTTCAATATGGCAGACAACTTTTTTTTTCTCATGGAACACCCTGTATTTTATGGTGATTTGGATTTTACAGATCATTTTAAGACACTTTTGTACCATGGTATTTTTTCCTAAAACCTATCTTGAAGGAGATATAAACAGTTAAAGTTTGATTTTTTCCCAATTGAAATGCATTGTGGCCACATTAACTGTGCCATCCTACATTCCTTATAGAGTACAAATGACATTAAAAACAATGCATTTCTATGAGTGAATCTCAATCAAAAATATTTTTATGATTGAATCTCAACTAAAATCATATTTTAAGGTATGGTATTTTATTCTTTGGTATGTTTTATCCAACCCTACCGTTTCGATATACTGACTACCATAAATTTCCTAATGCATTTCTAACGGGGAAAAATCAAACTTTAACTGTTCATATCTCCTTAACCATAGGTTTTATGAAAAAATACCATGGTACAAAAGTGTCTTGAAATGATCTGTAAAATACAAAAACACCATAAAATACAAGGTGTTCCATAAGAAAAAACAAAGTTGTCCACCATATTGGAAAAATGGCAGGAAATTTCAAAAATTGAAATACATACCTAAATGTGGCATAAAAAATAAAAGGGGTCCACCATAAGAAGTTTATTGTCAGACATAAAATAAAAAAGTTAGCTATTGGAAAACTTTAAGCTGGACACCTGGTATACAGGGTGTCTGTAAAGTCTGTCACCAAACTGCATAACTTGGTTTACTGGGTCAAAATAAGCAAAAAAGTTCATGTGAAGGTATGTCCTAAAATGCATATTTACCCAGATATCCGTCATTTCTTATTTTTCACAACAAATTTTTTATCTCCGGAGTTTTTATATCGATTTTTTTGAAACTCAGTACGTACCTATAACTAGTCAAGCTTAGTTTATGAAAAAATAATCAGCATGATCGAATGGTAAATTTCAAAATGGCAGTCATTTAAAATCTTTAAACTGGAATACCAAAAACGGTACTTGGTAAAAAAATAACAATTTTTTGGAAATTGAATTTCCAATTCAACGACACCAAAATTATGAAAATCGGTTAATAAATAACTGAGTAAAGGTTGAATTTAGCAAACAAGGCAGCATAATTTGGAGAGAAAAATGGCCCATTGTTGCACTGAGTCATGCGCCGACATATGTCAATTACGCTGAATCGTTAGATAAATTTGACCATAACTCAGTTATTTATAAACCCATTTTCATAAATCTGGTGTCATAAGATTGGAAATTGAATTTCCTAAAAGTTTTAATCCTTTATACAGGGTGTTTACGAAAAACTTTTACAGACTTTGGGATATGGTTACTTACATCAAAACTAAGAAAAAAGGACCTGTAAACATGGGTCCTAAAATGCTTGGTTATCCATCTGTCGGTTAGTGTGGGTTTTTAACAAGATTTTGCATAACTTTGGAACCACTAGAGATATCAACTTCAAACTTGGTATGTATATGCTAACTAATAGGATCTATTTTTGTGTGGAGTATCAAGTTTCTACTTTGTACCATTTGAAAATGGCAGCCATTTTTATATTTTAAACATTAATATCTTAAAAACCGTAAATTTTACAAAAGTTTTACAAGACACAAGAAAGTTGTGTAATTTTATTTACTACAAAACCTTATAAAGATTATAAAGATCGAACCTCAAATAACGGAGTTATTGCAATTTTTCTAACAAAATAATGTGAATATTTGCTATAACTGCCATAAAAAGGCATGTATTCTGTTAGAAAAATTGCAATAACTCCGTTATTTGTTGTTTGATCTTTATGATCTTTATATGGTTTTGTAGTAAACAAAACTACGCAACTTTTTTGTATCTTGTAAAATTTTCGCAAAATTTACGGTTTTTAAGATATTAAGGTTTAAAATATAAAAATGGCTGCCATTTTCAAATGGTACAAAGTAGAAACTTGATACTCCGCAAAAAAATAGGTCCTATTAGTTAGCATATACACACCAAATTTGAAGTTGATATCTCTAGTGGTTCCAAAGTTATGCAAAATCATGTTAAAAACACATACAGACCGACAGACGGATAACCGAGCATTTTAGGACCCATGTTTACAGGAACTTTTTTCTTAGTTTTTATGTAAGTAACCATATCCTGAAGTCTATAAAAGTTTTTCGTAAACACCCTGTATATTTTTGTATGACGTACCTTTTTTCGGTATTTCAATTTAAAGATTTTAAACGGCCGCCATTTTGAAATTTACCATTTGATCACGCTGATTATTTTTTCATAACCTAACCTTCACTAGTTACGGGTAAATACCGAGTTAAAAAAACTGATTAAAAAACTTCGGAGATAAAAAATATTTTGTGAAAAATACAAAATGGTGGATATATGGGTAAATATGCATTTTAGGACATACCTTCATATGAACTTTTTTGCTTATTTTGACCCAACAAAACCAAGTTATGGAGTTTGGTGACGGAATTTACAGACACCCTGTATTTTCTTTTTCGTTATTAAATTCTGAGCGAAACAGGGTTAAATATATTCTACGGATACCAAAAACTGGATACAACGGGTTTTGAAAAGAAACTTTTTTTGGGCCCTTCATGACATGCTAGATATTTATTATCTTACTCAAAAACCTTCCCAGAGAGATGTGAAGAATGTAAATTTGAGGTTATCTCAATATCTTGAAAAATGGATATACAGTTCGCGCATTAAATTTCCGGCTATGGCCACAATGCTACTAACCGTATCATATGATATTTTCAACATATGATATTGGAAACATCGCGTTTGACAAACAGCGGGGCTGTAGAATAATGTTTTCAGAAAAGTACCCCCTCTCCCCCCCGCGCCTTGCAACCAGCTGACTCGGCTATGGCTGGAGATATAAAGCACGAACTGTAACTTGTTTTGGAAAGTGGCTCTTCAATTTAAATTTTTATTGGTTCTGCTGTTTTAGTCAGGATATTGTTTGGAGTTGAAAAAAATCTTAACTTAAATATTCCATTGTGTCTGATTTCTATTTATGGCCTAAACAGAGCCACAATCTATTTCATGCTGAATAATTCCCTTTAAGTACCGTATTTAAATTAGGCCCAATATAACAGATCAAGATAACATATTTCAGATAATAAACTACTCTTTAATAGTTTGTATATAAGAACAGGGTAAAAATATTACTAACCAATAAGCAAACAGTCATGACACATAGTCTTATTGTCTTGCATACTTTTGTTATACAGGACCTATTGAGATCTTTAGTGGATTCTGAGTTGTTTTCACCATATTCAGATAAAAGTAAAATCAATATTATGTTATTTTCACAATTATTAAAAGCAATGAGCAAAGCCACAGACAAAAATCAAACAGAGGTATCTTCTAATGTTGCGCTAAGCGGGTGTTCAAGCGCTGGCCAGCGGGTGTCGAGGACTTAGTTCACCAGTAACGCCACGAGAGAGCAGCACCATCGCTGCCCTCTCCTAATTTAACTCAACTTAATTAGTAACTTAACTGTAACTAGTAACTTAACTATTACCAGTAACTGGATGTAACTAGTAACTTAACTGTAAATGTAACTGGATTGAACTGTAACTAGTACTTGGGCGTACGGGAAGACCCATTTAAAAGCAACCTCTGTTTGATTCTTCTCTGGGGCAAAGCTTATAAGTTAAAGCTTATAAGTTTTATCACTCAGAAGTTTGAGGTTTTAAACTACATATTAAATTTTCAGTACTGGCATTATAATAAATTTACATATTAAAAAAAAAATACTTTTTCAAATATGTATTTCAAAAAGTGAATTCAGTGTTTTGATTTAAAAAATGGGAAAGTAGTAATTTAGTCATCTGAATTGATGCATTTTAACTTATTCCTGTAAGATTTTGAATTAACCCTTATTAGTTCATTTGCTCATTCCAGTACATTGATTGTATGTTTGAAAGCTGAAGATGGAGGTGGTATAACCTATTTTAATTATTCCAGTACAGCTATCATAAGGTTTCCCAAATACACAACTGGAAACACATAAGCTATATTCCTATTCGATTCAGTTACTTTCCAAAGTTCCTCTGATTTAGTGGGTAAATTTAGGACATAGAATACATGTCTTGTTTTTCTTTTTTAAATCATTTGATATAAAAGTTAAAATTAATTAAGTTATATTTTTAATTTGTGTATAATTCATTTTAATGATTAATAAATATTTCTTTACTGAGGAAATTTTAAGACTCGCTATTTATGTGGTATTTTACATAAATGATTTTCGCCTTCAACTATTTTGAGTAAACTTATTTCATTTTTCTTGTGGTCAAGCTTCCGGATTACTTAGAATATATAAATCGGTTTAAATACCTGCTTCTCGTAATCCAAGTGTTGTAACACAACTAGTTTCGCCTTTTCTAAGAAGGCATCATCAGGTAATTCAAGGATGTGTTATGGCCTAATCATTCTTCATTGAAGAAAGTTGAGTCTGGACCCAACTTTCACCGCGGTCATATCGCGTGTCTTTTTTGTAAATTTGGCGGCCGTCAGTGTATGTGTTTTTGTACGTTTTCGTGTCGTAAAAATGTTAAATGTGTTTTTGACTGTGTGTTCTTCGTGTTTTACATGATGACTTTCTTCAATGAAGAATGATTAGGCCATAACACATCCTTGAATTACCTGATGATGCCTTCTTAGAAAAGGTGAAACTAGTTGTGTTACAACACTTGGATTACAAGAGGCAGGTATTTAAACCGATTTATAAACATATTTGTTTGTTGTAGTTGCCAATCACAGCCACCGAGCAGGGCAATTAGGTGAACAACTTTATTTTGTCAAAATCAAAATATTATCATTAATGAACTAAGCTGCTTTGATTCATGTTTATGAGTCACACTGTTAATTGCCATTTCCGTTTCTACTAGTTACTAGTATTATTTTCTTGAATCCCTAGAATCTGTCAGTGTAGCCTTATTTTCTTTTAGACACCTACTTTTTTTCTAATTTTGTTTTCGTTTTTAGAATAACTAAAAATATATTATTTTTAATTTAGTAAATTTCTTACTTCCAATATCTTTCATCATATGACACAGATTTGTTGACAAATCTGGAGGAAAAGTTTATAGTTCATATATATATATATATATATATATATATATATATTTTATAATTAGGATAGTGCATCTCTGATTTGAGCTTTATAATACAATTAAGCATAATGTACCCACCCTATGGAGATGAGCAAAATGAGCCTACACAAGTGGCAATGGGGGAGGGGTGTGAAGAGGTGATTGGGGGGAGTGTAAAATTCATCACACGATTTTTAAGAAATTGTATGCCCTCGCGTACAGTGCCGGACAAGGATAGAAATAATGGGTCCAGGTAGCCCGGGCGAGTCCTAATCCTCTGTTGTCAAAACAAACAATTGTCGTGAGGCCGAGCGGCGCGCTACCCCCGTCCCAGCGGTCATTGCCCATTGTGGGGAATATACAGCCCCGTGTTAGCCATCGTAGGCACCAATGAAGTTAAGACGAATATTACGGGGCTGCATATTCCCTATGATGGGCAATGACCGCTGGGACATGGTTAGCGCACCGCTCGGCTTCACGACAGTAGTTTGTTTTGACAACAGAGGATTAGGACTGGCCCGGAATACCAGGACCCATTATCTCTATCCTTGTCCGGCACTGTACAAAGGTGTCTCATGACTGAAGACTTCAATTTCGAAGGAAGCTCCTCTTCTGGACACGCATAACTACAATAAATAGACATCTTTATATAAAATATAAACTTATAATTAAAAATAATTACAAACGGTATAAAATATTTAGCCCAAGTTATTCATTCACAATGCCGATCTTCAAAAAGATAATAACCGATTTCTTAATGTTATCACTGAGAAATACATTTTCAAATAACAGTGTTCTTGCCTTCAAATCGATCTGAGGGGTAAGACTCGAGTGTCTACATACCTTTCCTCCGGTCCCGAGGGTCTATCCTGGGAGGCAGGCCCTCTCTGGGGGGCGGGGGGGGCCCCCGAGCCCCCGGGCCGTGGCCCCGGTCGGAGGGCGCGGGTCTGCTGCCCCCGCCCCTGGAGCCCCCCGCGGGCCCCCGCCCCGGGCCCCCGCCATTGGTGAAGTCGGGCGGGGCTTCGGTCAGGAAGTTGGAGGGGACCAGCCCCCGCACCCCGTTCAGCTCCCCCATGTAGAAACCGTCGTCGTCCATGTCTCCGTAGACGTAGATTATGTTCCCGGTTTGGAAGGACAACTCCACCTGCAGTATAGCGAACACACACTAGACCTTCCTCGATCACAACATCCATACGACAACTACTCAAATAAGGTACATATTTCCTGAAATTCAAAATTTTCATACACCTGCGCACATAGTATCAATTAACATTCTGAAAACTAACCTAAAACCAGCCGGTTCTGAGGATAGAGTCTTCAAGCACTTCATTACTTTACATGCTCCAGCAAACTATTACTCCCTGCATGCTTCTCTTTACTACTTTTCACCCTCCCTTCGGGTTATCGATTTGATTTGACGCTAGAAAACTGGCAAATTTCCAGCTATACAGAAGCATCTTAATTACAACAATGCTGATCTAGAATATTGAACAAAAAAGATAAAGATAAATAAACTTCAGGTTCAAACAGTCAGTGGCGTAGGTAGACCTTTGACAAGGGTGGGGATATGACTACCAAGGGGCCAGGGGATATGGAATTCCCTCCTGAAGGAAAAATAGTCTGGGGGTGAAACCCCTGAAAATTATAAAAAATGTTAGCTGCAAAATCACATTTTTGGGCAATTTAGAGGCATAAAAACATGCCATGGGAGCTCCATTATTCTTACTAATAGGGGCGAAATAACGTAATCAAAAAAATTCTTATTATCTAGGGCAGTGGTTCCCAACCTTTTTGTCCTTGCATACCACTGCAAGGATTCCCCGCTCCCAAAACTACTGGGGGATCCCATCCTGCTATGCTTATAAGTAGGTTGATTACCCTCTGGCTAATGTAGGAACATTACCTGGTTCATGATAAAAAAATATCTCTGTAGTTTGAAATTTATATATAATTCATATTTGATATTTAAAAAATGAAAACATAAATAAATAAGTGATATTGGGATTTTGTTAGCATTTCAAGAAAAAGGTTACAAGGTTTATTAGCATTTCCTCATTGTTCGGCAATCCAAAGTAAAATGATATTGTTTCCATCACTGAACTTTAATTTAGGCCTGCTACAAAAATGTATACATCAGATCTAAGTACAGTAAATCCAAAAAATATGTCATGTTGACATGTTTTCAATGAAAAAATTACGATGCCAGAATGTTTTCAAAAATAACAATTCTAAAAATAACGATTTCATGTCACTTTTCTCCTGAACTGTCTTTATGGTTAGCGAGATCCTGGGTCCAAATGCATTAAATACCGGGATCTCGTAGCGAGATGTTTACATGTTAATACATATAAAATATATTATTTCGTTTTTACTGGCTGGAGTTCGTGCCAAATGTCTTTCTACAATAAAATCTTTTGTTTCATGTCACTTTTCTCCTGAACTGTCTTTATGGTTAGCTGAAATGCCATACTGAAATGCAAACAGCTGATGGTAGACAAATAAACCATGCATTTCGTATGGCGGAGATGCAACTTCGTCTGTCTAATTTTTAGGCTATGTTTTTGTGTTACCTATAGCATTATTATTAAAATATAGTTTGTATTTTAATTTTGTGGATATTTTTAAATGTTAAATGATGTTTCAAGAGTAAATTAAATATGGAATACGAATACTGTTTGAAGTAGTTTGCTTAGTGACGTTGTTCAACTCTGCATTATTGCAAGGTTACGTTTTATTTTGTAAATTCATAACCTGTTATAGTAAATTGATGTTTTATACAAGGTATTTAGTTTTTTTTTATGTAGTGTCACAAAAAAACAATAAAAATTGCATCAGAGTAAAACCTAAATACGCTTTTTTAGTGTAAACATAAAAAATGAATACGATGCAAAATTTTTTGAAATTCATTAACATTTATTTGAAACAGAAACGTGAAATTTGTCTAACCTCTTGTCATTTTTAAATAGTACATGTACTTAGAAACAAAAATAAAAAGATTTGTTAAAAAATGTTGATAAATAAATTTTTAGTGAATTTTTTCCCAAACGCTTACATTTTTGCTAAAAAAGTCCTGGCACTTCTTGCAGGTATCGATGAAAAAAGGTCTGGCACTTTATGTACGTACATTAGTTTATTGCTCTGGCACTAAAAGGGTTCAACTTTACTATACCGGCAAATACTATGTGGTTCAATCCCGGTACTGATCTGCTTCCAGTCCCGTAATCCCGGGATTGGATTCCCTAGCCACGTCTATGTGTCCAGGTCGCAACTCACCTCGGCGTCCACATTGGGAGACAGCTCCTGGGGGTCGTAGTCGTACAGGGCGATCATCTTCTTCACCGGCATGTTGGCGTAGATGTCTCCCCAGCGGTCCCGCGACCGGCCTCCCTCCCGGGCGCCGCCCCCTCCCTCCAACCCCTGCTGCTCAACCACAAACGGTCTTTTTCAGAAGAGGGATGCCACTATTTAAAGTTTCCCTACATGATTACAGTTCGAATGAAGTGAGTTATACTCGACTTGAAAATCACTCTTGTGAAATAACTCCTCTTTTATTATTTGATGAAAGTTCGTGAAATTTGAACTACCTCATATTTATACCAAGAAGATTGTTTTAGTCTATAAATGAGCGGTTAATTATACGTTTAAATATTTATTTTTTAGTTAATAGCCTTCCTTTAATTTTACCGCACTTCGTTCGACCTATACGCGACATAGGAGCGTACTCCTAGTATATTTCGTCACTAGGATCAAAAGTGACTTTTGATCTTAGTGATGAACTATATTTTTCATCATACTGCAAAAAAGCTTAAGTTTTAAATCGAAACAAAAAGTAAAATTTATGTACTGTACTTTCATAACCTCGATGTTTCTTTGCACTTGTCTCTTGAACTTGAAACAATCAGATCAGCTATTGCGCATGGGCAGGTTCATTCCTAACTATCGATTGTTGATTCGATAACTTCAAACCGATCTTGTGGTACAAATCAATCAGTTGTTCTTCAAAACAAACATTCGATATTTCATTATTTATAACCTTTAATCATACGCTACTAAATAAAACATCTTCAGTTCTCAAACCTTCTTGAATTTCTTGGGCTTTTTGTATTATATTATGATACGAATCATTAGGCCTACTTACTTCTTCCATTGTGTCATGCACAGTTTTACACCAATGATGTACAAGAAACCAGCCCTGACCGGAAACGATCGCGAAAATTGATGTTTCGATAATAACGATGAATGTTTCGATTATTTGTAATCAAATGAATATTGTTCGATTATTTACCTCGAATCAAAAGTATCATCAGCAATGATCTTTTTGGTCCTAGGGCAATAACAATAATCAAATCATATGTTATTATCAAAAGAGTAAAAAGAACAACTTTTGGATCCCAACGGATGTGTCAAAAGCAGCTGTTTTTGAAGCAGTATGACGAAAAATTGTTTTCAAATGAGTTCCTGGTATTGAGGGAGTCATAGATGAATGAAAACTATCCGCATTGTGCACATTGAAAGTCAAGCTCAGTCGTCGGGTGTTATCTTATCGACCGTAATCTTATCTTGTATCGCCGCTAACTGTAGTAGCCGGAATTCCACGGTATTGACCTGTTTTATGTCAGACATTAAGGTGACGCTGGTCATTACGTTTGTGCAATAAAATTATGAAGTTGTCATCATAACTAACACCTGAAATAAATAATTAAGATTGCAGTTAGGTTTTTGCAGGGTAAAACAGCTTCGAAACTCACATCTCTCTTCAGGACTTATTTTAGGTAAGGTTAGGCAGGTTAGGTTAGGTAGGTAACTTAACCTTACCTAACCTAATCTAACCCAACCTAACCCTTCTAAATGATTTTTACTAATTTACATGATATAAATAAGAATACACAAAAATTTTCTTTACAATAACATGGGGAGTGAGTATGCAGGTCTACTGCCACAGAAATTCAAAACTGGGGGATTTTAACCTGTATTCCAATATATCTAAGCTAGACAAAGCTATGTATCAAGTTTTATCAAGTTATGTTTAGAAATAAGCAAGCTAGGAAATTTTAAATAATGGCGGCCCTCTTCTGAAAAAGACCCCCACAAACTAAAGAACCCTCTTTATTTTGAGTGTTTTTTGTGTTCAAATATTTTGTAAAGAGTCTGCGTGACTCCAGCCATCTTGGATTTTACCCCTTAAGAACACTGCCAATTTCCTCGAAACATACATGGTTTTTAATAAAAATTAGCTAGTTCCTTTGGTTGCACAAATTTGCTCTTTGTACTTTTTTATATTAATATTTAGCAGGGAAGTGTGAAGAAGAGTCCCCTGAGTTTTGTATTTTTATGGCTCAAAATTGTTATGTCAAATTGTTTAATTATACATCTATACTGTTAATTACTTTAAAAAAATTACTATATGATTCAGTTTTAATCAAAAAATTTGTTAATTATTTGCACTACCTTTAAATTAACCGTGTTTTTTATTTTTGAGCAACAAAGTTAAAAAAATTGGAGTGTTTGAAATTAAAAATAACTTTAATCTAAGGAAATACAACCCCAAAAGACAACAGGTATTGCAGACTCTTAAGTCTAACTAAAAATAAAGCTTACTGAATAAACTGTGACCTTTAAAATCTAAACTCTACTATTTCTTCATATATTTCTAATTAAGAAAGTGTTAAAGCTTACTGAATAAACTGTGACCTTTAAAATCCAAACTCTACTATTTCTTCATATTTGTCTAATTAAGAAAGTGTTATGAGCCTTCTATTTTGAAGGTTCTCTGCCTAGCCGGCTCATAACTGTATGAAAAACAATTCAGAAGCTTTGGTGAAAAATTAGACAACTCTCTCCTGGTAGACATGTACTGCATACAAAGCACCTTCAACGACAGTGTAGCTCAGAAAATTTTTCTTGTGGTCAAGCCTTTGGTTTACTGGGAATAATATAAATCGGTTTAAATACCTACTTCTCGTAACCCAAGTGTTGCAACACAACAGTAGTTTCGCCTTCCTTCTTCATTGAAGAAAGTCGTCATGTAAAACACAACGGTTAAAAAACATTTTAAAATTGACTCTACATGAAAAACGTACAAAAAGATGTATCATAGATGGCCGCCAAATTTACAAAAAGACGAGACTAGCGAGATGACCGAGGTGAAAGTTGGGTCTGGACTGGCATAGTCATGATGTCCGGGCGTCTTCATTCCCTTATCTCGTCTGTCACCTGTTGGTATTGTTTAGGTGACAGACTCTCTCCCCCCCTCTCCAGTATTCTGATAGGGTGTCATGAATGAAATTTGATGAAAATGAAAGTTTGTCATTCAAAACATTGCACTGGTCTGATTTGACTGTTTTATATATCTCAAATTTTTCTAATGAATTTGTTTTGAAATGTTTCTTCAAAACAATGATTAATATATCCTTGGATCACCCAATGATGCCTTCTAAGATGGGCGAAACTATAGTTGTGTTACAATACTCGGATTACAAGAACCAGATATTTAAACCAATATATATCACAGATTCTCCGAACTCCCGTCTCGCAGAACTCTATGGGCAAGTTAATCAGCGCCAAGTTCTTAAACCCTCAAACATATCTGACAGACTGACAGGCATATTTTGGACTCTTTGATTATCATATACTTGGAATATAATATTCAAATATGGAGAGCACTGAGGCATGAATAAGACACAGTCTCATAGTCAGGGTGAGAATCGCTGCCAGTACAAAAATCTGTCAGGCCACAGGTCACAAGACCAGAGGAAGAAAGCCTGATGTCATATTGAAGGCCTAAAGAATTGACGTTCAAAGTGCTATTTTTAAGAAGTATTGCAAGAAAGCTTTAACTTTAAAATAAGTTTCATCGCTTTCTGGTTGTAAGTCAATTTACAGGTGTTTTATCTACACCATTTTTTTAATTTTATCCACTCTACAACCATAGTCTATGCCATGGAACGAGTAGTGTGTCACTCACCTGAACTTCCACAACCATGTTGTGAGGAACATAACCTCTTCTGCCTCTGCACTCGCCCCAGTAAAAGCCATCAGCATCCTTCTCTCCTATCACCTATTAAAAAAGACGTAAATGTGATACTTAATATATTCTTTTCCATACTGTGCAAACTATTGTAGTTGTTTAGAACTATTACAATAGTTTGCACAGTAACTATTTAGAACACTGATGTTTAGTTGTTTATATTTTTTACTCAGAGAAATCGTTTGAGAAATTGAGGATAGTTTGTTTTTTGAAAAGCCTTGGTCCGAGTAGGATTTTGTTTAGGAAAGGAGTGGTATTCAGCTGGTTGAGTTAAGAGTTTAGCAAGCTGAATTCCTTTCCTAAACAAAATCCAACAAAAATCTTATGCCAGCAGTACACTCTAGCCGATAAAGGATGAAACCAAGCGAGGGCAAGAGTGTATTGTATGCCTCATTCTAACCTGCTCTCGTAAGGCCACATGATTCAAAACCTCACTGAACATCTAAACAAGGCATATCAGCAAGAGTGTATAGCAATCAACATAAAAAAAAGTTTTTACATCATACTAACACATAACCCTTACATAGAGAAATGTTCTATCCTAGAATTTGTTTTTTTTAGGAAAGGCTCTAGGCCAGGATTTTAATTTTAGGAATAGATGGATAGGCAGCTAGTTTACCTTTGAAAGAGTTCAGGCAGGCCATAGTACACATGAAGAAAACACATTATTTCATCCCAATTAGGGACTTCATCAGGAACAAAACTAGAACTTTCTTTCCTTCTTTTGTTCCTGATGAAGTCCCTAATTGGGACGAAATATTGTGATTTATTGTGTTTTCTTCATGTGTCCTATGATCTGCCTGAACTCTTACAAAGGTAAGCTAGTTGCCTATCCATCTATGTCCCAGTATTTGGTCAGTAACGGCCGGTACCGGCTAGTACTGGGCCAGAAAAGCCTTTACTGGGCCATTGCTGGCCAGTGCTTGGCAATATCCTCTGATCCAGTACACAAAGAAAAGTAGCAGACAAAAATAAAAACCCTTAATTTTACAATTCAATTTTTTAGATAAGCAAACTTACTTTTAATTTGTTGGTCAACCAGAGAAGCACCCACTCAAAAATGAGATGTGGCCATTTGTTATTAAAGTTTCAATAAAATTAGAAATCAAATAAATTTTTAAATGGATTTATTAAATTTTACAAAGTGTTACATTTATTTTCACTGATTGATGGATTTTAACTTCAACTTTTACGATTGAAATCGCAAGATATAAAAAGTAGATAATAGAAAGCCATAGACGGTACCATGATTACTCATCAGACTAACGCAGCAAGTCTATAACATAGTGCATTAACGCTCAAAAAAATATGTATAGGTATTAAAAACATTAAATAATGAAAATCTACACAAACAATATAATGCTCATCCCCTTCAAAAAATACAGTATGACAACATAGTAGGTAGAACACAAATTATTAGTATTATTAACTGGCTTACCTGAAGTTGAGTAGGCCATCAGAAACACAAAACACTAAACACAGGAAAAGTCCCAATATTTCGGTCCATCTAGTAGGACCTTTCTCAAGGGTAGAAAGATGGATGTAGAAAGATGTCTCCACCTTTCTACCCTTGAGAAAGGTCCTACTAGATGGACCGAAATATTGGGACTTTTCCTGTGTTTAGTGTTTTGTGTTTCTGATGGCCTACTCAACTTCAGGTAAGCCAGTTGTTTCCTCTATATTCCTATTTTAATACCTACCCTTTAAGGGCCTTCCCACAAAAATAATATTATTAACTGGCATAATCTATTTGTTGCAAGTGGGAACAATATTTCAGTAGACCGTTGCTCGTAAAAATACAAATACAGTACTCCAGTTTTTACAGATACATAATGAAATTGCAAGATTCACTGATAAAAATTGATAATCGAGAGCTCTGTGGCACCATTATATCCTAGATTTATGCAGTTAGATAGGTGCGAAGATAGACTGCACCCTTAAGGTGCAGTTGGTAATTCCACCCTGGATTGAAATGAGAAGGTGTAACGTTTCCCCTAAAAATGTTTCCCTCATGATATGAATTAGCAAATTTTATGAATTAGCTTCCTCCCATTTGCCAATACAGAGAATGAGTGATAACACAGGATATAAAGCAAAATAAACATACTAAGGGCGGGTTTTTGAATTAACATCAATCTGAAAAAGTACAGATATTTATATTGACAAATTTTAGCAGCATTTTCTAAGTAGAAGCGGGCCCAGTACTGGCCTGGGACTGGCCCAGTGATAGAAATCTTTCGCTAATTATGGAATAATCCCAAAATTATTATATTATTACAGTAGAGTCTCACAGACTCGACACAATGTGGACTAAGACCCTGTCGAGTTTGTGGAATGTCGAGTTATCCAGAATTACATTGGGAGGGGAGAAAAACGCATTATTTAGCTATAAATGGTATACTGTATTAGATTATACTTAAACATATTACAGTATAATTATGTCTTATTTTGCTTTTTTCCAGTCAATCATACGATATGGATTAATTTTTTATGGTAATTCTTCAAAAGTAAAAAATATATTCTTAATTCAAAAGAAAGTTGTTAGGCATCTCACAAATTCGTCATGGCATGCTCACTGCAGAACCCTATTCAAAATATTACTGATTTTAACAGTTTACAATTTATTTATATATGACCTAATTTTGTACACTGTCAATAACCAAAGTAATTACTGTTTAAGAAGTGAAATTCATTCCTACTCCACTAGAAATCGATCAAATTTTGAAATACCCCATTGTAGAATTAAGAAGACGCAATCTAGTCATTATGTAGTAGGTGTAAAACTTTGTAATAAACTTCCTAAGTCGATTTTTTCCTTATCTTTAAATGTTTTTAAAAAACGCCTTTATAACTGGTTGATTGAAAATCCATTTCATTCAGTGCAAGATTTTTTTCAATTTCCAACGAGTGATATTTCTATTTAGATTATTTATTTATGATTAACTGTTAGATTGTATATTTATATGTAATGTTAATGTAAAAGTGTGATGAGTTGATGTTGACATTGTCTGTAACCAATTATGTGTTGATTGACAATAAAATATTCTTATTCTTATTCTTAATGTATTATGATACTCTATTATACGGTCGAGTGCCGAACGCACGTGCATCGCATGAGGTGCACTCGAGTGCCGAACGCAAATGCATATATATATATAGTACAGGAATACATGTATTGTATGTCAATGAGGTGTCGAGTGTCCCAGAATGTCGAGTTATCGGGAGTCGAGTTTTTGACTCTACTGCAGTTGTACTTGCCAGAAGTGAGTACAGGGAGGCGCTAGCATCCTGATGGGCTAACGTGATTGATTGGGCAGATATGACTTTAGATTATAATGAATAATTGGTTAGGTTAGGTTGGTTAGACAATGAGCATATAAATCCAAGTAAGTTTCCAAGCAGATGCGTGGTCAAGTGTAGACAAACAGTTCTAAATAGCTCTTTCTAAGAAAATCCTTAGGCCATTCTCCCTCCTTCCTCCGCTTTTCCCTCCCCCTACCCTTCTTTCTCCCTCATTTCCTCTTAAGATCCATCCGATTCATTCACCCGCTCCTAATGATTTGGCAGTTTTTTTACTGTGGGAAAACTTCAGGTACCCCCCCCGGTCCATACGTCCTACGCTCTTATCTTGTTACAAGGTATCTACTGACATCTGATTTTAAAATTTCAGTATATTTCCAGTATTTCAAGTACAATTTTTTTTTTAATTCCAGTATCACTCGCTAACTATTTATCCAAGGAGCACCGTTAATCATTTTTTTTATTAATATGAATGATGTTTATTGTTAAAATTGAATTGTTGATTTACAGCACTGACAAATAAGATAAATAGTATAATAAAAATTTGTAAAAGAAAAAACAAATTTGTTTGATTTCTATGAGGGCATACCAACTTCCCTTCCAGCCCTACATCCCTCCCACTTTATTACCAAAATAATTAATACGAATTACAACCACAAATTTAAAGTAACAGTGTACAATAAAAAGGGTAATAATCAATAATACAATGAAATACAAAACTGAAACAAAAGTTCTAATTAACTATGAGTGTCTTTTGACATGTCTCTCACTTTTATACCACATCATATATATTTTCTTAATAATATAAAAAAAACATATGAATGTAGAAATGTTGAGAACATCTCCAACCTTAAATAAATTACAACATATACTAAGATGGTACGACCAGGTCAAGAAGGATGTGAGCCAGTGCGGAGGAACAATCCAGTTGGCAGAGGATAGAGAAGAGTGGAGGAGGCTAATCTACGAGGCAAAAAATCAACTGAGATTTGTGACGCCCCAGCAGTAACAGTAGTAACAATTGTAAATCTAATCAAGGATGTTTAGTACATGAACTGAGTTACAAGTGGTTTCATTTAGGTCTGCAAACAAACATTGTTAAACAAGTATTGTCGAGCTTTTTATATCTGAATATATTGGACAAAACTATTTTTAACGGATTCCATTACTTGTATTTCAACAAAATCCAGTACCAAATTTGAAATTCCAGTATAATTCCAGTATTTCCAGGATTTCCAGTATCATTAGACACTAGGGTGGGTCGGAAAAACAAAATTTTGGAATTACATGTAGAATACTGAAAATATAACTTCAAAAAAGTCATATTAGATCTTCTGGTCGCACAATGACCTTGAAGTTTGACATGTAAAACTCTATAAGAGAATTAGTGAATAATTGTATTTTGGTTTATGCTGGACATTGATAATCGTACAAAAGTTTTGCCATTGAATTTGGAAAGAGCTCTTTAAAACGTTTTGGACGATGGTATAATTAGTTCAATTACACCACAGAATTATTGACTTAATACAAGCCAAAAACTTGACAAAACGCCAAAATAAGGACTTTTAGAAGACTATTGAGCGATAATACTGTTGCCTTATTGGACAAATTATACCATTTTTCAAAATGTTTTTAAGAGCTCATTCCATTTTTCATGGCAAAACTTTTGTACGATTATCAATGTCCAGCATAAACCAAATTACGATTATTCACTAATTTTCTTATGGAGTTTTACATGTTAAACTTCAAGGTCATTGCGCGACCATAAGATCTTATATGAGTCTTTTAAGTTATTTTTTCAGTATTCTAAATGCTATTTCGCAACTTTTGAGACCTATTACGATTGAAAATTCCAAAATTATGGTTTTTCAACCTACCCTAATAGGCGCCCTCCGTTACCTTGATGGTGTCTCCCTCGGAGAAAGGCAGTTCCTCGTCGCAAGCGTCCGGGTTTGGAGACATGGTGGTGGGGTCGTAGTCGAACAGCGCCATGAACCAGCGCACGCGCTTGTCGCGCGCGGGCTGTTGCGCGCCCCGCGTCGCGCCGCCACTGCCTCGGAACCCGCCCCGCTCCTGGTGCCGCCGGTCGCTGTAGTACGGGTCCCTGGAACCGGCGACAAGTCACATTTGTCGTAGTACTAGTAGTTTTAAGTCGAGAATGAGACAGGAGGGTGACGGGAGAGAAGTAAGATTAGAGTGATGGTAGTTAAGTTAGGTTAATAAATTAGAATATGGAATTGCCACCCGAGAAAGAAGGGACAGGAAATAGAAAGACAGACAGAAACATAGAGGAAAATGATACCAAGATAGGTCAGAATATTGGTACTCGGGAAGGCATGAGTAAGAAATGAAAAAAATGAAAAGTACTAGTAGTTCCAGCAACGAAAAGGTATAGTGAGAAATTTTTGGAACACTGTTTTTGACTTGAAATGATTTTTGACTTTGCAACTTTGTTTGGACTGGTTAGGAGGTGAACGTAGTTATCTATACGTTCAGGTTATCTATAGTTATCTATACGTTTCTATGTTTTAGTTGCACACCTATTATCCCTATGTAATAAGTATTTTTTTCAGGAGAAATGCCGGACAAAAATATCGGTAAGCTGGGATCTTCATGAGTAACTTGGCCAATGTACCCCATCAATTATTTTTTATAAAATACAATAGTTTATTGTGATTTTAAGTTTCACGACATTTGGCCTATTTTTTGGAAAAACTAATGCTTATTAAAATGTAATTTAATTTGTTACAGTAAATATCCGCATAAAAATTTGTATTTACCTTTTTAGGTTGGTCCATCTCTGCCTCCACCTCGCCCTCCATCAAACCCAGAGTATGAGAGCGAGGTGGACCAGATGAAAATAATTGAGTCAACTAATTTCAGCCAGTTTTTAAGGAAATATGACTTCAGTTATGCCATATACAATTAAATTAGTTTATGTAGTAAATCTTAAGCAAACAACGATATCGACTGACCCAAAAACAATTCAACTAACCCTTTAAGCGCCGAGTAATCAGCCCCCGTGGTTTTTAGTAACGCACAGTTTTAATTACACGATCAACGCGAAATGCCGGGTTTTCGTCTCAACTTGACAAGCACGATACTGCAGAACTCAAGGCGTGGTCGTAGTACCAGAAAAATCCACTAGAGTGCAGCACCAAACGGTCTGCAACTCGTCAGGGTCAACTGGACAGTCTTAGCAGGAAAAAAACATAGCAAAACAGTTGTACCAACATAAATCAGCTGAGAACGTCAAATCCGAGTAAACTCGGGCGTGGCGGTCAACGAAGCAAGGGTGACGAACGAGATATCTCGTGCTTGGCAGAGTGCGTACAGAATACTACCACGAGTTAACTCGTGCGCGGCGGTTAAGGGGTTAATCGTCCCAGAAAAAAAGGGGAATCATCTCTCCCGGACTTAACCTAATAAGATAGTGTTGAATACAAGTAACATGTCATTACCTGTCATCTCGGTGCTGAGGATTGCGGGGGTGTTGGGGTGCCTGGGGGCGGGGCCCGTACTGCCCCCGCTGCCCCCGGTAGCCGGCGTCGTAGTGTGACTGCTGATGGTGGGGCCGCCCCGCCCCCACCCCCCCGCCACGCCTGTCCATGTAGTCCTCCTCACTGTAGTTACCCTCACTGCCTGTATCCTTGGTAATTTCTGCTAACAGTCATTTCATTCAAATGCTTTTACTTTTATTGTTATCACAAAAAATATTTAGTAAAACCTCAATTAACCGTTACCGTAGCTGGAAAATTTATGCCTATCAGCGATTCAATCACTCTTACGAGTATTCACGATTCACTCTCTACCAATTTATTCATTTGAAGAATTAAATGAGTTGTAGGGGTTAAGTTTTATTTTTCCCCATTTAGGTAGAGTTTAATGGTGCTATTTTAAAGTATATGCATACAATTTTGAATAAAGAGATTTGAATTTGAGTTTGAATTTGAATCCATTTTTCCATGCCTGTTTTTTTAGGCAGTTCTAAGTTTGTTGTGATTTTTTCACTTTTAAGTCAAACACCTTGTCTATATAAGTAAATCGGTACTTTTGGTTTAATATAGCAGCCACTATTTTTAGAGAGTTCTTTTACTGGATACCGAAAATAATCACATAATTGGGAAACACACACTTTAATTGACTTACTGTCCAAATTTGACAGTAATGATGATGAGGGGTCTTTGTGTTCTGCCTCTTAGGAGGCAGGGATATTGGCCGGATTGAGTTTATCGCGTCGCCACACCTGATCACCTCTTTATACAACACACTGTGGTGCTATATAAGTCGGGGTATATCAAAAATATATTAATAGGACTTTCCTCGTTTTGTTATTTTTTATGATGTTTTTTTGATCAAAGGATACCAGATGAGTCATACTTTCGCCCGGTAAATTTCCTCTAAATAGGCCAAGGTCAGGTGGTTGTAATTTCTGGATTGACAATATACATTAATCACATAATATGAAAATATGGGGGAGGGGTCCAGAATGAAAATGACGGTAGGATGACGTGCATGGGGGGGGGTATATTCTAAAATGATGGGGGGGGGGGTAATTTTTTCAAATTTTGCCTTAAAACTTATGTAGATATGAAGATTGTAAATATTTTATAAAAATTAATTAAATTATAGCTAAACAACTTAGAAAATTTATTAGAAACTATGTACTTGATTTTTTCAACATCCATTAAAAAGGTAATTTTAGCTTTAGGTCAAAACAAAGCCACAGTAAATGCACACTTTAACGATCAATATTTTTAGATTTGCTCACAGCGTCAGCGTCCATCACTACAGTAAATAAAGTACTATGAAGTTCAAAAAGTCCAGTTTGATTCTTTAATTAGTATAAAATAAGCCCAAAATGGGTTTGAAATTTAATTTGATGGTTTCAACGACCCAACAGATACACCTTAATAGGGTTTTCCCAAAGACTGGCATTATTTTAGGAGTTTGTACCCTATGTTGTCATTTTTCAATGGTGGGGGGGGGAGTCATGCGGGTAATGTTGGTAGGATGATTGTAGGGAGGGGGTCCAAAAATGGCCAAAAAGCGATGGCGTAATTTATGGACGGCCCCTTAAAGGGAAATGAGACACAACTAAATATCCAAACTCAAAATAGATAGCGTAAAACTGTCAACAGAACATACAGAACAATACAACGATAATAGAATAAAATATCTGTGGTACTATCCTTATCTGATAGTGCTTAAAAAATAACCTCAATAATATCCGACTGCGTGCTGACAGCAGGCGAAACGGCAACTGCAGTCACACATAAAACATCAATTTTTCTGAAAGATGTCTCCCAGGGAAAGTTCAAGACTTAAGTTATGTTTTATCAATAAGAAAGCATTGAATTTGAACTTTTCAATTATATACTGTTGTTCAACTTAGAAAATATTTCCTGTCACTTTCTTAACATCGGGAACATCTAAAATAGGTGTTTGCATAATCTTAATCTTGAAAACCAGTGCCGGAATGGCGTTCCGGCACCATGACACCACTGATCCTGCATATTATATTGTTGTTAATTTTTTGTTTTTCTACGAAACTAGTTTTCTTAAAAAACCGCTCATGAAAGTATAACTGTGTTTCTATATCAAAACTATTTAAAGAGCAGTCACACTGTCACTTTACTAAATAGATCAGAAGTTAAGGGCCATTTCACACCAAAATCTAACGATCGTTCGAGGAACAAAGTGTTAGTCAGTTCACACTACTGTGTCCACGTGGGAGATAGCGGTTCTTTTTCAAAAGAGGGCAGCTACTATTCAAATGTGGAAAAATCAGTTAGGTTATTTTTGTCTCTTGTCAACACTACCTGTAACAATGCTACCTGTGGAACTCCACAACATTGACCTTTTTACCTAACCTAAACTAATCCAACCTAACCTAACCATTTTTCCACATTTGAATAGTAGCAGCCCCTTCTGAAAAAGACCCGGGATACAGCATACTCCCTCTTAACTGACCTCGTTTTAACCGACGATCGGATTATCCGCCCTTGCTGATCAAATATTAAAGTTTGTTTTAACTGACCCTGTTTTTAGAATAGTTCGGTTTAACTGCCCTTTTATAGGAATTGCGGCATTTCCATTTCCATACTCAGCAAGGAAACGCTAGGCTCAACTCTACAGGTAGTTACGGGTTAAAGTATTTTGAATACAAAATTTGTTAATTTACAAAACATATGCATTGAAAATTAATACTGCATTATCAAAGATTTGTTAAAAATATTTGAACATGTTACTAAAGGTGTTAACATAAGAATTTTTCTTGAAACAGGTCTACTATTTAGTTTACAAAAAGCGTTTGTTCTGACCATGTTTTGGGGGTTATTTGTGATATTTCTACAGTAATTTCTTTTAGAATACAGGTTAATAATTATAATTAATTTATTTTCCAAATAATCAACGAACAGCTTTATAATGATGTTAATAGAACCCTAAATCAATAGAGCTTTCATTTTTAGATGTTTAGCAGATAACCCGTTTTCAACCGACCTTTTAGGTTATCCGACCTAGGTCTGGTCCCGCGTGGGTCGGTTAAGAGGAGGTCTACTGTAGCCACTGCAGCAGACGTAGGTGTGAAATGGCCTTAACTAGCAGGCTGAGTTACTCCAGTACCTATGGCCGGTATGCTCATGTGGTTGGAGGGGTAGACTTCCTTGTCGCTCAGGTTCTCCTCGGTCTCTATGACGACCTGGCCGCCGCGGTGGTGCTGGTGGTGTCGCATGTGCGCTGGCACTGACGACCCGTACCGTCGCCTCTCTTCCTCCTGCACATCACAAAGTCACTGCAGCTTAGCTTATGACTTTTAATAAGTCGCTAAGTTCATGTATCTTAGCTATGACTTGTAATACATCGCAAAGTTCGTTTAGCTTAGCTATGATTTGTAACACATCGCAAAGTTCTTTTATCTTAGCTATGACTTTTAATAAATCACCATTGTGTAGCTTAGCTATGATTTATAATACATCGCAAAGTTCATGTAGCTTAGCTATGATTTGTAATACATCGCAAAGTTCATGTAGCTTAGCTATTTGTAATAAATCACAAAGTTCATGTAGCTTAGCTATTTGTAATACATCGCAAAGTTCATGTAGCTTAGCTATATGTAATACATTGCAAACTTCATGTAGCTTAGCTATGATTTGTAATACATCGCTAAGTTCTTGTACCTTAGCTATGACTTTTAATACATCGTTAAGTTCGTCTAGCTTGGCTATGACTTTTAATACATCACAAAGTTCATGTAGCTTAGCTATGATTTGTAATACAACGCAAAGTTCTTGTATCTAAGCTATGACTTTTAATACACTGACTAAGAGAAAGTATTACATCTATAAAGTAATACTCAAGGGGTTTTCTTTTCAGAGTCCTAACTCGATAACTGCTAGATGTTTTCAACGTTTCGAGTGGCAGACTAAAGGTATTTTTACTTAGGTTTGACAGAACATTAAGAAAGGGTAGATCTTAGGTACAATAGGGGCTGAAGTTTTCGAACTGAAAATCTATTGACATTTAATCTAGTTCAATCCACTTTGTTTACAACTAAACAGGGGTGCCCTGAATGGGAGGATATGGCGCTCAAGCACCATCAAATAAAATTTTAAGGGTGATTTTTTAAACTTAAAAAAAGTATGAAGTTTTGTGATTGTAGAAAACGCCCTAACCTGCTGCCGCCATCGTTTTTTAAAGTCCCATGCGGAAACTTGGCGTTCACTGTGTGTAGTGTGCAGGTCTAATTTTCACGTAAATTTGAGTAACTAACATAAATTATTGATTAAAAGTTAGTTTAAAAAAACCAATGTTTACTTTGGTTTAGTTTTGGCTCTGACTGTCAAAAGATTCCTTGATGCTTGAGCCCACAGTCAACAATCACCAACAATTAATCACAATGATTAATTAATTGGTCAAAAGCAATATCTTTTTTAGTGTGGATTTATACTGAATAAAATTTGCTTATATACAACCTGTAAAGAATGTGTGGTAAAAATAGAAACATAAGAACATGACTATATTATGTAAAATGTAAACAAATATTTCAGTAGTTATTTTAGGCCTGTGTATACACGAGATTGATTGTTTGATATTCTTAGTCACATTAATAACAATACAAATGGTGATCATGTTGCTAAGGTAATATTGTAGACAATTTTTAAGTTGATCTTTTTGATGGTCTATCAGTTTGACTCTACGCAGTGATCGTAATTAGTGGGGATTCAGTGAGTCGCAAAAAATTAGAAGTTAGGGGGTGGAGGTTCGATTGGGAGGCGGGCACACTTCTCGTGTCCGGGACTCACAGTGTACGCACATGGAGATACAAACACATCATTCTTAGACATTAATTAAAAGAGGTTTATAAGATAGCTACATGACTTTTGGACCCTGTGCACACACATGGAGATACAAACACACCATTTTTAGACATTAATTAAAAGAGGTTTATAAGATAGCTACATGACTTTTGGACCCTGTGCGCACACATGGAGATACAAACACACCATTTTTAGACATTAAATTAAAAGAAAATTTTAAGAGAGCTTCATGACTTTTCAGCGTGCAGTCAGTCCTTACACCCCTGCATTGAATGGATCCTTCTTTTTTGTCAAAAATGATTTTAACACACTTGATGCCATACTATGATTTGTTACTAAACATACTATTACATTCATATTTTTTTTCTCTTTATCATCTAGGCCTAAGTTATTTATTGAATTTTATAGATTGGTTCTTGGTTTCACTAAGATAACCTAACCTATCACAGCCAGGACCTGTCTAACCTAGACTGGCCTTCTATCCTCAAGTAAGGGCTGTCTATTAGGCCTAGACCTTGTTTTGCTTTTTTTGTTACCATTGTTACTATGACATGAAACAGACAAACTAAATCTAGCAAACAAATCTCATAAATGCACACTTGCTTGCTTAGCTGAGGTTGACCTAACTTCAAAAACTTCCAACTACTTAATATCTGTGTCTGCTACGATTAAAACACTTTGCATTTAATTAGTCCAAAATAATCTAAAAGCAACCTCTCCCATGGCGTAGATGGATAATGTCAATTATCAGGACCTGATTTAGGACTTTTCGGCCCCTAGGCCCACTCAGTGGTGTGGGCCCCCATGGCCAGAGTGACCAAACGTCGTTTTTAGGAGGACATAACCTCCTTTTTAACCATTGCCCTCCGTCCTACTTGACTTGTCGGTTGTATTGTGGCTGACAAAAAATAAGCCTCTCGTTCTTTTTGCGGTCGTCACCTGGCCAGAAAATCTGTTGTTTATACAGCATCAAATGTTTTTACCCCCTTATCACGCTCAACATAACGGCCAAACCAAAAATTCCCTTAGGTATGCCAAGGCAAAACTGAAATGTGCTTTTCATGACAGTACTAATGTGAATGTAGCTTTAAGTGGTATTTTGTTTAACTATAGAAACTCTGTACATAGAGTAAAGAATGAGGAGCCCCCCTAAACTCACGTTCAACCGTCCCTTAAAGACAAGGTTAGCTTTGCTAAGACCAAACATTGCCATCAGGTTGAGTCTAAGCAAGAGAAACAATGCGAGTATTTTGGTGGCAATAAAACTCAAGAACTCGTCGTCAATAATAGACCAGTGTTAATTAGACTATCACTCTAGGAACAAATCGATCGAAGGTACAGCACATAAGATTATTCGAATGTTTTGAATGAAGTTAGGTTAAGTTCTGGTGACATTTGGAGGAGACATATTGATCGGTTAATTGGCCTACAATCGCATACTGAGAGCAAGAGCACGGAGCCTTTGGTAAACAACTGAGAGACAGTAGCGGAGCAGCGTGATCAACTAATATTTCTCCGAGTCTTTTTAAAACTTCCAAAAATCCAAAACAGATACAGCATCACCAGTCGTCTCCAGATCCGAGCTCCCCTCTTCTAAGTAGTTCTCTCTCTCCCTCTTCTCTACGTCAGAAGTAGTTTGGGGGCTGAAGTATGTAATTCATTATATTTAAATAATTATAATTTGTTAATTTAACCCCTACCTGTGTCATCTATTGTGTACCCTCACACACAATCCCTAGTAACTACAACAGCTGATACGTAAAGGTACCCTTACCATAGAACCAGTTGAACGACTCAATTTGTAAAAAGTGTTATGGTCTCGATCGGTTTTTATTATTTACAAAGTATTTATGTGATTTTAATAATGTTTTAATGATTAAGATTTATCAAGGATTAGATAGAGAGGAATGTGAAGTATTTAATTACTTATATTTAAATAGTTATAATTTGTTAATTTAATTATGATTCATAAAATAAGACTGAATTGTACAGAAATTTAAAATCTCTAGAAATCAACTCAGTATTGTATCACGCCACACATCGTACGATGTGACATCATGAGAATAGTATGATTTTAATAAAATCCTACTGGCTGCCGAGATGACCTGATGGCTGTGCAGACCTCGTCCCTCCCTCCGACCACCTGCCAGTCCATCATGAACCTCCGAACACCTCGGTTCGTCAGCCGTAAGCTCAAATGTATAACAAGTGTTTTATTTTGGTGTATTTAATTTTATTTCATGGTGTGTTTTATTGTTATATTATCTTTAAATAAGCTTTTAGATTAGATAAGTTTGGTCTGAGGTCGACTACGATATCGAATAAATTCGTAAGTGCTCCTTCCTTACCCTATAACAATTATTTTTCACAAAGCTTTTGTGAAATCACTTGTTTTCATTATGTGTTTGTCACCTATGAAAATTCATCATTATATTGTTTACTATGCATAAACAATGTTTACTATGCAAAAGCAATATTAACTATTTTTTGGGTTTTTTTCCAAAGTAAACAATCAAACATTGTTATTGTTTCATCAGCTGTGTAGCGAAAAGTATCGTTCAAAACTCGAGTGTGAGTTATTTGCATAATTTTCAACCACATGAAGTGCTTGATAAACCTCGCACTTCGAACCTGTGGTTTTGAATATGCAATGACTCACTTTCTTCTCTTTTTATGAAATATACTATTGCAAAATTACATTTAAATTAGATACCATTTCATTATTAGGATTTTACTAAACAATTTCCTAAAATTCAATCGCCTCTTTTTTTACTAATAAAATAGCTTTTTGAATAAACTCACTTTGGTCATTATTATCTAAATAATGTGAGCTATAATATTTTTATAAACTAAATGTAACCATCAAAAGTCTTAAACAAGTTTCTTATACTAAACGATAATTTACTAAGTAGACTTCATAATTTGATTATTAAATTAAATCGGCAAACTTAAACAAAAACCTTATAAAAAACTTATTGTTTCAGTCATAGAAAATAATAATACTAATATAGTTTACTAATATAATGGAATATATTTAATTTGACTCACTTTGCTAACACTTTTTCTTTTTATGGCTGATATTTTATAAAGTCATATACTTGATGCGATGTTGTCTATTTCGTGTGACACTCGAGTTGAGATGCCCAAATGATAATTGTCATGTCATACAACACACAATGTGATGTAGCCACGTTTTAATCTTAAAGAGACCTTATTTAGATCATATTGTTTCCTGAAATAAATTTTCTAAATTTCTTAACTACATTAATTTTTCATTCACACACTTCCTAATTCATCATTTAACATTTCATTCTGGAAAGTGTACTTTGTTTATACTTCAAAATTTAAAAACTATCTTACTGATATCAAAACCTTTTTTTAATGACCACCAAGTAGGCTCGACCTAGAATCACAACAATTGTATCCTTAAAGATATTTACTTTTCCTTGGTGAAATAACTTTTTTGTCATTAGATAAACGCTTTCCAATCCAAATGAGTGCAACACATTCTTTCTTTCATCCAAGCTAACCTAAGTTGACGTGAAACAGGCAGTAAGTGGTACAGTAGAGCCCCCATATCCGGCCTTGGTTTATCCAACCGTTTCTAAGCCAATATGAAAACATATTTCCCACGCTTACAGATGCCTAGTCCTTCTGATTCTCTCTTGGATACCTCTTGTTTGTTTACATTGTATTATCCCTCTATTTGTTTACGGCTTCAGTTTACTACCAACATTCAGGATGATTCAGGTTGAATAGAATTTATACTGGTGTTCAGTATGACTCATTCTACATCACTCTCATGGTCTCATGCGGCAGATAACTCGCCGGACGTTTGTTCGAGTCGGATTCACCCTGATTCAGCGATAGTGAACTTGAGCCAATAATTTGTACTGTATACACTGTACTGAGCTGAGTTTATAACCTCTAAACTATTGTTTGATATGCATCCAGTGCGGTTATTAATTGTTTGTTTTGTCCAGTCCCTATGAATGGTAGGCATAAAAACGCCATTGAAGGTTGTGGTGGTTGTAAATACTACTGAATAGAGAAATGATTTTGTTTAAAATTAATTCAAAACCAAGGGTGAAAGAGATCAATTGGTATTCAAGTGATGTGTTGCGGTGGCTTTACTAACGTGTGTATTTTTAAATAACTCAAAAAGACACTTAAAGCTCTACTTTGGACTTCATTCATTAGATATGTATTATTAATTAGGGATATTATCATTTTCAAGGTTGGATTATCCTGCCAAATCGTTATCGAGCCTAGGTTCGGTCCCATGGTGGCTGCATAATAAGGGTTCTACTATGTTTAGATTGACAAATTCCGAGTAATCATATGATGTTTGCGGGTCTTCTAAAATTATTTAAAATACCAGAAGAAGCTTCATCCAGCTTTTTTATCTACCACAATAGTTACTTATCATACCATTGATAGTTTTTTTTAAATTATTTAAGTTTCAGATTTTTTTCCTTAAACAATTAATTAGTCCACATTTAGTTGACAAGCCTTCTTGTAGGGTAGGGTGTTATGGTAATTTTACCTTTTTATTATCATATAATTTTTGTACCTATAATGCCATTGTTTGTATTATTTGCCACATTTCTAAGACAGTGGTTCCTAAACTTTTTCACTGGCGACCCACAAACAATACTTAAGGTTTTCACGACCCACCATTGGTATAAATTTATATACACCAAACCCAAAAAACATAGACCATAGTGAAACAATAAAACTAAAAATTTAACCTATAACTTCATAGAAAAATAAAAATGTCAAATATAGGTTATTATATTTGTTTTTGCAAGGAAAAAAATACTAATTTTGGAAAAAATAATTTACAATTTACATTGCAATGTTTAAAATGAAAATATTCTTAATTACGGACTCTGTATCAAATATAACTCAAAACAGAACTACCGTTGAAATTAATATATTTCTGTAATTAAAAATACTAATTAATTAAATATTTTTTAATATGTTTTTTTCAACTATCCAATGAAATTTAAATTCACAAAACCTGTGAGTGGCTGCACTGAAAAGCTTAACGGTATGCTAAAAAGAATAATAGTATAATGCAATTTTAATATTACGTTACATGTATTGCTGTTAGTAGGGAACTTAAAGATTGAAGGAGGGAATTTATAATCTTTTCCACTGCACATGATTTCTAAATTAAGTTTTCAAATGAAGAAAAGATAAGAAAAATTAGCTGGTCGATTTACGTTGTCATTATGTATCCAAAAGACACTGAATTTCTCCTTTTACATAATACTTCACAACTTAGTCGCGGGATGATTCTAAAAGCATTTATTAAAACGAAAGCATAAAATCAGTTACCCAGTTTACTTAAAACTTTCCATCCTTAAGTCAAATTTATCTTATATAGAGCCTTGGAGGATTTAAATTCAACAACAACAAACAAATTATGTTTTTAACCAACTCACCTATCTCAGAGCACAAAAACAAGTAGACCAAACTAAAAATTTTATATTCTGAGCTATAACTCAAATTTTTTCAAATTTTTTTACTTTTAGCTTTTTTTATTACAAAAGTAGGCTTTTAAATGTACAGTTACTTTCTACCAAGATTTAGCCATATATTTTTTTAGGAAAAACACACTCACCAATAAATGTAAGTTCTGATTCTGGGATAATGTGTTTTTAAGTCTCACGCATTTTTGCATTTTTTTCAGACTTCTACCTTTGTGTTTGTTCTGGTGCTTATCAATGTTAAAAAAAAACACAGATATAACTACACAAAACATGAATAACTCCAATGCTTGTCCCAATCAATAACCAACGTTTTGTTGGAATTGTAAAAACGTCCCGCCTTCTCTGGATTTTTGAGCAACTTGTTTCTCCTGTACGTTGGCCGAGATTTCAGGTTAGGCGTTTGGTTCACATAAAAAATGAATGAAGCCCAAAAATCAGTCTAGAAATATGAAGTATTATGGGCAAACCTTTCTTTGAAAACCGAGAAACATCATTGGTTGTGAATCTCCCTTCCGCGATCCACCAGTGGGTCGTGACCCACAATTGGGAACGGCTGATCTAATTAAATAACAATTTACTTACTGATGTTATTCATTACTTATGTGAAATAATTTATGTCATTGTTTTTTATAACAAATAGTTTTGTATTTTTAATCAATGCTCTATGTCCATTGGTTACTGAGACACCAGTAGTGGTAAACTGATAGTCTATAGTGGTTTAGTGAGTCAATGGCGCGGTTCTGCAGTACTGCTCATTCTGGTACTGTACGAGCTCACTCCTTGCTTTGCTTGATAACTTCCATGCACAGGTCTGAGACCCATGAGGGGGGCAAATGCAAGGTAAAAAGAGGCCGCCACCTTCTTTTTTAAAAAAAGAAAACTCATCACATTGCCCTTATGATGACAACCTTATGGGAGATATTTAAAATTGTATATCTCGCTTACTTCTCATTATGTTCTGATAAAACTTGGTATGTGACTTTATATAGTTGATATCTACTAGATTACAGCCTAAATCCCTCCATTTTTATATTTCTATGGCAGCAAACTTGCATACCGTTCTCATTTGAGTGAGTCGGTGGCGCAGTTGGTAGCGCACTCGGCTCCGGTTCTGTGGCGGCAGCATCGCAGGATCGAGTCCCGATGATGCCGCATACTTTTAGCAGTACTGTTCATCCTTGTACTGTACCGGCTCACTCCTTGGGTTTGCTTGATAACTTCCACGCACAGGCCTGAGGCCCATGTGGAGGGGCAAATGCAAGGTGAAAAGAGGCCGCCACCCTCTTTTTAAAAAGAAAAAAGAACAAAGATTTCCCATTTTATCCTTACGTTATCCCATGTCATCTATTATGCACATCTATGGACATAATTTATATGAGGCTTTATTTAAACCATTCATTTTCACATTTGAAACTCACTGAGTATGCAGGTCTGCTGCATATTCTTAAGATATGATGAGAAATAAGCAGGAAATTGAATTTTAATATTTCCCATGAAGAAAACATAGGGACATGTCCTGTGTTTACTACTTTCAATATCTCGGTAACCAAGGAACATACAACATTGATTTAAGATACAAAATTGTTTGTTTTTCAAGCTGAGCGATGGTGTGGACAAAAACTGTATTATTTTTATTTTTCAATGTAAAAAACTCATTTTTGGGATTTTCTCCTTTAACCCCCTTCTATAGGTCTGATCGGGCAGATTGTCAAACTCGTACGAGTGATGACCACTTTACACGTCTTTGTCAAATTTCATCGAGATTGGACCATATTTACGGCCACTATCACGTTAATATACATTACTGAATAAAAAGCTGCTGGAATACCAAGAAATACGGGTATTCCTGACGGAAAAAACTGGTACCACATGACAAACGTACATCCTCCACATTTGCCAGTGCAAGTGCGGGTGTCCCCGTTACAAACATTTACAAGTACATAATTCTGCTGTTTCCGTACAAGCAGTCAGGAGGGCAGGCCTAGACTGTCCATCAGTTGGTGTGGCATGGGCAGTCAAGAAAGCCTAAACTGTCCTTCAGTTGGTTACGTACGGGCAGCCAGAGTCCTATTTCATAGAAAGTGACAGGTATGACAATTCCGACAATTGTACAAATTTGTCTGAAATATTTTATGATTTGTAAATAAAATTCGACAGGTGACAGTTAAAAATTGTCAACTTGTCACATGTTTTACAACAAAAAATGATCATTTAATAAAGATGACAACTGTCAAAAAGAACACATGTCAAGAATTAGCTTTAGTAACAATTGTTGATTGTTTTTTGTTGTGGTTTGGCAAATTTTGTTCAGTGCAAAAATGTCAGACGAATTGTCAAAAATCACCTGTCCCACTAAAACGTTTATGAAACGTAAATCTGACAAACTTGTCAAGACATTGACAAATTTGTAGAAGAAAATTGACATAAAATTGTAAATTTTAAAACTTTTATGAAACATAAAGTCGTACATTTGTAGATATGTAAAGTAACACCTGTCACCTGTCAACTATCACACCTGTCCCTTTTTTTTGAAACAGGACCCAGGAAGGTTTAAACTATCCGTCAGATGGTTCCCTACGTGCAGTCTGGAAGACCCTGACCGCCCTTCTGTAAGACCAGTGCAGCATTCTGCCATCTTGAAAAGCAGGTTGTTACACCTGTATTAGTCCTGGACCTCCTGGCTGCTTGTATCAGTTGTCCAGCATCACGGGTACACCCGTACACATGCTGGCAAATCTGAAGGACATACGGGAGGCATCGCTCCGGGAGGGGTTAGGGGGGGAGCCTCCTTCCCCTAGGATTTTAAAATAAAAAAGTTGGGAATTTCCAGCCAGCTAGTTCAAAAAATTGAACTGAAACTGAATGTAAATTCCACAATTAATTCAGTTTAAACTAAAACTTTATATAAATATTTTGCAGTTTTTTTTAACTTCAACTGCCAGTCCCCATGGGCCAATAAGCCTGTGCGGCAATCTAAAGACAGCGAGGTACCGTAGCGGCACTAGTCACATAGGCCAGCCAGAGGTGACTGCTTTTGATGGAAGAGGCAGGAGTTCACTGGGATCGAACCAGCGATGTTTAACTCACAAAGCGAGCGCTTTACCCCTGAGCTACCGCCTTGGTGCAACCAAATTTAAATTACTGTAATAATACTCTAATTCTACTTCAACAATAATCAAATTTCTCTACTCTTACTACTCTTAGCTCTTGAATTACCAACTATCTTTTTGGTAAATCAAACTACAGTACAACTGGTCAAAGGAAATATAATTTTAGCGTAAATAAATTAAATTTGAGTGCTGTAATATTGTGTCCTACTATTCAATTTTTGGTTACGCTTCAATTCTAAAGTATGAAGATCATGCACAGATGCACGGCTCATGACACCTTAAGGATCCAGTAATTACGCATGGTCATTTTGAAAAACCAAATTTCCTAACTCTTAAGGTTTTCAAGGGGTGTGATCAAAATAAATTTTTACGATTAATTTTGCGTGTTTAAATTGAAGGAATTCAGTTGGGAAATTCAGGTTAGAGATGGGAAATTCAAGGTCAACAGTTGGGAAAATCAGGTGACCTCCCCCCGAGAATTTTTTGGTGCAACGCCACTGGGATGTATGCCTGTCATGTGGTTTCCGTTTTTCTGTTAGGGATACCGGTATTTCAGGGTATTCCAGTACTTCTGTTTCTCAGAGGAGCCACACTTACTGCCTCCCCTAATGTAACCTCCCTTTGGAATATTGTGCCTACAATTTTTAAATATGGTCCAGCTGGTTGCGTTGCTAGTTATTAGTTATAAAGTGTACGATGAAATAAACTGTTTATAACAATAATAAATACATACAAAAATAAAGTACCTAATATAAACTGGCAAGAAAAATCATGCAAATGGCAAATGAATAAAACAAAAAACATGAAGTGTCAAAAATGTGTACAAAAATTCAACACAAATAGCCGAGATAAACTTCAACACAGAGCCCTATCATTTCAACAACAGGACTAACGGTATCCTAAATATTTAAATAAATATCGCTTAAATATAAAGAACAGTAATAGAAAGTCATTAGTTTAGAGCTATAGAAGGACCGTGTTTTCCAGAAGTCTGATTTAGTAATTCCCCGATATGTTTACATGCACTGACAATTTACATAACGTATCGGTGACTAACTCACTACCGCGACCACCACTGACTATTAATGCTGATTGCAAAGCATAGCTGCTCCTGATCTACTCAACTTCCATACGCCAACGTAAGATTGCCAATCACATGCAAACCTAAAAACTGTGTTGCACAAGTTACAAGTCAACACTCACTGTTAAATCTTTGCTATTAGGAGGTCTCGGCTGAAATTTCATAAGGTTTGTCTTTTTCACATTCGATACTAAAGGGTTATCGGCAAACCAAGAAGAAATTTTTCCCAATGATAACTCTATTTGCTCCTCCACCTGAAATGATGTGTACAGAGTCAGGAGGAATCATCAAGCAAACACCGACCAAAGTCTAGAATGTCAATTGTAATATTTCATCATACTTAATATCGATAGAATATAATTGCCTGAAAAAAATCTCTCAAATAATGACAAAACTAAGGAAAACACAAGAAGAAAGTGGAACTGAATGGTAAACAAATGTTTGTATGTTAAAAATTTTAAAACCTCTAAGTAAAAGGTCAGAGTAATGACTAAACGATAGGACTAACCTTGTTGGAATGCGGCTTTCCCTTCAACATGTTCGGGGGGATCGGAGTAGGCACACTGTCCGAAGACTGACTATCCCTTGACTTTGTGCGCACTGTTACTTGTTTGGGATTCAGACTCAACAACTTGTTGATATCAATTAAAGCATGATCTCCTAAAATCAAACCATTTCAACTCATGAAAACAACGTGACTGAATAATGACTGCCTTGAGAGTACAGTAATAGTATATTATGTTGCTAGCCTGGTAAGTACTGCTTTGCTGGGCAAACATGACAGTTTATGTAACCTCCATTGCACAAGCATGATAGTTCATGTTCGTGCATGATTTTCATGTGAGCACGGTAAAACTTACAGGGAGAGTTAAATACAGAATACTACACCAAAAAATAACAAATTTTAAATCATTAAGTAATTTAATTTGTGAAAGTCAGTTGTCATAACTCAGTAACAGTATTGGTTACTCTCTGCAATCAAAGGTTTGTTTACTTTCTTTTTTATACGTAAGTGCAAGGAAAATTTTCTGTACAGTTACCGGCAAAGATAAACTTTCTTGCAAGAGTAAGGCACAGAAAACAGATGTTTCTGTGTAGAATGATGTAAAAACTCTTTTACATGGTATTGTTGTTGTTGTTGTAGTTGTAGTTGTTGTTGTTATTGTCATTGTTCATACAGATCTCCGGGTTGCCCCAGCTACTGTATCAATGGGGGGAATAAAAGAAAAACAAAAAGGGTGGGGGGAATTGGGAAGGATTGACGTAAGACATATAAGTCTAAACACCGAAGGAGAAGTTTGTATGAAGGGTGCGGGAAAGAACATTAAAGGAAAGGCTGGTTCAAGAGGTGTTGAGAGCATGATTTTTCTGAGAGCATCTTTCCTCCACCAAGCCCTCTAACAATTGAAGGGGTCCCCCGTAAAACGTTCTAAGCGACAACATTTCAAAATCGGAGATATTCAGTGAAAAAGGTTCTCCAGGACATGAGCTACACCGTGGTATATTTTGTTTTGAAGATATTTGAGTTGGTAGCCCTGATTTCGTCTGTCAAAGTTTGCGTACTTCGCGAGACTGCACGGACTTTCTGGGTAATAACGTTCTATTCGCCAAAAGATGGAATCCCCGCCGGTCGTTGCGCTGTCACCCAAGGACCAAAATCGCGTAAATAAAAATAAAAGACGTGAAGTAAATATTGGAAAGTGGAAGGATAAGACCAGGATTGAATATAGAAAGGTTGGATTACCCTATATTTCAAAAAATAAGAAGCCAAGACCTGGAAATTGCCCCCAAAAGAGGTGGGTAGAATAACGTTTTAAGTACCACATGTGGATAACTTTTAGCAAAATGACGTATCACATTTTATTAACATCATTACGTTTTTGTACTTTTACATTAATAAAATTGTTTTATATTAAGTTTTATTTTTGTTTCTGTTGGTATTCCTACTCTCCCTCATGTTTTCTTCCAAAGTAGAAAAGCAGTCCATCAGAAAACGTTCCAAGCGCCAGTCATTTAGAATGTTATAACCCTTAAAAAAACACGTAAAATGTTTTAAAATGCTTGATGGTAAGTACAAATTCAATATAATGCTACATTATGATGTTATAAATAGGGTGTTGAAAGATTATACATGATTATAAGTTCTAACCTTAAAAAAACCGTAAATTTTAGAACTCAACTTTCAACCCTTGATTACTCAAAACTAGGTTTTTGTCGTTTAGAATGTTTTACGGGGGACCCCTTCAATTGTTAGTTCATTTCCATCCAGTGACCAACAGTAACAGCTTCTTCCCTGTAGGGGAAATTCGCTAAAATTGTATGTTTTTGTGCCTGGCCTTTTTAAGGCCGACGGCCATAATAGGCATCTGTCTACTTTTTTCCCATTTACTGGCTTGTTGTGTTCTCCAAATGCTAAAAAAAATTATATTCACATGTAGAAGGACATACGGGCTTCATGAATACAAAAGCAAATATTGCCATTTTAGCCTAAATTTCCTTGTTGTCTGTATAGATTTTCATGCCATGATCGTTAGCTGGCTATGTGATGATTTAGTTGTTGTTTAATTTTTGAGTTTTGTTGGTTATGTGATGAGGTTATTGTTTTAACCAACCCAATATCATTTATTGAATGAGTTAAGCGTGTTTTACTTGTGTTTTCAAAGACAAATGAACAAAAAAAGTTGAGATTAGTAATTTATAAGCGAAATCACCCAGAGTATGCAAATAATATGGCTTCTGCCTTTTAGGCCCATAACAGCGCCGTTTCAATTTTAACAATACCCGTTATAGTTATAATTATATATTAAGGTAGGTACTTCAAAATTGGCATGCTAGCTGTAAATAAGTTTTACTTTATAGTTATGAATGGTGTTCGGATGTAAAACAAATAATTTTTATATTTTTTATATGCAATCAAAGTGGAAAAATATAAATTAGGTAATTAAAATTTTCTTACATACTCATTAAACAAATTTCTTCCTGATAGCTACATAATATATTCTAGTGCATTTTAAAGCACATTTAATGAGGCACAATTTAAAAAAAGAATTACGAGTATCTGATAAAAATTGTGATCATTATAGCTCTTTAACTAAAACTATGCACTGCATTTGAGAAATGGCTTTGCCTTATTCACAAGCACCACAGTTTGGGAGATGGCCTTTTTCGCGAGTACCACAAAATTATAGCCGGCCTTAAAAGGGCTAGTGTACCTGTGGGGCTGTCGACGTCGGTGACCTTCTTGCCATCGGCGTACACGGCGTAGCCGGTGACGAGGGAGTTGCCGGCGGCGGAGGTGGGCGTGGCCGGCTGCCAGGTGACCAGCAGGGTTCCATCCTGCGGCCCCGGCTCTACCTGGATATCCACCGGAGGCTCCGGCAGTCCTGCAGAAATATAGCTACATTAAATAACATCGATTTCTCAAAAATAGTGTATCTTAGTTCGATAGAATGTAATATAAGATACTCGATCATACTCTGGGGTCATTCGAGCGAAAAGAATCTCGAAAAAATATTTTTAATTCAGAAAAGATCAATCCGTAGTAGACTTAGATAAAAGCCATATGATTCTTGCTTTCAACATTTATAAACAGGCATTTTGACAGTTCCATCTTTGTATATGGATGAATTATTTAATACATTTTAGAATTTAAGCTTCTTCCAGCTCACACTCATACATATAATACATGGAAAAGGCATATCAATCCTTCTGATCAGCATAGGCTAAAACTATATGAACAGAAGACTGAGTGCATTGGTCTTAAATTTTTTCAATTTTACCAGAAAACTTAAAACAGCTAAAGGACAATCCGATAAAATTTAAACTTGTGTTGACAAAATTTCTCTTGGAAAAAAGGTATTATGACATCCCTTGTTTTCTTTCCTGAAACCTTCCTTTTTCTCACTCCATTTAATTCTTCACTTTAATCCCTGACATGACTGCCCTCATCAAGAAGGCTGCTAGAAATTTCTAATCTATGACTGAGGATCGACGGGACGACGTTGGAAGTACAAGGTACGACGTACACACCTGACCAAAAAAAATAACTTCTGCTATTTTCGCATAAGAAAATTAGTTCGCTGGAAATCAAGAACTAAAATAAGTATATTATACTAAATTTCTCAATATGACAATATATAAAAATCTAAATTGTGACATGCATATTGAAAACATAATTTTTAAAAATCGATTTTGGCTTTTTTGCATATAAAAATGTATTTTAACACAGTTTGTCAATTTTGAAAACTATATTGTAAGAACCAGCAGCGTTCCGTCCTGCCTGACCAAAAAAATCACTGCTATTTTTGCATAAGAAATTTAGTTTGCTGGAAATCAAGAGGTAAAATGGGTAAATGAAACTAAATTTCTTGATTTGACCACAGAGGAGAATCAAACAGAGGTATCTCTTATGCTGCACTCAGAGTATGTCGAAGACTTACTTTACCGTTAACTCCACAAGAGAGCAGCACCGTCGCTGCCCTCTCCTAATTTAACTTAACTGTAACTAGTAACTGGATGTAACTAGTAACTAGTAACTTAACTGTAACTGGATTTTACTGTAAATATTTCTTGGGCGCAACAGAAAACCCAATTAAAAGCGACCTCTGTTTGATTCTTTTCTGTGGTTTGACAATAAATAAAAATCTAAATCGGGACATGCATATCAAAAACATGATTTAAAAATTACAATTCCAGCCTTTTTGCTTATAAAAAATGTCTTTTTATACAGTTTTGTATTTTTGGTGAAAAGCCATGGGCTGAGTAGGCTTTTGTTCAGGAAAGGGACAGAATTCAGCTAGCCTGAAGAAATAATTTTCAAGTCAGCACAGAGAAACACTGAGATGCACATATAGTTCTTCACTGATATTTCATCCCTCTAGGGAACTTCTTCAGAGAGAAGAGACTGAAAAGACTGTTAATAACAGTCTCTTCAGTCTATTTTCAGTCTCTTCTCACTGAAGAAGTCCCCTACAGGGACAAAATATCAGTGAAAAACTAAGTGTGCATGTTAGTGTTTCTGTGTGCTGGCTTTTTAGACAGTTTGTCAGTTTTGAAAACTATATTGTAAGCTCAGTCTACATTTGGAAGTCGAGGATAGAGGTTGTCTTATCCATAAATGTGCTGTTTTCTCTGTGTGTTATCCTGGTTACAAGTATCTTCAAGAGTGATATGCCTAATATTAAAATTGTTTTAATTTAAACTATTTTGCCATGGCACGTAATCAGTGTCAGGATCATATTTTGGAATCCAAGGATATAATAAATGTGCTAGGTTAGACTGTGAACAAATTTTTCATTATCACTACACTGGTTCAAGAGAATAGTTTTTATTCCCATAATTTGCCATAGTTTAAAATCTTAATCCTAAAACTTCAGCAGGACTAGATGAAATTTCAGGGAAGATGCTAAAGCACTGTAGTAAAGCCTTAATTCCACCTTTAGTTTGCTTAACAAACCCATCCCTCTCTCAAGGGCACCTTCTAGCTGCTCTTTAACAGAATAAAGTGTATACTAAGCTTAAAGGTGGAAACTAGACCCAAGCCAAGAACTACAGACCAATGTCACTAATTCCGACCATCTCCAAAGTGATTGAGAAAGTAGCTTTAAAGAGACTATAGTCGTAGTTTTTCACAACTGTGAATGTCAAAATCTCTTAACAGAAAACCAACACTGCTTCATCAAAGGAAAGTCCACAACATCTGTCATTGTCAAACTTTCAGAATTTGCCATTAATAACCTGAAAGAAAGAAATTTTGTGACTGGTATTATGTTGAACTTCAGCAAAGCTTTCGATTGCTTGAGACATGACCTGATTCTCCACAAACTCAATCAACTTGAAAAAGAAACGGCAAGCCAAGGCATGGTTCAAGAGCTACTTGGAGGGAAGAAAACAGGTTGCTGAAATTCAACATACACAAAAAACTTAAGAAATAAGATCAAACCCTCTGCCCATCAGTAGGGGTGTACCTCAGGGCTCAGTTCTGGGACCTGCCCTATTTATTCCCCTATCAAAGGACGTGTCATGACATCTAGGAATGCACTATAGCCCCCAGATGTACCCCCCCAGACATGGCCAGTCACTGATAACAGTTTTAACCTAACACTGTGTCTGTTTTTATTCCGGCACTGATAACAGTCAATCAAGAAAACAAACACAAAGTATCTTATTAAGAAGGTGAAAGAGTATGGGTACAAAATTTGAATGATTCCAGTTGGAAAAAAGGGACTGTGGAAAAAAACTCGTACAACCTCGGACTTACCTGGTCAGGATGGAGTAAGACGATAAAGTTTTTTGTAGAAACATTATTGATTTAAAGAAAAGAAGGAAAAGAAGAAAAAATCAAAAAGCAAGAAAATGGAAAGGAGGCAATTGCAACAACCGATATAGAAAGACACTATAGAAGAAATAGATATCCACCCAAGCATTTAAATTTGTAAAAAAGGAACATGTTATATATGAATGTCACAGAAAAAGGTTTCTATGATTTTAAAACTACATAACAAAGCACTATAAATGACATGATACCCCTTGAGGCAGAACAAGGTGAAAATACTCCTAGTTTTTTTAACAAATTAAAAAGTTCCATTATGGGTTTCCCTTTCCCCATTACAGCTACCTACATGACAGTCATAATCATAATCATAATCTCACAGTCAACCTTCAAATGCCAGGAGTATAAAAAACAGTTTTTCTCTAAAGTGACATGGTTTGCGGGTCACCTCCAAGACCTAATTTAACACCCTTGGCCTGATTATCTTCGGGTCAACTTGGTAACATTGTGTGTAAAACTTTATGGGTGGGTAATATGGTACCTCAAATAATTTTCCTGAAGTGTACTTTTAGATAAACTTATAGATAAGATTTTCAGGAAACCTTTATTTGTTTTAAAACTTTGCTCCTTTCTAGGACACACTGAATTCACCCGATTAACACCAATTATTTCTGACATTCTGACTGATACAGCTGATGGATCCTCAAGAAAAATTTAACTAAAGATCCCAATTTAACAATCCCTGATATGACAAATGGTTGGCCTAATGTCATATCATACTTTTTATTACTGTTACAGATAGTTCTATTTACAATCTACATACAGATCAGACCATGCCAAAACACACAACACTAAAAAGCTGAGCATTAACCTGCTAACTACATGGGAACCCATAATTTTGTATTTTAAAAATGAGGAGTACTGAGTGACATAAGGAACGAACACATGACCATTTAAAAAGCTCACTATGTATTGCTAAAAGGTATTAGTACATATTATGCAGGAATGAGCGCGACATGAATGATCATAATGTTGATCCTATCGGTTTTTGCCTGAATATTTGTGGAAAAATGTTTAGTTAAAAATCATTGACAAAAGTTATACTGGAAACGAATCAGGGTTGATGGTGAATAGAAATTAATGTTTATTCCAGCGGTTCGCAAAGGTCACAATTAGGTTAATTATAGCAGGACGTAAAAAAATAAAAACCTAATATTTAACAATAGTTTTGATGGTATATATAAATATGATTTAAAAAAAACCTAGAATCAAAACAGCGATCAACAGTGTTGAAATAACTCCTATTAAAATTTTTTTTATTTATATTAAAAGGCTATGATTTTCCTTTGAGATGAATTAGGGACCAATTATTAAACCATTACCATTAAAGAAAGGAAAATGTGGGAGTCGGATTTCCCACTTTCTGGCAGAATTAATCAAGTTTCATGTTGTATACCCAAGTAATTCTTGGGTTTTGAAAATTTGCACACCTTTAACTCAAAAATATTTTTTGAACTGAGAGTGTTAATCCCAAAGAAGGTTAGATTGGTAGATATTGTGGAAAATAGCTGCACCTTTAAAGGCACGTTTTGTGGGGGAAGAGCCAGTAGTAAAAAAATATGTCATAAAGGAATACAATTATAAAACATATTTTGTCTGGTCTTATATATTTCTGATACGAGCAAGGTGCAATGTTGAAATTGGTGATTTACTTTTCAAAGTTACTTTTGTTACAGCAAAATCCCACTTACTTTTGTTACTAAATCCCTAGAAATTTTAAGACAGTTGATTTTATTTTGGCAAAACTTGGATATCTGACTCCACCATTACTACAGTATAGACTTCATTATCGATTTTACAGTTCTGATGTAAATTGTTAATGATTAGTCTACGATCAATAAGATTTGAGAACAATTCTATAAAATCATGTATTATTGTTGCTACATTATTAATAAAGATTTTGTTTCCAGGTTCCTTTTCCTTTGTTTCTTACCTTTAACATGAATATTCAATGCCAGTTACATCTAAAATAGTTATTGAATTGGAAAAATTAGAGTCATAAAAGGTTTGCAAAAATTTTACCTAATTTCTGAATCTGTATCCGGCAAAAAATGTAACTACCTGATGATAATGAGTGATAAACCTCGAGCGGGCGCACACGGAGTTTTCCTCCACACGTATTTTTTAAAATTTAAATAAACTGAGTGCCAGCAGTCGTGTCCGACTCTCTACCTCATGTGCTTCATTCCATGAATCCCTCCCTGGGTACATTGTTATTTGCAATTCACTGATGCAGTGTCAGTTTGCGGAGCGCCCTCTCCCGTAACATAGACAGCGATGCCTATTTTATACTAGCATACCCCCTTTGCAGCAGACTGGCATACCCAGCGAATTTCAAATGCAAAAGAACATAGTTCAATCCAACATAGCGAGATTGGACAGGTTTTTGTAAGCTCCATAAGAATAACATGGGGAATGAGTATGCAGGTTTGCTGCAACAGATGTGTTAAAACTGGATAGTTTCAGAATTTGGAACTAGAAGTGGAACTAGAAGCAGCCACATACCTAGTGTTATCGAGATATGTTAATAAATAGGGAAGATACAGAATTTTTTTCTAATTCCCATAAGGTTAACATCGGGACAACGTACTGTGTTTCTTTCAATATCTCGGTCAATATCTGAATTCAATGGCACCATTGAATTCAGATATTGACCGAGATATTGAAAGAAACACAGTACGTTGTCCCGATGTTAAACAAAAATTGGATTAATTTTATTTTTCTATTTTAAAAACTCAAAAAACCCATTTTTGAGGGGGTTTATCCTCCTTTACCCTCCCATTCTGATTGTCCAATCATGCTGGTTTACGATCTCGTCCAAGCGATTACCCTTTAAAAGTCTGTACCAAATGTCATTATGATCAGACCACATTAACTGCCGCTATCGTGTTAACAGACAATTATATATGCTAAATGTATATATATATATACAGACAAATGTATGTATGTATATATATATACATAAATTTGAACGGATGGTGTTTTTGGCTTCTGGGGGCCCCTAAATGAAAAGTTAACATGGTCTCGGGCTTAAGTCTTACCAAGAGACCTATGGTAATAGCTTATTCCTTTAAGGAAATTCGCTAAAATTACTTGCTATGTTCAACTGAAATATTACACCTATGTTACACCCATTAAGTTGAAAAATTAATGGTAGGCTATCAACAATGAAATATGATTCCTACTGAAGTTTATCAACATTTAAATACAGTATTTCGTTATAAAACAAGTAAAATGGGTTAAATTTGTAATTTACTGTGTGGAGTAAAACTCCGCATGCATCCTCTGCCATTTCAACGGTGAAGCGCCTGCTCAAGGATTAGAAATGATTTAAGTGATGGCTACATTTGGAGGTGCAATGGCTGCAAAACAACAAGATCCACCTGGAAAAGAATTTGGTTTGAAAAATCAAAACTCCCACTCAACAAGATATTGAAAATAACGTAACATGTACAGTATTTTTTAAATACGCAAGCCAAATGTCAACCTTCTCTCACACTGTTTTAAGACCTGACATTAAAGGTAAGAATGAATGAAAATACTTCTTTATTGTGACAAAAATTAGGACCAAATGGTCCTTTCTTACAGTTACCTACTTCAAAACAAATAAAATGATTAAATATTTGACAGTAAACAAACATCTTCAAAAGAATCATAAATCATTATAAAACAAAATAAAAATAAAAATATATTTGTGACCTGCCAAGGGAAAAGGGACCTTATCTTCCCAGACAAAATTTTACAGGACAGCAAGTTTTAGAGGATAGGGTAAAAAAAACACATTTTCTGACTTTTATTGTTTCTTACTGTTTATATGTCTCCAAACAATATTTGGTCCATCTTTCACCTGAATTTAACTTATAACATGGTTAAATTATTTTCTTTTAGAAACTCTTGCAATATGGAGAAAGGGGACCTTAACTTCTCTGATGCTAATTTAACGCTTTGAAGTTAAGAAAATCTGAGAGTTCTGTGAGGAATAAATGCAGGACTTGCTAAGCCTTGATCCAGGAATCAGATCATGAAAATGTACAGGATCTTTCAAAAGAAGTAGTCGACGACGTAGCTCCTGGTCCATGTGAAGTTTCAAAACAAACAAAAATTACTATAAGGTCCACAAATAAAAAAGTAAAACTCAGACACCTAATATGATATCATATTTTATTAAGCTTTTTATAACAAATTCTTATTTGAGTATAAAATTAAAATTGACTTTAATTTTTCTCATGTAACAAGACAGTTTGTCTTTAAAACGTTTTTTTATTACTCCCACCTATTTGAGCAGCATTTGACACAAAATACAAACAACTGACACAAATTTAATGTGGATTGATATTTAGCTTTAAATTTTTGACTAAATGGTATATAAAACATAACCGATAATATAAGCAGTAACAAAAAAATTTAAGTTAGAAATTCGTAAAATTTTAGACCTCGATTTCCTAAAATTGATGTTTTTAATATTTCAAATTCAAAAATTTATAACTCAGGCATTTTTTAAGATATCTTGAAAATTCTTTCACCAGTTTGTTTCGTGTTTAGATTAAGGATATACCAATAACTCAATTTCGAAAAAATGGAAGTTAAGGTCCCTTTTCCCTTGGCCGGTCACATATAAAGTTTATATTTAATTCAATTTTGTACATGTATTTTGTTATTGTAAGTTATACATATATTTGTAATATGTATTGTACTATGGAAATAAATGAGTTTTAAATGAGTTTTTCTTCCTTTTTTGTTTCATAATAAAACCAGATAGGTAAAATCACTCTCTCGACAGCGGCATTTGTGTAAAAACAAAAAACATTGAGGTGCAAAGTTGGCTAATAAATGTGACCTAAGAAAACCTTAATTAAATCAAATTTCTTGACCCGTGAGCTGACCAATGAAACCGCAGCTCTCAGTTTAAGTGCTAACCCAGTATGTTAATCGTTGGTTCGATCCTTGCCCAAAGCAACTCCTGTTCTATCAAGAGCAGCCACCTCTGGCAAGCCCATGTGGCTATTGCTATTACAGTATTTCATGTCTTGAGTTGGCCGTATTGACCCATGGTGGAGGGGGGGGGGGGCAGTTGAGATTAAAAGATAAAATACCCCCGTTGCAGCAGACCTGCATACTCAGCGAATTTCAAATGCAAAACAACATATTTTAATCTAAAATAGCGAGATTTTACATGTTTTTGTAAGCTCCATAAGAATAACATGGGGAATGAGTATGCAGGTTTGCTGCTACAGGTGTGTTCAAACTGGTTGGTTTGAATTCAATATTTAGTAGATCTGAACTAGAAGAAGCTATTTACCAAGTTTTATTGAGATATGTTGAGAAATAAGCGAGATATAGAATTTTACTTATTTCCCATAAGGTTAACATTGAGACAACGTACTGTGTTTACCACTTTCAATATCTCGGTAACCAATGGACATAGAGCAGTAATTCAAAATACTAAATTGTTTGTTTTTCTGAGCTGAATTCAATGGTGCCAACAAAAATTTGATAAATTTTATTTTCCTATGTTAAAAACTCAAAAAACCCATTTTTGGGGGGTTATCCCCCTTTACCCCCCCTTCCGGTGGTCCGATTGGGCTGGTTCACGAACTCGTCCGAGTGATTACCACTTTACACGTCTGTACCAAATTTCATTAAGATTGGACAATATTTACGGCCGCTATCGTGTTAACAGACATATATATACATATAGATATATATATAACAATTTGAACGAATGGTGTTTTTTGCTTCTGGGGACCCCTAAAATGAAAAGTTAACATGGTGTTGGACTTAGATCTTACCATGAGTACTACCGTAATAGCTTATTCCTTTAAGGAAATTCGCTAAAATGGTATTCTGATAAAATAACATAAGTTTATCAACATATTTATGATTTCATAGAACTTGTTTGCTAGCGGCTCTTATTTCTGACTACTTGGCATTCCACAAACTCATCACGCTTCTATGTCACATTATGCTGGGTTTGAGGGAGTCACTGCATACGCTGATTTTTAAATTAACAGGCTGCCTGAGCTAGGCATAAAAAATGAAATTATGTTCACTTCCCGAGTTACACATGAAAGGAAGTTACTTTCAGGTTATGTAAGAGATACTAGACTTCTTTTAACTTAAATATAATTTTTTACATGAACAGTAGTTCAATGCCCTTTTTACCCTTTAATTTAGGCATTGACAATAATTGTCAATGCCTAAATTAAAAGGTAAAAATGTGTTAGGTAGTCTAAAATTATTTTAGACTACCTAACACACAGAGATCAGTATAACATATGGGTCACAATTATCAATCCTTCTTTAATGTTAACAAGGTTATAAGCAAAAAATAAATAAATCCGATCAATATTATTAACCTAACATTTTAAGTAAAAATTTTAAAATATTGCCATTAAAAAATTTTAATTGCTCTGAAGCATTTTACAGATTTGTGAGTAAAGTTTTCACAGGTTTGTTCACAGAAGTATGAAAAAAATTGATAGTACAAACATACACCATAATCTGGGAAGAATATTTAGGAGAGTAAAACCATAAAGTGAGGAAGCATCTGTAGGATTAAAGTTTTAGTTTTTGTAAAGACGATGAAATAAAAGACATAAATAAAAATTAACTATTTATATGTTTGATATATTGTATTTAGGTACTTTATTTTGTACATATTGCTAATCCGCTCATCGGTGATCTGAATTTCCAGTTAAAGCAAAACTAAAAGCTTGGAATCCTCCAGTGGAATCCCAACAGGCTTGCTAGTTTAGGTACCAATACTGGGTACAGTAATGAAAGTTGTCACGATTAGAGACAGTGCTGTAGCTGTCTTTCAGTGAACAACTTCAGCTCCCCACCAGAGGAGGCTGGGCTTGACAGCAGGGTGGGCGGAGATGTACTGGCGACCAAGATGAGGTCCACCTATGCCTTGAGGTCCTATCCCTTCATCCACTAGATAAAGGTATATCTTTACTCATCCAGTCTAAGCTTGGCCTAACATATTCCATCTACCTATCCTTTATCTTTTGCCTGCCCTGTAGTAATCTGCATCTGGCTTAGGGCATAAGGGATATTACAAAGGAATCTTCCTTTCCTTTCCTTTAGCAATACAAAAAGACAAAATAAAGGTGAAGTAACCTCACAGGATTTTCCAATGGGGTGGGGCAACCCAGACTACCAAATCCCCGCTGCAAAAAAAGGCTTGTAAAATAAGTGAAAAAGAAAAGAAAATTTGGTGTAAAACAAAATAAGAGAACATCAACAAATTCCTGAAAAAATTAAGAACACTATTGTAAAAAACGATTGCTCATTGGTGGAATTAATTGACTTTTCCGTAACAAGACAACCGCATCTGAAAAACGAATTATTTCAATTTTCTTGTTATGGAAGAGTCATTTTCTATATACAGAAATTAATTCGTCTAAATACAGGGGAAAGACACAACATACCATGTGGATCTCTGAGTGAGTTTACTCTGAACTGGTTTCATGAATTGCATGAAAACGCTCGTCAGAATCAGTGCTGGCCTTAGCGAGTGCGAGGCCCTGGGCAAGAAAACGTTTGCGAGCCCCCCCCCCCCCAATGACAATCCTACTCAATGCATTAGTAATTTTTAAACACATATTTAATCACATGTAAATTACGTGTAAGGTCCAGTGATTGAAAACATTGTGGTTCATGAAACTTATCCCAAAAGGCCAAAGCACAAATTCTCAAAGAACACTACGCAATGACAGGGCCTTACAGTTACAGAGTTTCTAATTCCAAGAGTGAACATCATTCCATAGTCTGCTTCAGTGTATCCATAACTTAGAGGAATAAAAAATTCCCAACTTTCTAGACCGCAAATCTCTTACTGTTTTCTGACAAATCTGCTAAACTGCGTTGACCACTATTAAATTGAAGCACTTACTAATTCGAAAATTTGAATAGGAGGGTTGGGAAATTCACGGTCATAAGTTGAGATTTTTAGGTGGTCTTCTCACCCTACAGTTTGGTAATACAGTGTCGTACGACGCCAACACTACTACTGTGAAATATTTTGTAATTCACCAGCAATAACCTCTCCGCATAGAACGGATGAAACTAAAGGAACATTTAATTCACTGCTACTCCCCCACGGTACCTAGAAGCTGTGCTCGCTGGTACCTAGTGATTACTGTATTTACTTTGATTACTTCAAGTAGTTCACACATTATTTTCTTCAGGCCTTACGCAAAATAACCTAAACGGCGGAGATCGTATTTGGCTCATCGTTTTGCCTTCTTTTGAAATTGCAGTAGTTTCAGTATTACATGTGCACTCAGTCTCAAGGTTTAATAGATATCTCTCTGCTGTTTAATTGTGATATGATTTTGTTTTCACCCATTTTAAACAAAGTAATACTCTTATTAGAAGCGCGAGGCCCTGGGCGGCTGCCCCTGTCGCCCTCCCCTAAGACCGGCACTGTTCAGAATGGCGAATCCGCCGATGGCTGGCTAGGAGGATATATGGCGGGAGAGTGGCTACTGGTGGGGGAATGACCTTCATCGAGACAGAAATAGACTTTACATGGGGGACTGAACCCCATCCGCACTGAATGAGTGTGTCTAGCTGCTTCCAGTTTTTCCCATCGATTACTTTTATGGACATTTCTTGTTATTTTGTTTAAAACTTTACCGTTATTTTAAATGATTTGTGCATTACTAGAAACAATTTTTTACCTAAACATGGCAAAACCTTAGTTCCTGGGGGGGGGGGGGGGTGACTAGTCCTGTTCGCCCCCCCATTTTGGCACGCCCTTGAATACATCGCTGTGAATTTTTACAAAAATAGCTTTATTTGTTTTATCATGGCATGCCTTTTTTCAAAAATAAGATAATGTATCAAACTGGCATGGATAATTATTTCTTTCATCCACCACCACAATATAATATAGTTAACAAAACTCTGGCATAACTGAAGTTATCCATTAATTATAATTCACGGTTTACCCCATTCATGGAAAGGAGAGGAAGCTTCTCCTGTAATATCCCTTAAGACCTAAGCCTTTAGCGGATTAATACAGGGGAAGCTAATGGATAAAGGAATAGGTAGAAATAATGAAATTTAATTGATCCTAAATAACTTGTTTTTTTTTGTGGCTGCGTATATTCTGTTAGAGTAATTGATTTTTACCTCTAGATTTTCTAAGAAAAATATTTTGTATTCCTGATTAAATATTTTCTTTCCTCAATTTATTTTTATTTATTTATTTTTTTTTGTAAAAATATATTTTTTATGATTAGCAACTCAATTCCCACACACGGGCATTTCATTGCCAACGTGGGAATTATTTCCTATTTTTCATGTATAATCATGTTTGTATGATCATGTCATGGAAATAAACAAATTTTGAGTTAGAAAAAAAGGTATGTGGAATAGGTTCAGCCAAGTTAAGCTTGGATGGGCAAAGGTGTACCTTATTCAATCGATGTAGATAGGGCCTCATCTTGGTCACCAGCACACTCCCGCCCGCTCTAACATCAAGCCCAGCCTCCCTGGTAGGGACAGTTGCAACACTGCCTCCAATCATGACCACTTCCGTTATTGTACTGGTATCGGTACAAAACTAATAAAAGCCAGTTAGGATCCCACTAGGGGTAAAAATAATAGCCAAAAAAAGACAATTGCGTGTAGTTGAAAAATGTAACTGTGCCAAAAAAAAGGAATGAATATGGATGATTGTAATGTAATTTTACCGTACCTGCTTAATCTAAAACATTGTGATAATCCAAACTACACTTCAATCACTGAGAATGTAAAGTGAAGCCCCTGCCTAAAAAACATGTTACCTGAAAAGAACCAATAAACAAAGAAAAAAAACACTAAAACAGAGAAGCTAACTGGGTTTACCCAAAGAAAAAGATCATCTGCCAGTTATATCTCGCCTTCACCAGCTTTGATGGACCCAACTTTATATTTTTTTATTAAAGGATAAACATATTTGTTAACTTAACCACATGTACTGACACGTGTACTAACTTCTTTAATGAACTATGTGAACAAGGCCTAATGCAAATTTCTTATCTAAAAAATATGAGGCGTACCAAAACTTAGCTAATTGATCTATTGCAACTGAAGTAAATTGTAAATTTACCATGAAACATTTCAAGCAAAGATCAGAAGGCACGTGACCTTAGGTGAAGGCCAACGTCCTGAAATAAGCCTGAAAACTACATATATCTCATACACCAAAATTCCTTCCATGCTTCCCTTGGTTTACACCTCTTGAAACTCACACTTATCTAGCCTTGATTATGCCCACTGAAGTTCAGTGAAAATAGATTAGCACATTGACCGCGCAAAAAGTGGTTCCACATCACGCGTCACAAGATAATTTTAAGTAAACATTTTTTTAGCATTTTCGGAACACAATTATAAGCATTTTTAGCTATCAGTTAAAACTCGGCAGCTTAGGTGCGCTGGACAAATAGTCCTTCGTTATTGACGTCCAACCAACAAAATCAAGCGGAGTATAGTGCCGGAAAAAACTCATTGGTCCACAGGAGTAAAATAAGGCTTTCTAGTTGCGGCCTTTGGTCAATATAGCAAATAATTTATTACTGGATATGAATATAATCATCGGGGATCGTGGCGTAGCTCACCCCACAGATAATCATTAAACCCCAATGCGTCCCTGAGGTTACCTTGATTGGTTGCCTCTGGTTGTATATGTTTTTTATACAGGGCTTCACTTTTCACACTCTGTGAATGTGGTATAGGTCTGATTCCAACTAGTTCGGTTTAATAAGTTGGAATCACTACTTTAAGATTTTAGTGAATATTTATGTTGCTTTTTCCACAGTAGTATCATTAGGTCCTTTAAAATAAGTGCTAATATTTTACGGCATAATTTGACACGGCATAATGACTTTTGTAAATAAATTAAAAATAAATTACACGAAACTGTGAGGGATGCTATACTAAAACTATATGTTATCATTGTATGAATCGTTTGGTTATAGAACATTGCCAAAAGAAAATAGAATACAAAAAAATCACTTATATAATCCTTTTCTAAGCTCTGACACAAGTTAAAGACATTACATAAATGTCTAGTACCATCACTAACATATTAAGATGTCATTAATACCTGGTCTGTAGAGTGTAAGACTACAGACATATTTAGATGATATTAAGTTTTTTTATTTTTTACTAGGTAATTTGAGAAATCTTAAACTTCCAAAAGAAAGTATTTGAAAAACAGTTATTTTTTGCCATTGCTGTTGTAGTCTTGTTAAAAATTATTGACAGTCTGAATGTATTAGTGCCTTCTTGAAGGCATGTTAGGTGTTTTGAAGTAATATAATATGTTTTATTTACATTATACGTTAATAAAACCACTACAAATTATTCATGTAAAGATAATTCTAATTTCATAAGCAAGTAATCAAGAACATAAGTACGATACAATGGACTAGTTTTAAATTATGAAAAAGCAAAGTTTTTATGAAATGTAAATGAATGTTGAATGAGTAAATTTTATGGCACAGATATGGGTTTTACAAATTACAGCAATTAAAAGTGAAATTACATAATGACTGAGCACTTATTTTCACTCTAACATTCAGACCAAACTCGACTAACTAAAAACCACATATATTTTTACAAAACCAAGGTGATACACTGCAGCAGCAATAAATAAACATAAGGAAATTCAAAATTAGATTAATACAGTATTTAATAGTTTGAAACGGGTACCTAAATCATGCAACTAAAAGTGAAAAGCGTATTTCTAAAACTATATTAAATTAAAATGGAAAATTTTGTCACCTTTGCAGCCTGACAATCCATGCAAGCAGAATAAACAGAGCATAAAGTAAGTGTCTACACCAAGCACACTCAGCTCTTAACCTAATCTAGTAATATTACATTTACTATACAGTACTACACTGGACGGTAACTGACTGCGGTGTCCTGCCTTCAGATTTGGATCTCATGCTTTCAAACAAACTATCCAAACCAAACAACGTCGCCCTTTACCCCATTATAAATTAAAATTTAGTTTGATGTGACTGTGTGGTGTACATCATTCGATTGATTGCTTGCAAAACTTGAAACAAACAAGAAGTTTGGGTCAATACATGACTACATGTTTCACAATAACAATTGCATCTTCAGGTCTAGGTACTTAATGTCAAATCTTATCAAATTGTTAATATTAAATGCTGACATTAACACACAAAAAATTACAATTATTATTACTGTGCTGGCCAGCTACAAAGACTCCAAATGAGCCATGAAAAGTTGACCCTATCCCACCTGTGGACCTCGAACTCTTGTTATCTGGTGATTGCCTTGGGTATTAATTTTCCTGATGCTATTGATGAGTGCATTAGTATTATACTTTAACTTCTCATTAAGAACATTGGCGAGCTCCGTTTTAAATACGGAGCTGTTTTAACTTAAACAGTTTACATCATACGTGATTTTTTGCACTTGGAAAGAATACTTATATTATTTTCTTAATTATTTACTTTGTGATTTTCACTGACAAGGTGTTCTGCAATTGATTAATATTCTTTTAATGATTTTTTCGGTAGGTGTTCAGAAAATTGTTTTTTGAATGAGCAGCCTGTTTGTCCAATATAGAATTTAGGGCAATCAGAACAACTTAATTTAAATACTCCAATGTTGGGGTTGTTTGCTTTTGGTTGTATTGAAACACTGAGCTGCCCTGACAATTTGTTTGAGGTTTTACAAGAAAGTGTGATATTTTGTTTGTTGAATGTATTTTTTCTTTTTTTCCATCGTGTGATGTAAAGTTTGTCTATATTCTAATGATACAAACGTTTTTTCAGCAGGTGTGGTTGTTGATAAACGGTTTGATGTTTTTGGCTATCCTCTTATTTACAAAGTTGTTTCCTATTTTACTCGAGTAACCGCTGGCAACAGCTATGAATTTAATGGTTGAAAGTTTGCTATCATAATCTTCTTCATCCATAGGCAAAGAAATAAGCCTATGTACCATCCTGTTATATGCTGTCATCTTATGAGTCATAAGGTGGTACAATGAGGAATGTATGGTATGATCAGACGTGGTTGTTTTACGGTAAACTGAGAATTTTATTTTTCCATTGTCTTTCTTTATTGTTAAGTCAAGGTAGTTTATTGTTCCATGGTTTTCTGTTTCTAATGAGAATTTTAAATTGGGTGTAATTTTATTTATGTGGTTATTGAAGATTTTCAGCTGTATTGTGTTGCTTTTATACGGAAAAGCACATACAAAGTTACGCTAAGTTACTCAGGTATCATCAACATAGTGTTTATTCTTTGTTTAAAATTCATTGTTGGTGACAGTGATATCATATTTTGATTTTGATTTTTGCGGACATTTGCCATCACTGATTAGTAAAAAACAAGTTTCACAACGTTTCGGGATCTGGAATCTGATCCCGTCTTAAGGTGGAAAAAAAACCTAGAACATGACAAGATTAGTAACATACAGCCAGGATAACCTGGACAAAAAACATAACTAAAACAGAGAACAGTAAAAACAGTCACAAAAACATTATGCTGAAAAGAGAAAAAAAACACAATATAATACAGAAATCACAAGTGTCGCAAGTATCAACAATCTCAAAACTCACAGTGTAAGGAACTGTCTAAAGCCCTCCTGGGCATCCTAAAACACTAGTAGGAAAATCTGACTCGTACATAAAAAATTCAAAAGACTTTGATGAGAAGTTTAAGGGCATCGTGCTGGCTGAAGTGGATAAGCTGGTCAGTTCTGACGTTGAAAGTCTGTTCACGAATGTTCTAGTTCCTGAAGCCTTAAAAATACTTAAGTCTCTGCTCAAAAAAGATGAAAGTCTAACTGAACTTACTAAACTTCCTGTTACCGTCATTATGGAACTGCTTGAACTGTGCACTCAATGTAACTATTTTGAACTAGAGGGTGAATTGTACCGTCAAGATGAGGGGATGGCCATGTGGTTGCCATTGTTGCCTATCTTTTCTAATATCTTTATGGAGGAGTTTGAGCAAAAGGCTTTGTCTTTGGCTCAACTCAAATCAATAATTTGGTGGAGGTATGTTGATGACACCTTAGTGGTATTTCCGCATGAAGACAATAAACTAAAATACTTTTAGGGCATCTTAACAGTATTTCTCCTTCTATTCGCCTAACAATGGAAGAGGAAGTCCAAAAAAATTAGCATTTTTGGATGTATGTGTAGAAAAGGATAGGGACACGCTTAGGACAATGTTTTCAGAAAAAAAACACACACAGGGCAGTACTTAAATTTTAAATCCGACCATCAAAAGTCTGCAAAAGTCTGTCAAAGAAGGGGTAGCTTACTCATTATTTTACAGAGCAAAGAACATTTCAAGATATAGGAGCTCAAATCAAGATAGATTAAGACAGGAAATCAAATAAGTAGAACAAAATTTGGCTTGGAATGGATACCCTCAATCCATGATAAGAAAGTGCAAAAACCGTAGGGCTAAACAAAATGAGTCAGAAAACGCTGAAAAATTTGTTCGTTTGTCAATCCCTTATGTGTAGGGATTATTGGAAAAAATCAGTTGCTAGGAAGTTCAAAGCCAGAACCACGTTTAGGACACAAAACACTCTTAGGCAATGTCTCGTAAAAACAAAACCAAAAAATGGCACTCAGGGATCAAAATACTGTGTTTACAGAATAAATTGCAATAGTTGCTCTAAGCCTTACTAAGGCAATACAAAAAGACCTTTAAACATTAGAATCAAATAACACAAAGAAAACAGATGGAAGGGCTTAGTGGATAGATAAAAAATTGCTCAACACTGCTGGTCTGAAAATCATCAGATGAATTGTGACGAAGCAATGTAGTACATCGTGAACCTCGTTTTTTCAAAAGAAAACTAACTAAAGCTTCACACATAAAACTAGCAGACCAACCAATCAGTCAATCCTCACTTGAAATAAGGCCAGTATGGCTACCAATCTTAAAGAGTTGAAAGACAGGTAAAATAAAGTGTCAGCAAATAGGAACTCTGTTGAGAATTCTCACATGTTAACTCGTAGCAAGGCCAAGGGGCAAAATCAGGTTAAAAAAACTAAAAAACACAAACAGGCACACGCAATTTGCATATCACATGTCTTTGTTTCAGATTGTCGTCACCGGCAGCGCGCTGCGATTTGGTTGGCTGTGGCTGCCGCCATTTCTGTCGCCGCTGCCATTTGTTTTCATCCCACCAGTCTTAGCTCTGCTCTGAATGGGTGTTGACGTGCTCTCTCCTGAATGGTGATTCTTGATACTTGTGATTTCCGTGTTATATTGTGTTTTTCTTTTCTTTTCAGCATAGTGTTTTTATGACCGCTTTTACAGATCTCTGTTTTAGCTATGTTTTTTGTCCAGGTTATCCTGGCTGTGTGTTATTAATCTTTTCATGTTCTAGATTCTTTTCCCACCTGAAGACGGAATCAGATTCCAGATCCCGAAACGTCGCAAAACTTATTTTGTCCTAATCAGTGATGACAAATGTCCGCAAAAATCAAAATCAAAATATAGCGTTTATATAATAAGATGTTTTTGGTATAGTTCTTATCCAGAGAAAGAATATAAGAATTCTCAATATGATTAAAGTAGACTTCTGACAAAATACTTGAGAGTGGGGAACCCATAGTTAGGCCGTGCTGCTGAACAAAATATTTGTTATAAAATTTGAAATAATTCTGCTTCAACTCTGTAGTAGGTTAATCAACTCATTTATTGTTTCGATGCTAAGATTAGAATTACTTCTTAAATTCTGCTTCACAATTCGTAAACAAATTAACTATGTCTAATGATGCCATTGTATATTGGTTGTTTACTGCGGTATTATTGACTATCTCAACTAGGTCCAAACTGTTTTGATGCTATGATCATTGTTGATTATTAGGTTAACTCTTAAAATTCGATATTTTTTTTAGCTATTTTATATGAAGGTGCTGTTGTGAAGTTTACTATCGGCTTTATTGGAGTTCCTACTTTATGATAAGGCCATTAGTAAACTTGTGATAGATAAACTTATGGAACTCTTCAATGGCCTTATGATAAGGACATTGAAGAGTTCCACATTTATAATGCTTATAAAACGGAGCCCACCAATGTTCTTAACGAGAAGTTAAAATATAATACTTATGCACTCATCAATCGCATCAGGAAAATTAATACCAAAAGCAATCACCAACAAGAGTTCAAGGTCCACAGGTGGGGATAGGGTGAACTTTTCATGGCTCAGTCGGTGTCTTTGTAGCTGGCCAGCACAGTAATAATAATTTTAATTTGTCGAGTGTTAATGTCAGTGAGTGTAAATTATGATAAGTGCAATTCTGTGGTGCCAGGGTAAAAAGGGATAAGTTCTAATTTTCAAACTTTTGGAAAACAATAAAAGAAAGTTTGCGGGAATACTGTAAAAAAGTGTCAACTATTAAAAATTTCTAAATGTAATTTTTTTAATTAATAGGTTTATTCCATTGTAGCAACATGCAAGATTCATTTTTAATCAGTCAATGTTTTTATTTTTTAATATTTTAAGAAAAAAGTACATTACTTATCCCTTTTTACACTATTTGGTACTGACATATCCCATTTTAACCATTATTAAAACTATTTTTTTAACTATTCTTATGTCTATTATTATTATCTGTGCTTAACTATTATTAAAAGGGGGAAAATATATTAAAAAAACATTAAGGCCTTAGTGTTATGAACCTTGATATTAAAATAGGGGATAAGTATACGCGTAAAAAGGGATAAGTTGATGTATACCTTTTTACTCCACAGCATTTTATTGGGCAAAACGGGATAAGTCCCTTACTTGTGCCTTTCTACCCAAATTACAGTTCTGCGTTTATAAGTTAGCTCCTTTTACAGACATGAACTATATCTTTTATAGTAGAACTAGAACATGTCACCTTTTACCCAGTCAAGGATTTCAATGGCAGGAAAAAAATGCTACACATAACTCATTTTGCACAAAAAATGAACTTATCCCCTTTTACCCAGGCACCACAGAATTTTATATGTGTTTGAATTTTAATATTAATAGTTTGACAAGATTTTACATACCTAGACCTAAGATACCTAGACCTGAAGATGAAACTGTTATTGTGAAACATGCAGTCATTTATTGACACAAAGAGAAACTGTCCGGCTGATACGGTATGTAATCTGGTTTTAATTCTTAACAACAGCTTTGGATGCATACAAAATATGCATAAACGAAGTTTGGGTTTTAAGTTTTTTCTAAGTTATTCAAACCTTCAAGAATAAGCTTTCTTTACGTTTGGAAAGGGTCATGACTAGGCTTTTTCAAGAGATACTGTATGCTACATTTACAACTGGTGATTAGTTGTTGGTTGAGAAAATTATAGGAAAGCAGGCTTACCTTGACAATACGTCCAGGAAACACATGTAAACACACAACAAGTATCACAATACCAATGTGTTCTGTGGACTTTTTTTTCAAGGTAAACCTGCTGTCCTACAATTTTCCTAACCGATTCCTGGCAATTGCCCTAACTTAAAAATCAGATAAAAAATCAAAATCAAATATAATTTATAGTCCAATGTCATCCAAAAACTAAAAGTATACTGATTTTTTATACTATAGATGAATTTCTTAGTTTATTCTCAGCTTCAAAGCTTCTCGGCTTTCCATCCTCTTAAAGAATATTTTTAAAACTGCTAATTTTTTTTACATCTCTAATCATTGTAATTTCCTTGAATGACAGGTAACGCAAGAGACCTAACAGCCCCACCATTCACCTTCAATATTCCTGTATAGTAAACCACATCCCAAATAATCAGTGTGTACACAATAGCCAAAATAAAAAAGATTAATTTTACAAAAACAATCGATCATTTTACAAACGACTTATGATTGGTAGACCATAGTTCTGTGACATTGTTGGTGGAAAGTATTGCCTGATTATACTGCAAGAAGCTAGGCACTCGATGCTCTGAAATGGGCTGGAATTATTGTAAAAGATCTAGGAATATTCTAATGGGCTATTAGGCCAGTCAATTTAAACAACAAACCACGCATCATATTCTGATTAATTTATACAGGGTGTCCCGAAATTATGGTAAAATATTTTAGTATATGATAGTACAGGTAAAAATAAGAAAAAAAGTTCATATAAACATAGGTCCAAAGGTGCTTAGTTTTCCGTCTGTGTCTCTTTGTGATTTTTACATATTTAATCATATCTCACGAACCTCTTAACGTATAAACTTCAAACTTGGTACATGGATGGCCACTATTAAGACCTATTTTTGTAAGAAGTATCAAATTTCTACTTTGTACCATTTCAAAATGGCGACTGTTTTTTGTTTTCAAAGCTAAATATCTTATAACCCGTAAATTTTAGAAAAATTATACAAGAGACAAAAAAGTTGTGAAATTTAATCCAATTAACGGTGAAATTAAGATTATGATGATCGGACTACTAATAACGGAGAAAACTTTTCTGAATAAAAACATGGTCCTTTGGAACAAACTGTCAGAAATTTCCATGATTTTATTTGAAAAATTAAAATTTCTCCGTTATTAGTAATCCGATCATCATAATCTTAATATCACCGTTAATTGGATTAAATTTCACAACTTTTTTGTCTCTTGTATAATTTTTCTAAAATTTACGGGTTTTAAGATATTTAGCTTTGAAGACAAAAAACAGTCGCCATTTTGAAATGGTACAAAGTAGAAATTTGATACTTCTTACAAAAATAGGTCTTAATAGTGGTCATCCATGTACCAAGTTTGAAGTTTATACGTTAAGAGGTTCGTGAGATATGATAAAATATGTTAAAATCACAAACAGGCACACAGACGGAAAACTAAGCACTTTTGGACCTATGTTTATTGAACTTTTTTTCTTATTTTTACCTGTACTATCATATACTAAAATATTTTACCATAATTTCGGGACACCCTGTATTTTTAACATCCCTTAAGAGTAATTTAAATACACGTTTGCAACACTGAAAAACCTGTGCTACTCCCTTAGTACTAGAAAAACTACGAAATTTGGAAACTTTTTCTAAATTTTATAAAAAATCACCCTTAAGGAAGCAATTTTACTTAACCTAAGCCATTTATGGAGCTAAAGTAGACAAAATTGCTACAATTCGACACCAGTTTGAGTTCTCCAAGGCAATATTCATGCAAACTGTGCTTTAAAATTGTATAAAGACATGTTAAAGTAGACCAGAGATGGTTAATACATTCTTAACCAACACAGAGACGGTAATATCACTTTATTTCTAGATATTTATCATAAAACCCCACCTTTTTAAGCAATTATAAATTTTTGCTCCTCCAGGGGGACGGCTGCAAGGAGTAAGGAGAAAATCTTTAATGTAAGCGTTGAGATGTATATCAAATAAAAGGCCTTGATTAGTAGATTACCATACTGCAAACCATACGTTTAAAGGTTAATTCCAAACTAAATGGCACCAATTTTAAGTCTCTATTTATATAATAATTTAAGGATTTTGTATTATTTTCTTAAAGTTAATTTCAAATACATTTTACTAATTTAAGGAAGGTATTTGGCCCAGAGGCTTCAAATTAGCCTCAAATTAAAAATAATTTAAACTAAAATAAATCTGTAATTTGAGGATTTTCTCCATAACGATTAGTTCAGCCATTTAAAACTTTGGAAATGGGCTTACCGATATCAAAGTTTGCATGAAAATTGCCTTTCTTTGACTAGTTATATCTCTGCTACTACAAAACTCAGAAAACTCAAATTGGTATCAAATTGCAGCAATTTTTGTCTACTTCAACTCCATTAATTAATAGTGTAGGTTAAGAAAAATTACTAAGTAAAAAATCCTTAATAGTGATTTTTCATAAAAATTCAAATTCTTTATTGTCCAGAAACTATTTAAAACAATAGCATAGACATGGTCAGTAAATTACAAGTATTATGCAATTTGTCATACAATTACATGATATAGGCCTTGTAATATAGGCCAAATTAAGATGACTATCTAAATTTGGTAGTTTTTAGATTACGATGGAAGTAGCAGAGGTTTTTCAGTGTTGCAATCTTGATTTAAATTACTCTAAGGGATGATAGCAATATATTTAAAAAATCTGAATAAGATGCATGTTTATGAGGCTTGCCCTATTTTATTTTTAAATTGACTGGCCTATAATCACTAATCGCCTACAAAACACTGAAAAACAAAATTACATTAAAGGTTTCACAACACACTCCCATGGCGTGTACTAATAAATGCATTCTTTAAACCTAAAAATAAGTTAAAAATGGATTTCTAAAGAGAAATGTCATCAATTTCTTTTCAAAATTTAATACACACTGCTGCAGAATTCACTAAATTTTAAAATATTATATCAATCGCCAGTAAATTTGTCAACTTATCTAATGGTAGTCTATGAAGAGAAACATACTTTTGATAAGAAAATTATGAAATGCTGAAACCCAACTTGTTCAGAAGTAGTGGACTAGTGAGGAATTGAACACCTAACTCCTAACACTAACAACTTCTCAAATGAAACACCTAATTACTAAACGTGTTCTGTATTATGTACGTTTTGTGCGTGACAGTATAACACAATGACATACCTTATGAATTGTTAAATTATATTTTGTTCTGATTGAAAGACAAATTTAACATACACTTAAATTATGTTCTACAGCAGAGCTGATCAAACTGACAAGAACGTGTCATCTTACAGAAAAGAATAAAACGATATGTAGGGTACAATGAATACCACAATGAAGGTTTGAAAGCAGCAGAACATACTTCATTACCTCTTCAATCATTTCTGACTCCTCTTTAAAAACAAGGTATAAAGTAAAAGTAACACATATTGTAAATAAGTTATTTATACTCCTAATAATATTATAAATTAAGAAATGGCGAGTCAAGGTCAAGTTTCAAAGCAGGCCAGGCCAGTTGATACTGGGTTCATTCAACATACACTTTAACCCATTGACTCGCAAGTTTTTTTTATTTCTGAAGTTTTAATTGAAATGTTTTTATTTTGTCTATATTTGCTCTAATTTGTTTGATTATGACCTTTCTGATTGTCCATATGTATTGACCATAAACTGAATTAAATAATAAAAAATAAAAAAAACGTGTCCTCCTCCTCTATACAAGGGTAAAAAGAAGCAAAACAGGAGTTCACTGCAATCCCTATTAAACGTACAAATGCCGTCAACTTCCACCCAAGCCGGTCACCATTTATTTTAGGTGGACCCACCCACCAACTACACCACACATTTGCAAGCCTAATAGGGATTGCGCATGAGCGGGATTCGAACCCGCGACGCTCCGAAGGTCTGTGACTTTAACTCGTCAGTCAACGCCTCAGACCTCTCGGCCACGTACACACAGTCGGACGGACGCTCGTTTGACTCATAAAGCCTACGGCTCTGGCGCAGCCTGGTGGCAAATCATTGAACTAGGTGAGTATAACTCCATTAAGCACCACCAGAGGCTGCAGACGCATCGGTGCGCCCGTGGGATCTAACAGGTTAAAGTTAGCTGGCCTGTGGGATCTCACTTGACCTTGACCCAGTAGTTCTGTTGGATTTTATTTATAACATTGTAAAAACAGTTGATTGCAGTCCAGGGTAAACAACAAGAAAACGTATAAAAATCACGAGAACGGCCGGAGAAACGTGCGTATTTAATAATCCCGGAAAAACAGCACAATGTAAATTATGTGAACGGCCAAAAAAGGCAATCATGCATATTTATCATACATATTAACCAAAAGCAGGGGAACAACAGGAGTACAGAAGACTTTCGACTGTTAAACACTCAATACTTCAGGATCGAAACTGTATAGTTCGACACAGATTGTCACTCATCAAACATTTGAAGACTACCAAATAATTTGTCCAGTGGTATTTGTTGGGACTATATTAGGATAAAAGTCAATAAATTAGCTGTGCAATGGGATAGATATATGGTATTTAGGTGGAATACTTTAAAGATGTACATGCACAACTTGTATTTCAATGCCTCTATTAATGTAAAATCTCATATACTGCCTATAGTTCAACATTTCGATTATTCGACACCACCCCCCCCCCCCCCCCAAAGTCCATTCAATTCAAATTATTGAGAGTCTACAGTAGTACCAAAGACATAAATAATGGGTATAAAAAATCGCATGTTTCACTGATTAAATGATGGGAGTAGCTTCAAAGGAGATTAATATTCTCAATTTATTTTGTTGTGAAAGTGGCACTCTACCGAAATTTGCTTATAGGTATAATCCAAATTTCCCTATATCCGAAAAATGAGGATAATTTGCCTCTCAATCGGTTTGAAGTTTATCAGAATGTTTTATGCCCTTGAAAAACTAAATCAGTTCTAATTTTTAAAACCTCTCCATAGGATGGTCCCCGGAAACCACTTCTGCTGGAGAGGACATCCACCCGTAGGCCCCCTGCCTTGTGGCCCACACTCTTCATTGCTTTAGGACCCACAATTTTTGTAGACTTGGGGCCCAGCTTGGCTCTCGGCGGCCCTGTCGGCAATATAGCCATAGCTTTGCCAATTCCAACGCCTCATTACGGCCTTCTGTACTGTGCTGCGGCCACTATTTTACAGTAATTTCTTTTTGAACAATTCCATACCGAATGAGCCGTCGACCATGTAATTACATATGGGCCGACCTCAGCTAAGCAACAAGAGAGCTAATTTTGGATTTTTATTTTGGTTTAGCTTAAGCTCACTTGTCCTTGATCTACTAGCCCTTTTCTGTCCTAAAGAGGCCAGCCCATCTGGCATTTGCCCAAATTCCAGCATGGCCAGACTGACCCTGCAACTCACAGGAGATGGGGATATACAGGGATGTGAAGGATAAAACGTAGTCAGTCAGCCTTGCCCCTGAAAGAAGAGAAAAGCATTCCCAACCTATCCTACAGGCTATTCCAAGCACGACTCTCAGCTGAAGACCTCCCAGAACCCAAGACACGGATTTAAAACCCTTAATGTTACGTTCAACCTCATGCAGCACCGGTGGGAAAATAGAATCATTAATTCTTTTTATCTCTCAAAACATTTTTGAAAACAATTTTTCAAGTTAAGAAAAAACCTTATCGTATGGCTACATCAGCACATTCTACACAGTGGATGAGTTTGTAAACTGGAGGCAGAACTTTTAAAAATACAGACATTTATATCTTTTGTATTAGTTTTAATGACACATTTGCTGTTCTAAATGAATAATGTAAATAAAGAATTATTGTCTATTGTTTAACACTAAGGTAAAAATTATTATATGATAAACTATCCGATAGTCTTTACCTTTGGGCAGTGTGCGGAAGTGTATTGCCTCCAACAGCTTTTAATGTGGTTTATAGGGCTAAAGATTATGGGAAATTGTTCCAGGACTAAGATAATTATGTTATTACTTACAAAAATAAATAATCACTTACTATAAGATACTTTTATAAGATTGTTACACAACTACAGTAGACATGACAGATTAACAGCTGTTTGGGAATAGATACACACTAAACTGTATCATCAATAGCTTTCCTCCTCGATGTTCCAATCCAAGTTTTAGGATAAACAACACTAACATTAAAATTATGATATGATAAATTATCCAATAGTCTTTACCTTTGGGCAGTGTGCGGAAGTCTATGTGGCAGGAGTACCTTTCCATGGAAATATTCGACTTTTCATCAAAGTGCGGGGCTCGAATGTTCTTTGCTCTTACTGTCACTCTGTAAACCGTGTTCGGTGCCAGTCCTGCAAACAAAAAAGGATATTTTCTTAGAAATATCGTTTATCTTTAAAATATCATTTGTAATTTGTCGTTTTAAATGATATTTCATAATATCATTTATCAAGATCATCATTTTTCAACATTGTCCGGTGAACATTCCACAGAGCTTTCAAAGTGAGGTTTGTCCTCTTAGACCAATGCTTATAGTGTCGTTTTCACGAATACAGTAATTCAAAAAGTCTAACATACACCAACACTGGTGAAGCGCTTTCTATAAATGTTTGTACATAAAAGATAAGTTGCTTTTGACACGACTTATTCCCTGAGTCTCAGGGCTCATCCGTTAAAACTGGCCAAACCATTAAACAGCGCGGATCTGGGCTCTGAGGTGGCTAAAGTAGATTCCTACCTAGATTATTGTAGACTCCTCCCTAGAGTCTACTGAAGACTCCTACCTAGAGTCTACTGAAGACTCCTACCTAGAGTCTACTGAAGACTCCTGCCTAGAGTCTACTGAAGACTCCTACCTAGAGTCTACTGAAGACTCCTACATATAGTCTACTGAAGACTCCTACCTAGAGTCTACTGAAGACTCCTACCTAGAGTCTACTGAAGACTCCTGCCTAGAGTCTACTGAAGACTCCTACCTAGAGTCTACTGAAGACTCCTACATATAGTCTACTGAAGACTCCTACCTAGGGTCTACTGAAGACTCCTACCTAGGGTCTACTGAAGACTCCTACCTAGGGTCTACCGAAGACTCCTACCTAGGGTCTACCGAAGACTCCTACCTAGGGTCTACTGAAGACTCCTACCTAGGGTCTACCGAAGACTCCTACCTAGGGTCTACCGAAGACTCCTACCTAGAGTCTACCGAAGACTCCTACCTTGGGTCTACCGAAGACTCCTACCTAGAGTCTACCGTAGGCTCCTACCTAGAGTGTACTGTAGACTCCTAACTAGAGTGTACTGTAGACTCCTAACTAGAGTGTACTGTAGACTCCTACCTAGAGTGTACTGTAGACTCCTACCTAGAGTGTACTGTAGACTCCTACCTAGAGTGTACTGTAGACTCCTACCTAGAGTGTACTGTAGACTCCTACCTAGAGTGTACTGTAGACTCCTACGTAGAGTGTACTGTAGACTCCTACCTAGAGTGTACTGTAGACTCCTACCTAGAGTGTACTGTAGACTCCTACCTAGAGTCCACTCCTACATAGAGTGTACTGTAGATTCCTACCTAGAGTCCACTCCTACCTAGAATGTACTGTAAACTCCTACCTAGAGTGTACTGTAGACTCCTACCTAGAGTGTACTGTAGACTCCTACCTAGAGTGTACTGTAGACTCCTACCTAGAGTCCACTCCTACATAGTGTACTGTAGATTCCTACCTAGAGTCCACTCCTACCTAGAGTATATTGTAGATTCCTACCTAGAGTGTACTGTAGACTCCTACCTAGAGTGTACTGTAGACTCCTACCTAGAGTGTACTGTAGACTCCTACCTAGAGTGTACTGTAGACTCCTACCTAGAGTGTACTGTAGACTCCTACCTAGAGTCCACTCCTACCTAGAGTGTACTGTAGATTCCTACCTAGAGTGTACTGTAGACTCCTACCTAGAGTCCACTCCTACCTAGAGTGTACTGTAGATTCCTACCTAGAGTGTACTGTAGACTCCTACCTAGAGTGTACTGTAGACTCCTACCTAGAGTCCACTCCTACCTAGAGTATACTGTAGATTCCTACCTAGAGTGTACTGTAGACTCCTACCTAGAGTCCACTCCTACCTAGAGTGTACTGTAGATTCCTACCTAGAGTGTACTGTAGATTTCTACCTAGAGTGTACTGTAGACTCCATCCTAGAGTCCACTCCTACCTAGTGTGTACTGTAGATTCCTACCTAGAGTGTACTGTAGACTCCTACCTAGAGTCCACTCCTACCTAGTGTACTGTAGACTCCTACCTAGAGTGTACTGTAGACTCCTACCTAGAGTGTACTGTAGACTCCCACCTAGAGTGTACTGTAGACTCCTACCTAGAGTGTACTGTAGATTCCTACATAGAGTGTACTGTAGACTCCTACCTAGAGTGTACTGTAGACTCCTACCTAGAGTGTACTGTAGATTCCCACCTAGAGTGTACTGTAGATTCCTACCTAGAGTCCACTCCTACCTAGAGTGTACTGTAGATTCCTACCTAGAGTGTACTGTAGACTCCTACCTAGAGTGTACTGTAGATTCCCACCTAGAGTGTACTGTAGATTCCTACCTAGAGTGTACTGTAGATTCCTACCTAGAGTCCACTCCTACCTAGAGTGTACTGTAGATTCCTACCTAGAGTGTACTGTAGACTCCTACCTAGAGTCCGCTCCTACCTAGAGTGTACTGTAGATTCCTACCTAGAGTGTACTGTAGACTCCTACCTAGAGTCCACTGCTACCTAGTGTACTGTAGACTCCTACCTAGAGTGTACTGTAGACTCCTACCTAGAGTGTACTGTAGATTCCCACCTAGAGTGTACTGTAGATTCCTACCTAGAGTCCACTCCTACCTAGAGTGTACTGTAGATTCCTACCTAGAGTGTACTGTAGACTCCTACCTAGAGTGTACTGTAGATTCCCACCTAGAGTGTACTGTAGATTCCTACCTAGAGTGTACTGTAGATTCCTACCTAGAGTCCACTCCTACCTAGAGTGTACTGTAGATTCCTACCTAGAGTGTACTGTAGACTCCTACCTAGAGTCCGCTCCTACCTAGAGTGTACTGTAGATTCCTACCTAGAGTGTACTGTAGACTCCTACCTAGAGTCCACTGCTACCTAGTGTACTGTAGACTCCTACCTAGAGTGTACTTTAGACTCCTACCTTGAGTGTACTGTAGATTCCCACCTAGAGTGTACTGTAGACTCCTACCTAGAATGTACTGTAGATTCCTACCTAGAGTCCACTCCTACCTAGAGTGTACTGTAGACTCCCACCTAGAGTGTACTGTAGACTCCTACCTAGAGTCCACTCCTACCTAGAGTGTACTGTAGATTCCTACCTAGAGTGTACTGTAGACTCCTACCTAGAGTCCACTCCTACCTAGTGTACTGTTAGACTCCTACCTGGAGTGTACTGTAGATTCCCACCTAGAGTGTACTGTAGACTCCTACCTAGAGTGTACTGTAGATTCCTACCTAGAGTGTACTGTAGACTCCTACCTAGAGTGTACTGTAGACTCCTACCTAGAGTGTACTGTAGATTCCCACCTAGAGTGTACTGTAGACTCCTACCTAGAGTCCACTCCTACCTAGTGTACTGTAGATTCCCACCTAGAGTGTACTGTAGACTCCTACCTAGAGTGTACTGTAGATTCCCACCTAGAGGGTACAGTATACTCCTACCTAGAGTCCACTCCTACCTAGAGTGTACTGTAGATTCCCACCTAGAGTGTACTGTAGATTCCTACCTAGAGTGTACTGTAGATTCCTACCTAGAGTCCACTCCTACCTAGAGTGTACTGTAGATTCCTACCTAGAGTCCACTCCTACCTAGAGTGTACTGTAGATTCCCACCTAGAGTGTACTGTAGACTCCTACATAGAGTCTACTCCTACCTAGAGTCCACTCCTACCTAGAGTCTCTTGTACACTCCTACCTAGAGTCCACTCCTAACTAGAGTCTCTTGTACACTCCTACCTAGAGTCTCTTGAACACTCCTACCTAGAGTCTTTTGTACACTCCTACCTAGAGTCTCTTGAACACTTCTACCTAGAGTCTACAGTAGACTCCTACCTAGTTTTTTTAGGAAATATTTTTGTTCGAAAAAATACTTTCACATTGAATAATATATCACAGTCTTAACTGGTGTATTTAGGCTTGATTGAGAGTCAGGTTAGGTACTCAATAATCCTTTGAGGTTCTTTTCGTATAAGTAATTTGCAATTAGATGTATGCTGAAACTTAGACTTAGTGACTCATGTTTTGAGCATTTCAGAGAATTACAAATTTTAACTGTACCTATCATTTATACGTTTGAAACGATTGTTTATGTAAGAGAACACAAACAAATTGCTGCTCATCAGCATTCTTACAAACAAGAAATCGTAATTTGAATCCTTCTGTACATCATAATTTAAAGCTCTTTGAAAAAACCCAGATTACAAAGGTCTCAAGCTATTTAAACAACTTCCACCCGACATAGCCCACATTAATAATACTATAAAGTTTAAACAAGAGCTCAAAAAATATCTTGTAAACCCGTGTTTCTACCAGATTCCATCCTACCTAACCTAACTCTCACTCCTGCCTCGGTTACAGCAAACCCTGCCCCCTCCTTGAATATCTGCCATGAGGAGAGGACAAACATCTTGAAGATGTGCTCAATAATGTTCGAAGAAGAAATAAGAGTCCACTGGTCCTGTGCCCGATGGTCAATCAGGATGACGTGGGATATGTATATGTATATATGTATGTATGTATGTATGTATGTATAGTTTATAGTTTCATTGACAGTGCGCTCTGACCTGTGATGGTGTGGCGGTAGACGCCAGGCTTGACGGTGCGCAGCTCCACGTTGTTGACGCAGACGGTGTGCTGGTAGTTGCTGTTGCTGGGCAGCCAGGATATGACGGCCGACGTGGCTGTCACTCGACTGGCCTTCACCTGTGACGGTCCCAGCGGCACATCCTTGCCTGGAACAGGGGAATAGGTCTTAAGTAGGGAATCCGATCCCGGACGATATTTTCAATCCCTGGATTTCGGGATTGAAAAACTTTAAACCCAGGATCCCGGGACTAATTTCAGGATTGACCCAACATAGTATTTGCCAATACAAAATAAATATTTAGTATTGATTCGCACGTATACAAGGTATTGTAATGTAATGCGATATAGATAGCAGTTCTCCGTTTAGTTTTGAGTTGTTAACATGATTTTATACATAAAAACTTATAACGTAAAAAAACTGACGACATAGTCAGCCTTATCAGGAAGCACTGAATATAGTATTAGACATCGGAGTGAAAACGGAACACGTTAAAAGGGTGGTCCTGTATAACCGTGAATAAACCGTTAAATATTTAATCGGACATAATTTAAAGAAAGTCTTATATAGAACATGAATATAGTTACTTGACCAAACAATATCGGGACTTAGAAAGATGTAATTAGAAAAACTAGAAGTGCAATAAAAATGATCATTAGAGTTATTAGAGCATCGTAATGAAACTTTGCAATTGCATTAAATCGTATCAGAAAATAGTTAAAATCTCTGTTTTTTTTCAGAAGCTTGACAATATTAACTGGAAACTACTTTTATACATGCTATAAGAAGACAAATAACTTATCAAACCATGATTATTTGATCAAAAACAACATGTAACTGGTTTTTCTTAGTTACAACATTGTTTTAGTTGATAAGATCCAAGTAAATTTTGATTTTACATGTAATTTTATAATCCCGAAAATCCCGGGATTGAATAAGCCCTGAAATCACGCAGGATCCTGGGGTTGGATTTCCTAGTCTTAAGCGGGGGTTCTTTTCTGTTGTATCCCCGGTAGAGATGTGTCGGTACCTTAAGTCAGTACTCGGTACCACCAGTTCTTTGTAAAAGAACCGGTATCAAGAACCGACATCAAAATGTCAATAGCGGTACTTCGGTACTCGTGGTAATCACCAGAAGTAACTACCGGAATCATTGGCGCATTGCCGTGGGCATTGCGCCAATGGCCAAAGCCATCGCGTACTATTATTGAAGGTCGATACTGTTTCTAAAATTACCTTTGATTCTAAGTTTACTATAAATTTTTTGACTCTTGATATATTTTTGTCTCTAATTATTAAACTTAATTGGAAAGGGGTTATTTTCTATGGTAATTGTAAAATTATCGATGGCAACGAATTTGGAAACTGCTATTTTTCACCTAGGAGTCTGTTCTTTTGTTCATATAGTAGATAATTTTTTTATCTTAACTGCTGACAGGAGGATAAATAATTATAAGTGAGATAGTATTTTATGACTTGGTGAAACTTATACTTGAAAATTAAAACAGATAAAACAGTAACAAACGACAGATTGCCTGTAGGTTTGAGGGTACGTTACATTATACAACATGTTATGACAAACACTTGGTACCAATAGTACCAGTACCGAGAACCAAAAACCGATCTTGTAAAGAACCGGTACCAGTACCGACTTTGAAAAGTGGTACCATCACATCCCTAATCCTGCATTTACGGGCTATTTTCTATGGATTGTGGATTAATCGGGAAAGTCCAAATAACTATTTATAACTACTCCATAACATCTAAGAGAAGAAGTTTCCAGTTTTTGTTGAGATCAGATAAGAGTTATCACAAACAGGCCTCCGCATTCGTCACTCACGTTATCGCTTTCCCATTGAGCGCCGGCTGTTGTAGTATTGGTTATCAGTCGATGTTAGGACGGTCAGTATTAATCATGCCGTTATTTGATTTGGTGTGTCAATTTGGTGGATTTTAAATGGTGAGTAAATATGTTATTTCGCAGTATTAGTTCTATCCCGATTAATCCTCAGTCTATGGAGAGTAGATTGTAAATGTGGGAATATAACAGAAAAGACCCAAAATATTTTGATCAACTTTTTTCCTTTTGACGATAGTATTGAAGTGACAATGATGATTTCTGGGCAATATGTGCTTTGCGTCAATGACGACGCATATTCTGTTGCATAGCTCATGTGAGTGATTGTCAGAGTTTAAGTTAAAACCACAAACACAAATACGACCATAAACACGACAACGGACACAAAAGTTAACACTGAAAATTGACATCACTGGTGCGAGCCGCGTAGGGGGTCTGCATTTCATGAGTGGGTAAGAGCTATTTTAACCTCCTTTCCAGCATGGAAGAAAATACAAGAGCTCAGTTATATTTAACCTGGTTGACGTTCAACTCAGAGTTGTCAAACCGTTGTCTCAGCTATCAGAGATAAAAATTAAGGCTTGCTAGTTGGAAAAACTACTTAGAGAGTTTACAGAGAAGCCAACGGGAAGTTTTTCATTTCAGGTCGACTGAAATACCTTTAGAAATCTAAATTTGGAAGAAAACTGCCAAGTTAAAAACCGTCTGCTGTTTGCCCTAGCTCTCACGGATATTCAGAGTTAAAACTAGTTACTTATAATCACACCAATCAAAGAAACAACATTTAACTGTTACACCAGTGATCACTAATTACAGGAGTAGGATAAACCTTACACTCCTGTTGCACAGCAGGTTTGGACTAGACTAAATCGGTCCCAACAGCAAGAAAATATCCCAAGAAAATCAATTCAGTAAAATCACCAATTTCTCTAGGCTGGTTGATTAGAATTTATAAAATAATATAAATGCGCTGGCAACAAGATCAGACGGCTATCCAAGGTTTTTTTTGCAGTGTTTACAAATAGTGTTATATGCCGTGGTAAGGAAAACAAACAAAGACGATCTTCGCTAAATAAATTGGCAGAAAGTGAATATGTGTTTCATTAAGGGTTTATCCGGAGTTATTACAATGAATCACGTCTAACGCCAACACTCGATCACCCAATCGGTGCTACGCAGAAGGAGACAGATTAGGCCTAGGACCCCACAACGACAACCATGGTTTACTCGCCCCACCAAATCATGATGTGTTGGTTTATCCCTCCTACTATTTACTACAGCTCTATTCAGCCTGGAAGTCTTGTAGGGGTGGAAGTGCGAGAGAGATGGAGAACACCCCCACCACTGTTTTTCCTTCATCGGTTGTGTATAGTCAACTTAAAATCCCACATGGCGTATGACAACATTACAAATATTGTTGCAAACAAAGAATCATATGTTTTGACACATTAGTTATTTTGAAATGTGACTGTACTGAGACTCGCGGTAGGGCGAATCTTCACTGCGCATGCGCATCCCACAGGACTTCTGGGCTGAACAGATCTGTACTGAGCGAGTATCAGTTACATGAGGTGTTAACTATCATTATAACACCATTCCAGTTCAGATGGTCTGAGAGGTTAGGCCTAGGCTAGGAAGTTCACAGGGACCTAGGTTTACGATGTTTACCAGGTAACCTTGGCCTGGTAAATATATGACCTAGTTGTATAGATTCTTCATACAAATGAGCCAAATCTTACCCCCAACAAATTAGACTCTTTAAATGAATACAGGCAAAATGTATAGTATCTAGTGTATATTCCAATGTCTTCGTACCTATCACCATTGTGCATGCAGCGTCTCTCGAAGTTCGTCTGTTTGCTGTCACTGATCTCACACTTATTCTGTGAGGCTGAAACAAGAACAAAAAACTCAGCAACTTCAACTCACAAATCAGCAACTTCAAATCACAGTAAGTGTCAAATGGAAAACTAATCTACGGAAGTATTCTCTTTTTGGATCCAAACAACCGCTTGGAATTGATTTATTTGCTGACGGAAGGGTTTTCCAAGGCATAAGTTAATAGAAAAGTTAATGAAAACTTTGCTATTAAGTACTGTTAATAGCAAACTTACTATTGAGTACTGTTAATGCAAACTTTGGTAAGCCGAAAGTCCGCTTAATTGGAAAAGTTTTTATGAGAGCAAAGTTTACCGATTCAGATTAAAGTGAGGTTAAATTTGCAAAAGACATAAATGGCCTTATATTTTATTTTGTGAAACAGTGAAAGTAACTTTACGATTATCTTAAGAAAAAAGTGAACTACTATATGAGTATTTACTTTAACAGGTCTACAGCGGCATGAGTTGTTTTATGTATTCAAACATGAGTCCAGTCCTGATCAGTTAAGATTATCGGGACTCTACTGAATCTGTCTATCACTAAAATCATAGAATAACAATCACAGCAATGTTTGTTTGTCAGATTAACTCGAGAAATTCCAAGTCGAATCACTTGAGTTACTGCCATTTGTCCTTTAGTCACCCCAAAAAATGTGATTTTAATTGCTTTGAAAACAACTAACTAAGGTTCAAAAAGAAAGCGTAACTTCTACAGCTTTGTCCCACCAGGTCATCATACATTGTGTGCTTTGATCTAAAATCGGAAGGGCGAGGGGAAGACTTTTATTTAAAAAGTATGATGACTGGTTTAAAGTTTTAATAAAGTCAAATCCAGGAAATTTTATCTTTGATTTGGCATGTGAAATATAAATTTGACCAGAGAGTTTTCGTTATTCATTTTATCTATTATCCGTAGAGTGATCATCAAGAATTCTTCATAAGGTTGTATTTGGTTTTTTTAGAGCACAAATCAAAAATCACATTTAATTTCTATTAATATTTTTCCTCTAACCAGGGCCAGCTCCAGGCAGGGGGGGACAGGGCAGCTGCCCTGGGTCCCGCACTTATGGGGGCCCCACACTATCGAGAACCACGCAAGAAAAACGTTCACGATCAAATTAAAAGGTGAGTCATGACATGTTTCAAATTGTCAATTGTCAGGTAGAGCCAGCTAAAGAAGAATATGTGAGAAATTTAAAGATTCGGTCAATATTAACGGAAATACTGGCATTTCCATACTGTTCCTATAACTGTAGCAAGTGCAGGACATTGTTTTTTGCATTTAAAACTAATAAAAAATAATTGAGAACACTATGTCTCCAGATGGACTTATTATTAGCAGTTCTATTAATTGAACATGACATGGCTAATGGAATGACCTTCGTTGACCTCAATAAAAATCAAGTAACTAAAGAAGTTTCTAGGTTAGGCCTACAAAAGAAACCAAATTTGCCAAGTCTGAGCACAAACATAGGGCCCTAGAACTGTAACAAGCTACTTTCTGCCACCGTATGATGTTTCTAAAACTTGTGATTACATCAAACAATCCACAAAAATTTTAAAACACGACTCATGACATATCATGCTTATTTTGACATATCATGAACCATAGTTTGATGGTCTGGATATCATCTGGCCATGCTAAAAATATATTCATCCTCCAGAAAAAAGGCCATCATGATGATGGCAAAAGCACCCAAAACTATGCATTTTAAAGACTTTTTTGTCATTTTAAAATCCTTACTTTATACAGTTCATATATTTAAAAACTTGCTATCATGGTTAAAAGCGACTTTGGCACATTTACCTAAGGCATAATCATGGCATAATAATGACAAACGATTTAAAAATTTTACTAAACAAGTCAAACACAGGCTACAACTGTTTCATTTATCCCCACAGTACATGGGACCAAAAATTTACGATAAACTACCTTCTTCAATCGAAAACACTGACTTTTGACCTAAATTTAAAGAGGAGAAGGCATTTTACTCTAATGACGAGTATTTTTCAGAGCAAAGATAGGAGTGTGCATTTGTTTATATTTGTTTTGAAGGTTTGAGGTTAACATTATATTTCTATTTATTCACAAATCATCTGTCAATAATCTTGATGCCTATGTGATCATAAAAAATTTAAAATTTTTAGGTGGAAAATTATTATTTTTAATCTTCCCTATGTCACTAGAGAGGAATTTCACCGGGTATACTCACTCTGTTGGAGTCGACGCCCTCGACGAGAGCTCTGGTCCGCTCGGAGGCTTTGACGGTGACCTTGAGCACGCCGTCAACATAGACGTGGTAACAGTCGATGGGGGGCGACGTCGATGTGTCGGGCGGGTTCCAGCCGATCAGCACGCTCTTGTTCAGTTGGCGCTCCAGAGTCAGTTGCTTCGGGGCAGGTACTAGTAGCGAGAAGAACACGTCTGACCACCAGAAATGACGACTAAACTACCACCGCTAAGCTAAGCTAAGCTAAGCTCTCGCTCCACACTCACTACTCACTACCCCCCCTTCCCACCCTCTAAGAACTTGCACTATGTGTACTTACTATCCTCCCCTCCCCTCCTTCTAGACACCTCACTATGGGTACTCACTACCCTCTACTCTTGATACACCCTGTATCCTCCCTCCCCTCCCCTTCCCACCCTCTAGAGATTTGCTATGTATACTCACTACCCTCCCCTCTAGAAACTTGCACTATGTACAATCACTCACCTCCTCTCACCTCTTTCTGGAAACTAGCACTCTGTAATCATTACCCTCCCGTCACCTTCCTCTAAAGACACACTATGTATACATACTACCCTCATCTTCTCTACCTTTAGATACTTTACTATGTATATTCATTTCCCTCCCCTAAGAACTTGCACTACTGTATGCTCACTACCCTCCTATCACCTCCCTCTAGACTCTTGCAATACGAACATTCACTACCCTCCTATCACCTCCCTCTAGACTCTTGCAATACGAACATTCACTACCCTCCTATCACCTCCCTCTAGACTCTTGCAATACGAACATTCACTACCCTCCCCTGTAAGGACTTCCGCTATGTGCTCACTACCCTCCCCTGTAAGGACTTCCGCTATGTACTCACTACCCTCCCCTGTAAGGACTTCCGCTATGTACTCACTACCCTCCCCTGTAAGGACTTCCGCTATGTACTCACTACCCTCCCCTCCCCTCATCTAGAGACTAGCACTATGTACTCACTACCCTCCCCTGTAAGGACTTTCGCTATGTACTCACTATCCTCCCCTGTAAGGACTTCCGCTATGTACTCACTACCCTCCCCTGTAAGGACTTCCGTTATGTACTCACTACCCTCCCCTATAAGGACTTCCGCTATGTACTCACTAACGTCCCCTGTGAGGACTTCCGCTATGTACTCACTACCCTCCCCTGTAAGGACTTCCGCTATGTACTCACTATCCTCCCCTGTAAGGACTTCCGCTATGTACTCACTACCCTCCCCTGTAAGGACTTCTGCTATGTACTCACTATCCTCCCCTGTAAGGACTTCCGCTATGTACTCACTACCATCCCCTGTAAGGACTTCCGCTATGTACTCACTAACCTCCCCTGTAAGGACTTCCGCTATGTGCTCACTACCCTCCCCTGTAAGGACTTCCGCTATGTACTCACTACCCTCCCCTGTAAGGACTTCCGCTATGTACTCACTACCCTCCCCTGTAAGGACTTCCGCTATGTACTCACTACCCTCCCCTGTAAGGACTTCCGTTATGTACTCACTACCCTCCCCTATAAGGACTTCCGCTATGTACTCACTAACGTCCCCTGTGAGGACTTCCGCTATGTACTCACTACCCTCCCCTGTAAGGACTTCCGCTATGTACTCACTATCCTCCCCTGTAAGGACTTCCGCTATGTACTCACTACCCTCCCCTGTAAGGACTTCTGCTATGTACTCACTATCCTCCCCTGTAAGGACTTCCGCTATGTACTCACTACCATCCCCTGTAAGGACTTCCGCTATGTACTCACTAACCTCCCCTGTAAGGACTTCCGCTATGTGCTCACTACCCTCCCCTGTAAGGACTTCCGCTATGTACTCACTACCCTCCCCTGTAAGGACTTCCGCTATGTACTCACTACCCTCCCCTGTAAGGACTTCCGCTATGTACTCACTACCCTCCCCTGTAAGGACTTCCGCTATGTACTCACTACCCTCCCCTGTAAGGACTTCCGCTATGTGCTCACTACCCTCCCCTGTAACGACTTCCGCTATGTACTCACTATCCTCCCCTGTAAGGACTTCCGCTATGTACTCACTACCATCCCCTGTAAGGACTTCCGCTATGTACTCACTACCCTCCCCTGTAAGGACTTCCGCTATGTACTCACTACCCTCCCCTGTAAGGACTTCCGCTATGTACTCACTAACCTCCCCTGTAAGGACTTCCGCTATGTACTCACTACCCTCCCCTGTAAGGACTTCCGCTATGTACTCACTACCCTCCCCTGTAAGGACTTCCGCTATGTGCTCACTACCCTCCCCTGTAAGGACTTCCGCTATGTACTCACTACCCTCCCCTGTAAGGACTTCCGCTATGTACTCACTACCCTCCCCTGTAAGGACTTCCGCTATGTACTCACTACCCTCCCCTGTAAGGACTTCCGCTATGTACTCACTACCCTCCCCTGTAAGGACTTCCGCTATGTACTCACTACCCTCCCCTGTAAGGACTTCCGCTATGTACTCACTACCCTCCCCTGTAAGGACTTCCGCTATGTACTCACTACCATCCCCTGTAAGGACTTCCGCTATGTACTCACTACCCTCCCCTGTAAGGACTTCCGCTATGTACTCACTACCCTCCCCTGTAAGGACTTCCGCTATGTACTCACTACCATCCCCTGTAAGGACTTCCGCTATGTACTCATTACCCTCCCCTGTAAGGACTTCCGCTATGTACTCACTAAACTCCCCTTCCCTCCCTCTAAAGACTTGCACTACTTTTCTTAGCTTAGCTTAGCTTTGTATGTAAGATCTAAATGAAAAATTAAGTTTGCAGTATTAAATAGTGCTGATGAGAAATTGGGAGCTCTAGGTAGGGTTTTAGGTTTTACATTTACGATAAAATCCTGAGAAACGTAAAAGATAAAGAATTTAAAACAGTAGTTAAGAATCTAAAATCTCAATAAATGATTGGATCATAAATGAATTTATTTTTCTTGTTTTAGATTCCCATTCATTTTATTTATCTATTCATTTAAAAATGCTTAATCTCAAAGGTACATTTGAGTTACGCAAATGTTTTGATATGTGCCTTAGGTTTTCATGGGATAAGTGAAGTTTATAGAATTTATTTTGGGGGGGCATCCTAAAAATAGAAAATTAATCCTAAAAAGTTTTCAAAGCTTGGAACACCCATAAGGATTGTAAATGGAAGAATCTTTGGGCATATCTTGACAACGATTAAAGATTTTCAAAAACAGATTTAGGAATTAATCAGTGTAATAATTTAGTTTGTAATGATGTGTCAAACATTATCTTTACAATTCGAAAAATTAAAGATAAAGATCTTAAAAGATCTAAAGATATTGATTGAAGATCTTTAATTCAATATGGCGGATCCAAGATAGCGGCCAAAATTGGTTTCTCAATCAAAATAAAGTACTTACCCCTATCAACCGTCAGTGATGATAGAATAACGACAAAATTACTTTCTCATCACCTGGGGCATTACTTTCTGAGTCTTTATTGTTATTTTAGGGGTTGATGGCGGCCATCTCGAAAAAAAAAAAAACTAACTCACTTCAGGTTTTTTTCTTTGGGAGACGTTTTTTACTATTACACATATTATGTCCAAAATCCATTGAAAAACCATTCATTTGAATTTGTTCTATATTTAATTTTATACCTACTCAACTATATTAAAGAGCATAACATAATACTACTAGGGTATATATATAGGTCATAAATGTCAGATGTAAATCATCGATAGCTCATATATTAAAGCTAGTAATTTCATAAGTATTTCATTTTGAAACAAAAAGAAATAAATTAACCCAGATAGCCCCAAAGTAATTAATTATTCTCTGGTTGACGGCACAACTTTTTTTATTTGTCTTTTTCAGAAGCATGCGGTTTGCCCGTAAAAAGTAACTGATAGAAGTTATAAGTTAGTTCGTTAAAAAACTAACTGATAGAAAATAAAGTTAATTTTTGGAGAAGTTTGCTGTTGGACAGTTGTTCTAAAGGATCGTATTTAACTACAGTATCACTAAAATTTAACAAGACTATTAACACAACTAAATTATTACACCAACTAAATACTACGAAAGCTTAAATCATTTAACGCAGCTATGTTGCTACTGCAGAAAAAATTACAAGACACTTGACAGAGATAAACATCAACTGAAGACAATGTTTTGAAGATGACAAATCACCAAATATTCCCCCTCCCCACCCCTCGGAGCTTGCGGCGGTGTCATTGGCTGCCTCTGCATACCAAAGCAACTGGACTTTCCCCACCCCCGCGTTGTTTGTCATCAAGGGAGCTGACCCCTCGCTATGCTTCCCGCATGGCCACACGCAACCCTCTATGATCGCTAGAAAAAACTCGTATTGAAGTTCTTCCGCCCATCCTAAAAACTAACAATTTAAACTCCAAAATCACTAACGAATAGATCGTTAGCAAGAATCTAACTGATTAGAAGTTATTTCCAGTACTTTTTAAAAACTAACGAATAAGTTAGAAGTTAGTCAAAAAAACTAACAAATATCGTTAATCGTTAGAATTTCTAATCGTTATTCCCAAGTACGGATGTAAGTTTTGTATACCTGGGCCTTCACCTGAATGTGCTTCGTCCTCCTCGTCGTCCAGAGCGTCGGCCAGATCCATGTCGGGCACCACTCTCTTGCTGTATTCTTCTGGAACCGACCATAAGATACATTCATATTAAAACAGCCTCCGAAGCTGATATTGACAAATAAAAAAAAAGATTTATGTTACCTCAGTCGACAGATTTTTGTAAATCCAAATGGACTACAGGTTTCGGAACATTATAATTCCATCCTCAGGTCGATTTTAATAAACCAAACTTGAACACGAGTCCATTGTTACAATGAAGTTTTTTTTGTAGGTGGGATTAGATAGTCTGGGTTTCCCCACCCCACAGGAAAGTCCTGTGAGGGTACTTCAGCCATTATTTTGTCTTTATTTTACGGCTACCGGAAAGAAAAGGAAGCTTCCCTTGTAGCATCCCTTAGGCTCACAGCCTTTAGTAGATTCATACAAGGGAAGTAAAAGGATAAAGGAATAGGTAGTTGGAATAGGTTTGGCCAAGCTTCGACTGGGTGGATAAAGGTATAACTTAGTCCAACGGATGCTTGGAACAGGTCCTCAAGGGATCAGGTGGCCCTCATATTGGCCCTCATCTTGGTCGCCAGTGCACCCCTGCCCACTCTGCCATTGAGCTCAGCCTCCCCTGGTAAGGAACTGAAGTTGTTCACTAAAAGACAGCTACAACACTGCCTTCAATCGTGACAACTTCCGTTACTGTACCCCGTATCGGTACCTAAACTAGCAAAAGACAGTTAGGATCCCACTGGACACTAAAGTTAAAAACACACACAACACAATTAACATGGACAAAAAAATACATTTAGTTAAAATAGTGCGCTTTAATTTGATGTGTACCAGCCGGATGCTTGTCGGCGTTCACCCACTGGCCGGTACACATCAAATTAAAGTACACTATTTTAACTACATGTATTTTTTTGTTCGTGTTAAATGGGTTGTGTGTTTTTTTAACTTCAGTGAGACAATGGACTCATGTTCAAGTTTGGTTTATTGAAATCGACCTGAGGATGGAATTTCATGTTCTGAAACCGGTAGTCCATTTGGATTTACAAAAAGCAGTTGGCTGAGGTAACATAAACCTGTTTTATTTGTCATGAGATACATGCTTCCATCCACTAAAAATCAAATCTACAGTTATATGCGATAGGGGCTTTTTGCAATAGAGACTCCTATGGTTCTCAACTAGATTTAATAGTTTGGGTGTCATAGGAAAGAGTTAGGCTTGAGTTAAGTGAGAAACAAAATTAATGAAGTCAGGCTAAAGAGAAGAGCCTTAGGGACCCTTAAAGTTTTACATTTCTCCACAAGATTGAGATGTGAATAGGAATTTCAAGCAAAACAGCTGTATGGAGTCACAGTTTTTTAGCAACCCATCTGTTAATATTGAAATTGAAACCATTGAATGTATATATCACTGATGGCTACTAGTAAGGTAAAGAAAACAAATATAGGATGTAATTCCAAAATTGAGTTTTGAAGCATGTCGTTAATGAACTATGGAAAAAGGCAAGACTGTGTACAAACTCGAAGTCAAAATTTTAGATGCAGAAGGGTTAGTTTAATCTAGTTATCAGGTAAAAACATTATATTTTTAAAGTATTCTATAATACCTATATTTTTTAACTATTTCTAATTTGGAAAATAATTGTTTAATTTTAAAGAAACAAACTTAAGTTACATCTAACTACGTATTTATAACATGAGGCTTAAATTGTAAGAACTTTTTTTCCAGAAAATGGATTAAATCGAAAATGAGATAAAGCTTTAATATAGGTCCCTTATATTAAGATACATTTAATATGTTAAAGTAACAGGGGAAAAATATACTTTAAGAGAATATTTTATTGTCACTCTCCTAAGTTTAAATGGGTACTGAACATAGCAAACTTGGCATACTTGTGTAAGGAATAAAGTTACTTGCATGAAGAGAGAAACATGGAGTAAACTGGTTAGCAAACCAAAGACTAATGGCTGTCTCACTCAGAAATTTGTAACTGAAAGGTACATCATCTGTGACTTCAACTGATTTTGTAAACTGGTCATATCACTGAGTTTTGTCTAATGCATTTTACTAAAAGAGTAGCCAAGTTTCATCTCTTCAATCTGCCTTACAGTCACGATTGATTCTTTTTCTTTGAAGGAAGTTTAGTCAAATTCTTAGCTATTAACATTTTTTTAAAACCTGCTAAGGATAAACCCATTAAACTAAGGTTTTTGCCAATTTGGGGTTTTGACTGTAAGACCTACGTTAACTTAATGCCTCTTCCCCTTCTCATCTGGTTAGTACAAACATATGTTTTGGAATTAAAGTGAAGGTGTGGTAATTTTAAAGAAAGTTACATATTTACTTTTTTATGAAGGCATCTAGATTTTTACAGTAAACTTCATTGAAAAAAAATATTGTCATTATTATTTTAAAGTACATTGGAACATGATTAATTCAAACTCCCATTGTTTAAAATCTTCATTAATTAAGTGTATTTTCCGTTTCCTGCCACTAAATGTGTTAACACAGCTAACAAGTACTAGTTCATTCAAATATAAACTTGGGTGATGATTCAAACTCTTACATAAAATCTCAAACTATTGCCAATTTTCAGACTAAAAGTCCCTTAGGATCCACGTCAAATTCATGGTCTAGTATCCACTTGAATCAATGCCATGATATTCTCAATCACTAATCTTCGTAAAGTAAGTATAAAAAATCAAACGACTTATCACATTTTTATGACATTTTTGTATTGAAAATGTTAAAAGTTTTTACTAGTATTATCAAACATGAGTAATTTTAATCTCATGTCAGTTAAAATGTTTTTATTGATCCCTAGAGGTTCAAATTACATTAGTTCCACTGGATTTTAAAATGTTACTTCTTGGAGAATTAAAAATATTTTGACTTTTTATTTTGTTTCTCAAATTGTTTTATAAGATGAACAAGGGATTACAAAAGGTTACAAAGATGCAAAGCTATGATTGGCTTTATGGAATAAAAACTCAAACATGGCATTAAGCAACTTTGAGGATGAAAGCAAAAGAATTATCCCAGTCAAAATATTTGAGTTTTAACCGCGTCAATAGATATTCACCTGCAATTTCATATCAAAATTAGAATTTTACTAAAATGCACAGGTTTTAACATGAGATATAATTAATTTAGTTTGATTAAAGCCAGGAGATGTTTTACAGTGCAACTGTAGGGCAGAATTCTGTTTTTGTAACAAAACCCTTTGAGAAAATTAACTGAACAAAAAATATGGTTGTGGCTCATCAAAATAATCAGTGTTCCTGTCACTGGTTAGTCAGATCCTATATCACAATTATTGGGAGAGATCTCAGAGGGCAAGACTATTTGACGGACAATTCTATTTAAGATATGAACTACATCCGTCTAAAGGCAATTTAACCTTGAAAAACCTCATGATTTTTGGAATTCATACCTCAAAAGAAGAAACAAAAAACACATTCATTTGTATAAAATGAATTTAAAAAAAAAATACTAGATTAAAGCGGAAGGGCAAGCAAAATACATCGCTTTATGATTAAAGATGCAAATAATAAACAAGGTAAGGTACAAGAGTGAGATGCAAAAGTAATATAACTATTAACATACATTCGAGAAAATTAAACTCTATATGTGTCATGCCATAAAAACTAAATTCGGTTGAGCTCTGAAAATTTTATTTTTTGAGTCTTTAAGATTGGATTGTTACTAATAAAAATATATTTTTAGAGCTTTTCCTAAGTTCTGCATTAAAATTATAAAGTTTTATAAATGTAAAATAAATGCTATGAATAAATGGTAAGAGCGATTTATAATTGTTATGGTTTTTTATAAGTAGAAACTTGGCATAAGCATGTGTGATATTACGTATGCAAAGCAAATTGTGGATTATAAAACAATAAAGGATGCTAGCCAAATGTTTTCAATGATTTAAGATCAACTGAAAATAATAATCGAATACTAATTAATATAAACGCCTATGTAATTTTTATGTCACAAGTCTGGGGTACTTTACTGGCCATGAATTTAGAATGTATAAATTATGGTGTATTTCAATCAACTAACATTTCTCGGTTAACAGTTATAATAAATATATATCCATATATATATCACAAAACCTGGCACCAGAACAGTACTACCAGCAAATACCCTCAGTAGTAATATCTGTTAGTTTTACCTCAGAAAAGTAAAGATCAGCGACCTGCTTGTCAAATGACAACAGATAGTTGGATATGACTGCTGACAACCAATATGTAGTTTTCATTCACACAACCCACATAGAAAAAAACCCCCACAAGCACCCCTTTGAAGGTTATAGAATGTTTTTTTAGGATATATTGGATATAGCATTATAACAAAAAAAATTCAATACAAAATACAAGCTTTAAAAAAACTAGACTACTAAAGATGGAAAATCAAATCTAAACTACTTCAGGACAAAAAGAGGTGAGAGTGAATAAATTTAGCAAGTATGGAGATCAGTTGATTCAAAAGACTTTGTGTTTGAAGGCTTTATCTCTTATGAATTGAAATTGGTAAGATTTAGTCAATATCGATAGTTTTGTTTTAGCCAAGAAAAGATCTTTTACTGAATGTCAAATGTGGGTGTACAAACCCGAAGTACTAATATTATTCAAAAAGAACCTTTTGATAGTACAATACTTTTTTGGTTAAGAATAAACTTGTGTCATGCAAATTAAAACTCAAAAATCTTATTATAAAAACAGTTTTGATTTAAAACGAGGCTCGGGTATAATGTAATGAACATTACCTCATCAAGTGGGATGATGATTAACATGAGAGATGAATGATAGAAAAAATCAACATGAGAGTTAAATAAGCACACAAGTCATGTAAAGGCCATGAAAACTATTTTGGAAAGAATTACGTGAAGTTTGAATCAAAAACATACGATTGCCTGGAGGGATTCGCTTGTGTTTCCTCTTGGCACTCCCTTGTTAGTAAAAACGTAGCAGCATGCACACGCCAACACATAACACACGACACATAACAGCCAGTGTGCTTGTGCTCACAGCACAAGGTTAAAGTGTACAACAACCATATTCACAAAGTACAAAGATATTAGAAAATTATACAGGGTGTCTACTGACATCTGATTTTAAAAGTCCAGTATATTTCCAGAATTTCCAGTACAACTTTTTTCAAAATTTCTAGTATCATTCGCTAATTATTTATTTGCCTAACTAAGGAGTACCGTTAATAAAATTTGTATTAATACGAATAATGTTTATTGTTAAAATTAAATAACTGATTTTTAGCACCGACAAATAAGATAAATAATGTAATAAAAACTTGTCAAAGAATGACATATTTGTTTGATTTTATATGAGGACCTCCCATCTCCTCCCGCTATAGCCCCACGTTTCCCCCACTTTACTATCCAAATGATAAATACAAAATTACAAGCACAAATTAATTGATAGTAACAGTTTGCAGAAAAAAAGTAATAATAAATAATACAATGAAACACAAAACTGATAATTTTTCATACTGATAACACACTCAGCTTTACATTTAATTTCTTCTTCTGACATACATATGACAAGAAGTAGAGTTTACAACAAATATATAATTTATTACTAAAATAAAGTAAACTAAATTTAGGAATCAAAAGTTCTAATTTACTATGAGTGTCTTTCGACACGGTCTGTCACTCTTACATCACATAATTTGATTTATGAAAAATAGGCTATAAAAATGTGAATATATGAACGTAGGAAATATTGAGAACATCTTCGATCTTCACACAATGACCACTGGTCACTAGCTAGGTCCATAGGGCTTGTAACAGTTCTTAAGGTTGAAAAAAAAATAACTCAAATAAGAAAAATATAACCAAAAAATAACCTTTTGTACTCAAAAAATGCTGCTAAAAATTAGAAAACCTGTGTTATATTGGGGATAATACATTCATAACCTTGGTAAAAAAGAAAATCTCAACAGACTAATCACAAATCTGCCATCACTTTGGCAGACCGTCTATTTGACGGTGAGACTTGGTTTTCACGCAACGAGATTTAGTTTTCACGCAACGAGACTTAGTTTTCACGCAACGAGATTTAGTTTTCACACATTTTAAGATGATGAGATTCGTCTACCGCGATGCTACTTGTAGCAGTTCTTGAGGTTGAAAAAAAAACAAAATTCCAAAAAAAATAACAAAAATTACCAAATTCCCAAAAAAAAACAAAAATAACCAAGAGCAAAAAAATAACAAAAATAAAAAAAATAACCTGTTACAAGCCCTGTAGGTCCATCTCCAGCCTGCACTCGGGGCTAGGGTTCAATGTGTTAAAAAATAAAACAAATAACATTTTAAATCGGACTAAGGATGTTTAGTAATTGAACTGAATTACAAGAGGTTTAATTTAGGTTTGCAAACACACATAGCTAAAAAACAGATGTCAAACTTTTTAGACCTGAATATATTGGTCCAAACTATTTTAAACAGATTTTATCACTTGTTTTCAATAAAATTTCAGTACCAAATTTGAAATTCCAGTATAATTCCAGAATTTCCAATATCCAAATAAATTTCCAGTATAATTCCAGTATCTCCAGTATTTCCAGTACCAGTAGACACCCTGTAGTCCGAGCAAAAGAGGAGCGAACAAGTGTGTTAAGCTACTCCTGCAGAAGGATAAAGTTGAACATCAGAGAACGAGCACTACAAAGCTTTCCTCCATATTCTACTGTGTGGCTTGAATCCCTTGAAGCTAATTTATACATGAACGGATTTTCAGTGCCAATGTACAAAGAAGTGTCTGTGGTCATTGGGTTTAATTACAAAAGTTGTTTCAATTTCTACTTTTATACTTCTAAATATAAAAATACGAAATTTCTAAATAATAATTCTGATTGTTTGAAATTTACTGTCTTTAAAACTAGGAGGAAAACTCTGCACTAAAGAACTTGAATTCAAAAATTAAAGTGAGTTATCTGTGGTCAAAATAATAATAAATTGGTAAAAAATGGAAAAATTACTTTGAGGCATGAGATTGTTTGATAAACACTGAGTGAGTTAATTATTATAAAAGAATGTTTTAATTAATTTTGATGTAAAAAATGTTATGTATATTTATATAGTTTTATTTCATTATTTCTAGTGTCCAAGTCATAATTGAGATTAACCATGAAAAAGTGCAACAGCTAAAAAATAAAATCAAACTTGTGTTTCAAGCTTTTACAAATGATTTTTGGGATACTGAATCACCCCTTATCAGCTTTCAGACGAAAACTGACTTTTTTAATCTCGTATACTATTACCACGAAGATTATGAACCAGGTCTGCGCAGTAAATGTGATAAACAAAGGATTAAATTATTTGGACCAGAGTTTTAAATTTAAACTAAGAGTTAAACAGGATTGATTTTTTTCAAATATAAATACTCAAACGAGTTTATATTGAGTGGGGGCCAATATTTACACAGTAAACCAATGACTAAATTAAACTCAAAACTGGCTAAACTATGTCTTCGAAATAAGCTTTGATCAATTATAAGTTTATGAATTAAATTTCATTTTGGAACTCTTTTCATACTGTAAAATATTTATAAACAAAATACATATAGCTATTTATTCGAAAAAATCCTTTTTCATGCAACTTTCTCTTGATCCAAGATTGTACAGAGTTGAAGTGTGCATTGATGAGTGTATCGTGGACATTTAACATTCTTAAAAGGTTAAACCTTTGACAAATCTAGTTTAAATTATGGAAAGGAATATGAAATAATCCAGACAAATTAGCCCAATAATGATGAAGCTTTTAACTTTTCACTTTAAAACCTAAAATATATAGATTCGGCTTTGAATGATATAGCGAGAACTGCCAGCTGCAGATGTTGTGATGATTGTGATGTTATTTTAAGGTCAATGTAAAATGAAACTTTCTGTATACAAATATTATTCTGTTTTATACTAACTTTTATAAAAAATCATAAAATGAGTATATGAGTTTACGATTAGTACAATAGTTATTTTAAAAATTATTATCGCAGCACAGCGCAAATATATGTTTCATTGATGCAAATATTTGCATTTGTAAAATGTGATTGGTATTCAACATGACAGCAAGGGCCCCCACCAGAATGTTTGTCCCAGGCCCCCAATCTCCTCATGGCGGCCCTGCATGATAGTAGGAAATATGAAACTAAAGTTAATAGACTCTTTTAAATTTATGACATCCGGTTTACAAAAGTTGACTGAAGACCTCGAAAGAATTGATTTCATTGAAGCATCAAAGTTAGTTCCTAAGGATAAGCTCAAATTGGTTTTAAGGAAAGGTGTATTCTCTTATTATTACATTTGAAGAAACAACACTAACCCCATTTAAAAAGTTTTACAGTTTCCTTTCTGAAGAAATTGATCCAAATGATTATCAACATGCCTGTTGTGTTTGAAGTTTAAATCATCGAGTAAACACAGCAATTTCTATGTAACACTTAACGTGACATTATAATGTGATATTAAGGAGGAATTTCACAACACACGTTTTAAAAAATATGGCTTGATCCTGCATTATTGTACAGCGCCTGGTTTAGCATGGCTAAAAATGTAACCGTAAATAAATTGGCATGTTACGGACACTGTGCCCTGTAACTGTGTCCAGCAACTGTTTCTAGGCAACTCACGAGGCATTGTCGCTTATGGAGCCTTTTAGACTAGGCGGACATCCTTATAAAATGTAAACATTGAAGCTAAGGACGTTCACGGGGAGTAGTCCGAGGGGATTTTAAGGAAGTGAATAGGCCTGTGTCCTTTTCTGATATAGTGGCTCTATACTGCATAATTTCAGCTCAGTTGGTCCAGTATTTTTCACGTGGTTGAAGACAGATATTCACACAAACATCCATACTTTCACTTTTACAATATTATAATAAGTAGGACTATAACATTTTTACTAATTATACTTGACAGTATATTGTCAACATGCAATAACCACTCGATTATTTTACTTTTGGCTTTGTGGAAATCAAACAATAAAATCAAAAAGCGAAAACTTAAAAACTATTGTGTTATTTTTTCAAACGTTAAAAAATGTATTATATTTGTTATTTCTTATATAATATTTCTGGGTTTCAATGCATTCAAATCAGAGAAAATGAAAATTCAAATTCAATAGTAAATAATAATAAATAAACAATAACTTTACCATTTTATTTAAGTTAGTATTTGACTTACAATTAACAATTTCAGGTTAGTCTTGTATGGAAAGGGCTTTTTGCCTAATTTCCCACCTAATTAACAATTTCATTAAGTTATACTTTTTTATTATTTTGGAATGTGTTTTAATGTTTGCTATTTTGTCAATTGCATATAAATTAGTATTTTTTCACTTAAATTTATTCCTAGAAATTTTGTGAGTAGGTAGGATATTTATTACAAACCGTTACATATGACATTGTTTTTAACCTAATGTAATTAAGTAAAATAAATTTGTGAACGAGCATTTCCCGAAGCTTTAGGAGAGACAAAAATCCTGTCCCGTCCCGTACTGAATTTAAGAGGGAAGAAAAAAATCCTTTCCCGTCCCGTCCCGAACTGAAAATCCTATTCCGTTTATCCCTATTGGCTATAAAACAATTCGGTCAATTTTGGTGAGTAAAACCAAAAAGAAATTGTTAAATGAAATATACTGAATCGACAGTGTTAGATACTGGATCGTTATCGTATATGCGCGCAGGCATGCAACTGAGCATGTTGTAAATGTAAATCAAATATAGCTTTAGGGGTCCCCGATTGTTTGGTTTGTATACCTGAGGGTCCGTGACTACCTGTTATTTGGGAACCACTGATTTAGAGACTCTATTGAATGGCAAATAAATTAACCTAGAGGAAATTCAACCTAACATTACAGCTTTATCAGAACATAAATTTACATCTTCTGACATTCAAGTATTGAATATTCCAAATTATTCAGTTTCTTCATACTGTTCTAGATCTGTTCATTCAGGAGTAGGCGTTATGATTTACTCCACACAAATTTGAAAAGTAAACCTAAATGTTTTCCTGCTGTTGAACATAGGCGGATTTAGGTCTTATTTTTTGGGGATGCCAGGCAGGGCTTAATTTGTAAAGAAAAAAGTACCGGAGCTATAGCACGAGTGGCCGCCGGGAGGGTATGGAAAACCCCCCAGCAGAAAGGGGGTTCCAGGGGCCCTCCCCCGGAATTTTTTTTTAATTGCAATTTTTGATGCTCTTTTATCGTTTATGACCACAGTTTAACAATTACACCGTGTTCACTTTCACGCTAGCTAGGTTTGCCCTATCGCGGCTGGAGTGTACTTGTGCCATAGTGGTCGTGAAGGTTGTGGAGATCACTCCAGCGCTACATGTGTTTAGCGCCACTCACGACTCATGGTGGGAATTTACTACTTTCGAACAAGGCCGCACCTGATTTGTCCAAACATTTGACGAACTATTTGCCGCAAGAGGCCTTATAAGATCGACGTAGAAATGAGTAAGGTAATGCCGAACGCTCCCAGTACACGCTCGTATGGCCTGGATTGGATTTGCCCTTGATTGAAGTCATAAACTTCCACCATCACTTGCTAAAGCCGATCTCGAGTTTATCAAGTGATCAGTATCCATAGAATGGAGGATAAAAAACTACCATCTATTACCTTGCGTGAAAATATGTAAAGAAAAATAGAGTTGTTAAATTGACTTAGAGGATTCCCAAATTAGAAAGAGTTGTACACTTTTATAAAATCACTTTTTAAACAGTATTAATAAATTATGTGGCCAGAAAAAGGGTCCGGAGCCGTACCGGTGAGTTGAGAAATCGCGCTCCGGTGAGCTCCGGTTTCCTAAAAAGTACCGGAGCTGTGCTCCGGTGTGCTCTGGCTGAAATTAACCCCTGATGCCAGGTCACCTCACTTATAAAGTATTGTATGCTCAAATTCAAACATCAAACTCCTATTCAAATAGTCCGTTTGCAGTAATTCTCCAATATATATCTGTTCATTTTATTTATAACAACCCTATTGTACTTGATGTAAAAGCTTATATTCAAAGTGATATTGAAAATTGATTCACCATTTTGTGCAAAGTAATGCAGCCACAATCAGGGGGTGCCGGGAACCCCCCGCACCCCCAGAACTACGCCCATGCTGTTGAAGACTTGACATCTGAAATGGTTTTTAATGTCGTTTGTCAAGAGGTGTTTATTGATAATTTTTCATTTATATTGGCTTGCACATATAGATCCCCTCAACCCCATTTCTTAAAGTTTTTTTATAAATTTGATGGTTTTTTAACATTTTAAGAAAAAAGATTAAGAATATTGTAATAGCAGAGGATTTCAATATCAATGTGCTAAAACATGACAAAACATACAAAAAGTTTGTTTCAATTTTGAAGTCATATAATTTTATATATTAAGTTAATTTCCCCTCTAGGGTTATGGCAAGACCAAGTCCAGCAATGGATAATTTTGTTATAAATATATCATGCGAGAGGTTGAAAATATCTGGGTTAAAAACGCAAATATTCTATCACGAAGCCCAGGTTTACAATCCACACGTAGATGTGAAAGGAAAAAAGAATGTAGAAAATTTGCACTAAGTAAAATGTAATTGTTTTTAAGCTATTTATCCAAAGAAGAATGGTTTTGTAAACACAAATTTGAAGTTTTTCGTTCTATCTTTACTCATTACTTTGAAATTTGTTTTCCTAAGGTAATGGTGGTTGAAAAAAGAGAAATGTAAATAGACGGATTTCTGATGATAAAATTCATAAGGTTAAACATATTAGATTTGGGAAACAAATTCAGAACATCAAAAGAGGAAAACTTGAAGTTGAAAATTAAATCATTAAAGAAAGAACTCAATAATCAGACAAATAAAGACAAAAAGGAGTTCTTTAACAACAAAATTTCAAATTGTACCAATAAATCCAAGGCTACCTGGAATATTGTAAGATCAGAAGGAAGTAACGAGTCAAAATCTACTGAAAATATTGAGTTAACTTCAAATGGGTCAAATAAACAAATCATATTGAAGTGAGCAATCTCTTCAGCAATATTTTTGTCACTGCTAAGGAAAGGCTTGTACTTCCGCAATTCAGCCTAATAACACAAATAATAATAATAGTGTTTACAAACCTAGCACTGCCAATTTTTAAGTTTAGACAGGTTAATGAAAATGAAGTTCAAGATATAATTATGGCCTCGGATAATAAATACTCTTCTGGCATGGATAATATTCCAATTACTGTGATTAAACAAACCATACCGCTCACTCATGTTGTAAATTCGTCACTAATATATTAATATGTTTGCTTTTTTCAAGCAAATTAAAAATTGCTAAAGTCATACCAGGAATAATAAGGAAATAGTAAGGATAAAATCAAAATCTCATCTTTTGTCAATCTTTCAACTATAAAAGAGTTTTTAACTAACCGCAATCTATTTCTGAATCCATCAAAATCAAACTAATTTCATTTTCTACAAAACAAGCGAAGGAGAAACCTAATTTGAACATTGTAATTGATTCAGATAGTTTGGAACAAGTAGCTACTACAAAATTTTCAGGTATGGTGATAGATGAAAATTTAAGTTGGGACGAGCACATTGATTATGTATCAAAAAAGATTTCACTTGGTCTATATGCTCTGCATCGAATGACTAAAGTGTCAAATATTAATACTTTAAAAATCATTTATTTTGCATTAATTCACTCTCATATAGCGTAAGGGGTGTGCATTATAGTGCTACAACCAAAATAAATTTTGATAAAATACTGTTATTACAAAAAAGAGCTCTAAGAATTATTGTTAAATTAGAACGATCCGTTTCACAGTAAAAAAACATTTCTCTGATATTGGCATAGTAACAATATATGGGTTATATTTTTGTCATCATGTATGTTAAACAAAACACGATCTCCTCACCAAATAGTCCCAGAAACCCGTACAAGTTGAGATTTCACAGGGAGATGGAGCAACACAGATTAAAAGTTTTTTAAAAGCAGAACCCATCGATGTAAATAAATACAACTGGATAGCGCGCTCCCCATAAGGCTCGTGTAGTGATTTCCGAGCTAACACAGCTGTGCGTTGGGGTTGAAGCCGGGCCGAATTGTAGGGGCGTTGGGGGAAAAAGCGCGAAACTGTACTGTTAACCGTATTGAAACCGCACAGATTTGGGAGCAGTTTTACGGGTAAAGATTGATTTAATAGATGTATTGTTATAAACATTAGGTAATCACAATTAATATTTAACTAGACGTTCAGTACAAGTTGGCCGGCAAAAAATACGTTCCCCCATCTAAACGTAAAATCTTAAACGCAACCACTGCCGGCCCCTCGCGTTGCGGGGCCTGGGTTACCAATCCAGTCTACTTATTCACATCGATGGCAGAACCTAATCTTATAGGTAATAAATTTGTATTTAATTTTCCAAAACAGATTTTATATGAATATAACATGGTAAAGTTAAGAAAACAATTAAAAAATTTCTTTTGTACCCCTCCCCTTCCTCTTTTGATGATTCTTCGACAGCAAGGATAATTTATAACTATAATTTTAATTTTATAAATACTACTTTATTTTGTTTGAATTTAGGATTATCTAGATTATAAGTACCTCTTTAAAACTTAGATTTAATCGAATTTGACACTATTCTATGTACCCAATGCACATTATGATGAATAAAGAATGTTTGACTTTGACTTTGACCGATGGTTGTGACATTTGCAACTTAAAAAATATGTAAAAAAATATTTCAAACCTATTCATAATAAAATGAGTGTTAGTACTGTGTTTCCCCCGATCTGTATTTTGTAAAAAACACTTAATATTATACCATCCAAATATTATCGATGGAGTTAGAGACCAGGGGCATGAAAACAAATGCTTAAAAATTTTCATTCTTAGGCTACTTTCATGATTTTCCACTCCAAAAAAATGTTTTTTATCTTGCGTTTTGCTTTTTGACTAACAGGGTTGCTCAGCGTATACTTTGGCGCCTTTTAGGCCTAGTTTGCCCATATGGTAGAACTGGCCATGATCGTTCATGGATTTTCATTAACAAGTCGGCTCTATTAATATGCTTTTCCAAACCGTCCATTTGTGTTTTTTGCTACCTAAATGTACAAAAAAATCTTGGATCTTTATCTTCATCCCTTACCCCCCCAGGAGTAAGTAATATTTATAGGACTCACTCAGTTGAAAACAGACACTAAATTTTCTGCAAGTTCCAGTGTGAAGAAACAGTTTAAGCTAACTTAAGGCGGATAAGACTAGAACATTATGACTTTTTAATAGTTAAGAACAAAATAACAACACAAAAATCCTGAGAGCCTCGATCATCTAAATATCACAATCTATATATATCTCAATATTGTTTGTATATATCTATATAAATATATTTAAGTAATATATATAAATAAGTTTTAAAATATATATGTTTTAAATTTAGTATACATATGTAAAATAAAATAAAATATATATATGTATTATATATTTTAAATTATTCATTTAAAATATATATTTTTTTTATTTGTTTTAATTTTTTATAAATAATTAAAACATTGCCACACAGGATGGTTGAAATAGTAATAATAACCTGTGTTGAGTTGATGATAGTCGAGATCTTGAGGGATATTTGTTGAGGCACTGTCGTCACAATCTCGTAGACCTTGGATCACGGACTGATGAAACTCCAGCAGGTCGTCTCCGACCAGCTTTTGTATGAAATTAGAAGGCACGAGCCCACGCCGCCCGTCCAGCAGCTCCCCATCGTAGAAACCGTCCTGCGATAAACAAAAACTGTCAAAGAAGAGTGACAGGGGGAGTAGGTTTCTAATTATGTAGATTTAAATATGTAGATAAATGTGTAGGTAAATATGTAGATAAATGTGTTGATAAATATGTGGATAAATGTGTAGATAAATATGTAGGTAGAAATATGTAGATTTCAAAGAGGAGGTTGGTTGAGACAGAGACGGTTGTATATTGTAGGAAGCGTGCTGGAGGTCTTGTGATAAACAACGCTGAGGCTATTGCTCTGAGGGCAAGGCCGTCAGTAGCGTACGGGCGTATAAATGGGGCAGACTTCCTGGTATCGGGGTCAGTGGGCCACCGGACCTGCAGGAGGGGTCAGGTGAAACTGCATCGAGGGGGCCTGATAGGGTTAGGCTCTATTGGGACATAGAGTAATCAAAATTTCAAAAAGTGCTGACTTTCTGGGAGTGAGATTGGATGATAGACTGGGTTGGGATGAGCAGATTAAAAAGTTGGAGGGGTCGCTGGCTCGAGGAGTCTTTGTCCTGCGAAGGATAAGGACTTTCGAAAGCCTTGCACTCTCCGAACTTGTATACTTTGGATTAATAGAACAACACATATCCTATTCAATTATCTTGTGCGGGGCTGTAAAGAAAAACCTTGACCAAATTTTTTTCTGGCAAAAAAAAGCTCTCAGAACAATTTTAGGCATGTCACCGCAGACCAACTGCAGAAATGCATTCAAAGAGCTTGGCCTTCTCACAGTACCTTCACTTTTTATTTTTGAATCAGTTAGCTATATAAAAACTCAGAATATCCCACCAATTATTACAGATCACTCATATAACACCCGGAAAAAAGGCATACATGCAACTCAACATAGGTTAACCGCTTTTGAACATAAACCGGATTATATTGGAATGAAATTGTACCAAGCGCTGCCAGAAAAATTACTTGGGATGCAGAGTATTAATAAATTTAAGTTTGAAGTAAAAAAATATCTGGTGGAGTCAAGTTTTTACGACATTGACAGTTACCTTAATGGTAACAAGGTTTAATATTAAGTTAGGCTAAGTTATTCTTTGCTTGAACCTTTTGACCTGTCCAATTCCTTGTGGCAAAGGACCACGGACGGAGACATCAAGTATCATGTATGTATAGGCTGGTTTTGGGGAACCAAATTAGTAGGTTTGTAATTTTGGGGTTGAAAGTTGATTACTAGGAGTAAAGTCTTTTTGAGTAAATTCTTAGTTGGTTTCAATTTTGGGGTAATTAAATAGTCTGGAATTAATTGGATTAAATTAACGAAAGGGAAGCTTCTTAAGTAAACTGTACCGTAACTGCCTCCAGGACGTTTACCCATGTAGAAGGAATACTAAAATTGTTATAACTAGTTGAATGAATAATTTACGGGAGAACTAGTAGAATTACCCACCAGAGAAGGGAAGTTAGAATTAATCACCCAGTGAAATAGGAATTATAGGTTGTTGGATTAATTGGGGATTCGAGAGAATTAGAAATAAAGAGAGATTTGTCTGTACTCCTGTGTGTCATGTCTTTATTGAGGAGGCCAACCCTTAAGTGTTAATAAATTGACGAGAGAGTAAAGCTACGCTCCCAGAATTGTGGTCAGGTGTGTTACTCCAGGCGCTGTTGGGAACAGGCATGGTTTCAAACACGTCACAGAAGAGTGTAGGCAGGGCCAGATTTAGCATTTTGGCGCCCATAGGTCTGATAATTTTTTCCGCCCCCTAGTGTGGTTAAAGTTACTTTTTCCTTCTTTTTCCTCACGTTTCTTTCGAAATTGCGCACTATTTGGCTTTGGTTTTTGACTCATTATACAATAAGACTTGACTGGCTACATTAATAAAAATAATTGTCGCAATAAAAATACTTAAAAGCTGGTGGCACTCAAACGAAATACGCACAACACAACTGTCCTCGGCCGTTGACATGAGCAACACCGATAAGAAGACGCCAGCTGATTTATTGCGAGGTGAAGGTGATAAACAGTGTCTCAACAATAACAACCTAGTGTCTCGACAATAACATTGCCAAACGCATGCGCCCCTTATCACTCCGAGCACTTGAGCAGTGGCGCCGAGACAGTACAGTGGATGTACGATGCATACCTCTAGACAACATCCTTACAGCCAGTTCTCCCTTGTTTGAGATCAATGTTGTAACGAAGTTGATTAATGAATTGCATCAATGATTAAATATGATTCCTAATGAAGTTTGTCAAAATGTAAATACAATATTTTATTATAAATCAAGTACAATGGGTGAAATTTGTGCGATTTAGTGTTGTGGAGTACAACTCCGCATGCGCCCCGCTGCTGTTTTATCAGCGAAGCGCCTGCTCAAGGGTTAAACTACGCTTATTGACCCAAAATATATCATATTTCATAAAATAAATAGATAAATAAATAATAAATAAATGTGACCGTCCACAGGAAAAGGGACCTTATCTTACCAAGGAAAATTTTTCAGTATGGCACTTTTTAGTAGTTTAGGTCAAAATTTCACATTTTCAGGTTTTGATTGCAGGTTTTTTTTTGCATATTTTCATGTTCTTTCAGAATATGAAAATGTAAATTTTATACATATATTTTGACTAAAACATACTAAAATACGGTATCAAATTCATAAAATGTGATCATTATAAAATCAAATTATAAAAATATAAAATATATAGATAAAAAATATTAAATAAAAAAAATAAAATCAATAAAAGTCAAAAAAGAAAACTTATTTCAAATCAGGACAAAATTACCCATGAGTAGGTACCCCAACTTGGATATTATTGCAAGCGTTACCATAGATACTTAACATTGAATATTACTGAACTTTGACGCTTATTTCCCGAAAACCAAGTTTTTATAATAAAATAAAAAACTTTAAAAATCATAACTCAGTAATTTTTTAACATATCTCTAAAAGTTTTTCACCAAAATGTTTGTAATTTAAAGCTGTATCCACAGCAACTAAAGACTCAATTTTTAAATTTTTGAAGTTAAGGTCCCTTTTTCTGTGGACGGTCACAAATATCAGTTGCAATATCGCACCTCATCCATGTTTCCCCAGACGAGGAGATAGTCCCCGGCGTTGACTGCGAGTTCTGCTTCCGGGCACTCGTTGGGCGACTGTGTGAAGGGGTCGTAAGAATATCTGCAATAACCATTCTAATTAAAGTCCTCATTTATTTTTCAATAGGGAACACTCTGTATTTTATGGCGTATTTGGATTCTACTCTTAATTTTACGAACTTTTTACATTTTTTCCTAAACCCATTGGTAAAGGTGATATAAGCAGTTGAAGTTTCATTTTTCTCCATTTAAAATGCACTGTGTCCATTTTAACTGTGCCATCCCATGCTATCCTTATGGAGTACAAGACTATTCAAAATTGTTCATTTCCATGAGTGAATCTCGACTAAAACTATTTCTATAATTGAATCTAAATTAAAATCATATTTTAAAGCACTTTTCTCTGATATTTTTAAATTGACCGAACCGTTATCAACATACTGAGTACCGAAATTTACACAATGCATTTCTTATGGGGAAAAATCAAACTTTAACTGCTTATATCTCCTTAACCATTGGGTTTAGGAAAAAATTGTAAAAGAGTAAAAAGTTCTTAAAATTAAGAGTAGAATCCAAATATGCCATAAAATACAGGATGTTCCATAAGAACAATCAAAGTTGCCGCCATATTGGAAAATGGCGGCCATTTAGAGGAAAATGGAAGTCATATTTTTAAATCTCTTAAAAAGTAGGTGATGTCCCCCATTTAAAGTTTTATCTAAATCCAATAGATTCTGAAATACCAATAGTGGTACAGTTAAGTTGGGCACCCTGTATATTAACCAGTGACAAGACCTGTATTTATAACAATTTATTTACCTTAGTTCGCCTGAAGGTCTTGTGAAGGTGTTTTAAACTCGATGTACATTTCGCCGTAATTATGACATCTTCATGGAGTCTATTTCACTTTTAAATTAAATTACTAAATATTACATACATTATTTCCACTTTTTTGTTAACACACACTGTTTCACAGTTCACATATTTGCAGGCGTGGACGCGGTCGCGGTGTTACAGTGATGGCACGAACGGTGGGGCACAGGATTGTTTGATTGTTACTGACCTTTTCATTGATAGTCATTGATATAATTAAGTTAGGTTAGTTTAGGTTAGGATGACTTGAGTCGATTTGTAAATCATCTTTGATGAAACATGCTTGTAAATAAAGGCCTTTTTATTTATTTATTTATAGTTGGCGACAGGACCGATACTGTGTGAATGAACTGAAGGGCTGGCGGCTTCGAAAGTGGGGGTTGGTTTGTTGTTTTAGTCACTTTCTCTTCTGCAGTGTTGACACCCTCTTGAATAAGAAAGAAGATTACCATAACTCAGTATTATTTAAAATCATTCAAAACATTGAAGAAGCACAACACAAAACCGGCAACACCTGACCAAAATGGCAATACCGCAGACGAGAAAGTGACTCTAAAACAATAGACCAACCCTCGTTTTCGAAGCCGCCAGCCCTTCAGTTCATTCACGCAGTATCGATCCCGTCGCCGACTATCAATGAAAGTGTCAGTGATAATCCAAACAGTCCCGTGCCCCGTCATTCGCGCCATTGCCGTAACACTGCGACTGCGTTTACGCCCGCAAATATGTGAACTGTGAAACAGTGCGTGTTAACAAAACAGTGTAAATAATGTATATAATATTCAGTAATTTAATTTAGAATTGAAAAAGACTTCATGAAGATGCCATAATGCAAGCAACGTAGTGAGACCTTGGCTCAGCGGAAATCCCCAAATTTCTAATCCAATAGGAAGCAATATTTTGCGTGATATTAAACTTTCAGCAATTAGTAATTAGTATTAAAAAACTTGCCTTTTTTGCAAGTTTTTGAATACTAATTACCTATTTATTTAATTACCTAGATATTTATTAGGTATATTTTGTACCTTGACTAAAAATACACGTCTGTCAGTGTTACCGCAACCACGATATCCTTTTAAACTACAATTTTATTGATTAAACAAATATTTCGCTAGACATAAACTTAAAAAAAAATATTAAGATTATGTTTGGATAAAAAAAAACATGGTTGGCACAAATTATATTAAAGGATTTGATTATTTTGCAACAGAAATAAGAAGTTTCGCTACACCTGTTTTAAAATTGTTGGGAGGTTATTTTAGAAAAATTGCTTGAATATTTCAAAGAATTTTGTATTGAACAGATGAACCTGCAATATTGCAAGTAGTGTAAAGCCACCATTACTTATCATGCAAGATAGTGGTATAAAACGTTTTTGAGACCTAAGAATTTGAGGTGTAAGGTATACTTTTGGGAAGTATACTTCAAGAGAATATATTTTCTTCTAAAATGTGAAACGTTTCATGCTTAAAGAGAAACAAAACAAACCTAAGTACAGTGTTGGCTTTTTATTCCAATTTACCTCAAATTTCATCATTGTGTGATCTTATGTCAGGTTTGATTCAGTAATATAAGTTGATAAATAAATTAAAGGTCTTAAAAACAAATGTACAGTAAACCTCGGATTATCCGGATTAATGTGGCGGAACACCGATCCGGATAACAAAAAATCCGGATAATCCGAGGTCATTGCAATATCGCCTAAATAGTGATCTCGTACCTTAGCCCCTGTTAAATTGATGCTGCAATCGGCGTATCAAGACTGTACACCATGTTAGTCTTTCAAATTAGAAACTCAATATCAGTTCATACAAAGAGTTCACAGCTATAAACACATCAAGTGAGCACTAAACTAACTCGCAAAATTGCTGTAGGCTACGCCTTTGTTGATTACTACTAGTGCCCCAAGTAGGAAACCAGAAAACTACGTTCACGAAAATTCTGTAATGTACTGTCGTTGACTGTGAATTCTAAGTCACCATTTAGAATTCACAGTCAACGGTACTGTTTAGGTAATGCGACTCCTTCAATTATTGTTATTCCAAATGCGTACTGCATTTGCATTTTACGTTTAGAAGGAGCATTTCACTCGTAATCTCGCTAAAATCACGTTTTTGCCGTGATTTTAATTTTTGAACTTCTTGGATAGACCGGTCCTGATAATCCGGGATCCGGATAATGTGGAGTCCGGATAATCCGAGGTGTACTGTATTTCTCAATAAGCCTTTTTCACCCTACAGCCCGTGAACTTTTTTAACCCCCCCCCCACCCGTGAACTTACGAGGGTAAAAGAAAAAAATCATGACCCAACATTCCGGATACATATAGGTTTCCCTCAAATTCATTATCACTATCAGAATAGTAAAAAAAATATTGATCTAGGAAATTAAGAGCAACATTTTTGATTTTACATCCATTTTGATCTAGGGTTTGCAGGTCCCAAAATTCCTGAAAACTGGGAGACTGAACCTCAAATTTTTTGGCTGCGTTTGTAGTTACAGCAAAAATTTTTTTTCTAGAAATTGTTGGGATAGGACGGATTGTTACCAATAGGGAGTAAATGTCAAGTGTAACTAAACGAAACTTGTGAATGCCTGTGAAAATAGTAACACTTATTTACCAATCAAGGGGGATGCCAAAAGTATCTTTGCTAAATTTGAAAACGGCTGTGAACGCTTAACAACCGATCACAGATAAAAGATAGGAACGTATAACGTCACAAATGGTGGAGTAGCCCTGAAAATATTTGTAAATACTAACCAATAGCATGTGAACTACAAGACTAATTGTTGCCAAACTTTAATATCCTAATTATTCTTTTGTTGTATAAAGGGCATTTTACTTAAGTTCCAAATAATCCAAATTTTTCAGGATCCGACCAGGGACCGGACTAAAATTAATTTGGAGAACTATCATTACACTGGATTGTGTTATGCCTCAAGATTGCCTAAAACCCTAGTTAATGGTTATAACTTTCAAAATATAACATAAAACTTATAAGATGTTAAATTCTTGTCTTCTAGGTTAGACCGCGTCGTATTGTTGAAGATTTCTGCCAATGTTTCGGAGACATTACAGTACTCCATCTTCAGGGCGAAAGCGTAGTCGCGCACAACACAACAACTATATTACTATATTTGGATTGTTGTGTCGTGCGCGACTACGCTTTCACCCTGAAGATGGAGTACTGTAATGTCTCCGAAACGTCAGCGGAAATCTTCAACAATATGACGCGGTCTGACCCAGAAGACGAGAATTTAACATCTTGTGAAAACGACCGTGGAAGCCTACACTCTTTCATAAAAGTTATAACTTTCCTAGGGAGGGCCCCCAGACCTCTCACGGTAATTGACCCCTCTTTAGGTATATTCATTGACAATATTCCCCGGCCACCACCGAAGATAAATTCTAAGTACGCCATGTGCAGGCAAGCAAGTGAAAGTAACTGAATTACGAAGATACCTTTAAATGTCAAGCAATCATATCAAACCTACCGCACTAACTTGAAACACTAGTAACAGAGAAAACAATTTAGTTTTGGAAAACCTGCTAAATTTTGCTGAGGATAAATAAGATAATACATTTGTTGACCCTCGATAATCCAACAATTGATAGTCCGACACACTCCATGATCCGACACAGTGCTAAATGAGTAATCGCGGCTGACAAAGACTGTAGAGAACTGAATTTTGATTCGTATGTGTCAGGAGTTTTGCGTCTTTCCGATCACGGTTTCACGGTTTTTAATTCATTTAGTTTAGCAGCAAGTACATTTTCCACAATTAAGTCTCGCAGGGTCAGGGTGGATTCGAGTGTGAGGTACAGTAGAACGAGGGTTGTTGACCATTGCACTTAAGGTCCTGCACATGCCTGATCTTGCCATGTCCTGGCGAGTGTGCTTGCGCAATCAGCAATGTTGACCATCGATACATCGATTTGACTACAATAGCATTTTGAAATTCAACACTATTCAAGTAAAGGCTATGATAAGACTTTTGGATTGAAAACAATAGACAGTCACAGACTTTTACCAGTTTAAACTTGTGTGATACAGGTAGACCTGACTAATTTATAAGTTGACTTTGCTCAACTTATAGGTAGTTTTGCATTATTTTCAGTAATTCGATGTTTTGGCAATTGGACACCCTCCTGGTCTCTTAAGTGTCAGGTAATCGAGGATCAACAGTAATTACATAAATAAATATGGTGGGAACTTTATAAAAATTCATCAATACCTAGCAATATATACATAGCACCGGCCCTTTCCTGGGATGTCCAGCATGTCTACTTTGTCTTGGGTTTGTTGTTGGTCTGATAAGTTGTTGAAAACTCCCGATGATAGGTTGCCGTTTAAGTAGTTGTTTCTACCTGCAAAGCACAGATAAAGAAATGTAAAGTATTGTCATTTTGGGATTAGGAGGCCTCAAAAAATCTGGAGCACTGCTTTCATTATTTGAAATTTTGTACAGGACACCAGAAAAAGGAATAGAAAGGAATGAAAGGAAGGAATGGACAGTTTAGCCTACCCTTGAGGGAAATGTTTCTTGAAACCTGTCCAGCCAACCCCGGTTGCATGCCTTACTTGCCCAGGGGTAGTGGGGTAACTGAACAAGCATAAAGGTTCCACACCAATCCCTCTTCCACGAGTAGAGGACCAGATTGGGTATCCAAGTTCATGTGTGACTTGCCCAAAAGAGACAAGGAAAAACCCAAGTGCAGGGAAGCTCCAAAGGACTTACCAATACTGCGACAGCTCCTTTTTTACATCTCAATAACAACCTCTGAACTGTAATAAACAGGCCAGAGCCTCCTAGGGCACAGATCTGTTTTCACCAAATTGTTTGTCTTGCTTAGAGCTTTAAAATTATGTATAATATGACATATGTTTACATTTAAAAATTCTGAGATTCGAACACATGACCCCGGTTTTTGGAACACCCTATTTTTTTAAAAAGGTTTAAAATATAGTTACATTGTTCCTTGGATATGATTTAGTGGGAAAAAGTTTTGTTTTGTCGTTGTATCTCAAGCTGTCCATCTATAATCTGTTGTGGACGGCTTAGAAGACTCACCCTGTATAATGATGGAAGAAGAACACTTATGTAACTACGATACATGAAACAGAAGGGATTTTAAGTACCCAATAAACCAATACATGGACTAAATTCTTTTTCAAAACACTATTAAGGAAAAAAATGCCTATTATAAGCAAAAATATTGAAAGCGGCCTTAAATTTAAAAAAGGACAAAGTTTGTTATTGGAAAATGCATACTGTAGTATAAATTAATACCTAACTGGCACGTTTAAGTAATAAACTGAATTTGAGATTAAAATGAATATCTGACAATATGATTAAAACGAAAATCAATGTATACAGAACCCTCTAAGTAGGGACACCTTATGGAAAAACGAATAGTTCCCGTTGCTGAAAAAGAGATGGAGCCTCTTCCATTTTTCAGTCCAATCGGAATTGTTGTGGGAGTTTACATATCAAGCTGTCTTTCCAAAGTCAAGCGACCAGTTGTAATATTTTGACAGTTGTATGTTATTGTTTTGTATTGTTGTGTCTTTTACCATAATGTTTACATCTTTTTGTTCACAAACATTCTCATTTTGACATTTTGGATAGCGAATAGAAGCGCTGACTTTCCGGGACCAGCTCGAACTATTCCACGCATCAGCGCTAATTTCTCCTCTGCTTTTTGGCGGCGTAACTAAGCAAATTAACATCGGATGTCCCTACTTAGAGGGTTCTGTAAAAACGGCTAAAATTCAATCATAGTTTATAAGTTTTGACACGCCATCTGTTTCATCGGCTTTGCTAGAATATGATTAATAAAGAGTCGGAGTTACTCACTCTCTAGCTCGTACTGGGAGGTGACGATGGTGGGGATCTGGGGCATGAGCCGCCCGGTGTGGGGCACCAGCACCTGCTGAGTGGGCAGCAGCTGCTGCGGCCCCGACGCTAGGAACGGGTAAGGCTGCATCGATTGTACCACCCCGGATTGCTGTCGACAATACCATTTTGTTCAGTTTATTTTAGACTGGGGTGACCTAACCTAACCTAACCTGACCTGACTTAACCTAACCTAACCTAACCTTACATAACCTAACCTAACCTAACCTGACTTAACCTAACCTAACCTAACCTAAACTAACCCTAACCTAACCTTAACCTAACCTAGCTAAGAACGGGTAAGGCTGCGGTTTGTACCACCCCAGATTGCTGTCGACAATACCATTTCGTTTCTGAGACGACCTGACCTGACCTGACCTGACCTGACCTAACCTAACCTAACCTAACCTAGCTAAGAACGGGTAAGGCTGCATGGATTGTACCACCCCGGATTTCTGTCGACAATACCATTTTTTATAGTTTAAACTGGGACGGTGGCGTGTCCTGTAATAGTCCAGCTACTTACATACATACATGATACTTGATGTCTCCGTCCGTGGTCCTCTGCCACAAGGAATTGGACAGGTCAAAGTTCTTAGCAAAGAATAACTTAACCTAACTTAGAATTAAACTTGGTTACCATTAAGTTAACTGTCGATATCGTAAAAAATTAACTCCACCAGATATTTTTTAACTTCAAACTTGAATTTATTAATACTCTGGATCCCGAGTAATTTTTCTGGCAGCGCTTGGTACGATTTTGTTCCGATATAATCTGGTTCATGTTCAAAATCGCTTAATATATGTTGAATTGCGTGTATGCCCTTTTTTCGGGTGTTGTATGTGTGATCTGTAAAAATTGATGGTATATTCTGAGTTTTTATATAACAAACTGATTCAAAAATAAAAAGTGAAGGAACTATGAGAAGCCCGAGCTCTCTAGATATATTTCTGCAGCCGGTCTGCGGTGACATGCCTAAAATTGTTCTAAGAGCGTTTTTTTGCCAGACAAAAATCTGGTCAAGGTTTTTCTTTACAGCTCCCCACAAGATAATTGAATAGGATATCAATTATCGCCAAAGACGCTATCATCGAAAGCTTTCGAAGGACTTTCGAAAGCCTTGCACTCTCCGAACTTGTATACTTTGGAATAATAACAACACATATCCTATTCAATTATTTTGTGGGGAGCTGTAAAGAATAACTTTGACCAGATTTTTGTCTGGCAAAAAAACGCTCTCAGAACAATTTTAGGCATGTCACCGCAGACCGGCTGCAGAAATATATCTAGAGAGCTTGGCCTTCTCATAGTTCCTTCACTTTTTATTTTTGAATCAGTTTGTTATGTAAAAACTCAGAATATCCCACCAATTTTTACAGATCACACATACAACACTCAAAAAAAGGGCATACACGCTATTCAACATAGATTAACTGATTTTGAACATGAACCAGATTATACTGGAATGAAATTGTACCAAGCGCTGCCAGAAAAATTACTTGGGATCCAGAGTATTAATAAATTCAAGTTTGAAGTTAAAAAATATCTGGTGAAGTCAAGTTTTTACGATATTGACAGTTAACTTAATGGTAACAAAGTTTAATTCTAAGTTAGGTTAAGTTATCTGTACATGTTATGAAACAGACATGATATAAGCAGTGGCGTGCTCGGGATTTTGCCCTAGGGGGGTTAGACCAGAAGCCTAGGGTATTTTTGGGACAGCTGGAATTTCCAGCCATGTGGAGGGGCTGGAGGTCCTCCCCCCAAAAAATTTGAAAAATAAGGCACCTTACACACCAGACACAATGTCGCTGACATTATTCTTGTCTGTGACTTGCCGCTCGAAAACCAACCAATGTTATCAAATGGAGCTTTACACACGGGTGACGTGGACTTGATGTCACGGCCAAGATTTGCTGTTACAGAAATAACACGATACTTCTTAAAGATTTGTAAAGACAAATAATGGTTCCCTGCATCCCTTTAGATTGCAATCCACAGATACGATGAACACCAGAATCATACCAAAATTTTCCTTCGTAAAGACAACAGCTGGTTGCCTAGATACTATAGAAGTCAGCGACATCGCGGGAAAACAATGATGCAGGAATTTAGCAGAAATGCCATAACATTTCTATAAATGAGGCATTAAATAATAAATATCTTACAAAATATTTATAGATTTCTACTTTTTTAGTAAAAAAAAAACTCTGGGGGGGTCCGGTCCCGCTCGTCCCCCCCCTGGATATAAGGTGCATTTGGAAAGGGAAGAAGAATAATGGCTGGCATTGCACCACGGGACAGCTGTAGAGAAGCAAAGACCTAAAGATAATCACTGTGACAGCTCTCTAAATTCTTGAGGTCATCATGCATGCTATTAGTCTCAACTTGACTCAAAATAACCACCATGGAAGGGAAACCAGGTATGGACACAACTTTAATTTACCAGCTCACAGAACTGCACTATTTGCCAAAAATTCCTCTTATGCTGGAGCTAAGCTGTTCAACGCTCTCCCAACCCAACTTAAGCAACTGGAAGTTGAAAAGAAGACTGCGTTGCTGGCTTATGGAGGAGTCGATCTACACCGTTGGCGAGTTTCTAGAGAGGGCAAAGGGACTTTGAAATCCATTAATTATTTTTTTAATGTATGACGTCTGTTCTAAACTCAATGTTTATGAATAAAGTTATCTGTATTCTGTATTCTGTAGTGAACTCACAGATATGAGGGGGAGCTGGGGGGGCAGTGAAGGCATGATTGGCAGGCCCATGGAGGGCACTACGTAGTTACTCGGCTCTGCGGGCAGCGCGCTCTGCAGCGAGTGCCTGCTCAGCGGGTCGGGCACCACGCTGCTCGGAAGACCTGGCACAGACAAAACAACGAGTTGAAAAATCGATGCACAATCATTTATTCTAGCAAACAGCCCAGTCATGTAATGTATTGAATAAAGAAAAAATCATATAGTTCTGGAAATTTCTTTAACACTTTCGCTACCGACATGTTAAAAAAAGCCATTTCCAGAGCCCAACGTCAAGTATAGTTGACGTGCAAAACTTCCCCACAGCCCATCCCAGGACAGCTGTAGGGGGCTGTCCCAGTGGACCAACGTCAACTATTGTTGACGTGTTGTGTTTTACTTCGTATCGGTCTGCTTTTTCGACTTAGTTTTTGTGTAGGTCCACAGGAGAGTCCCCAGAATAAAATGATTTTTTTTTTGTTGCAGTTAGCGTTGGTCATACTTATTTAGACATCTGTGGAAAAAAGTAATATGTTACTTTTGGTCCGTGGCGATGTCCACATGACTGTGTTGTTTGGTCTCTGCTGCAAAGGCTGTTTCTGGAGGTCGCTCATTAACTATTCATCCGGCGTCAACTATATTTGACACTCGATAGCGAACGTGTTAAAGTGTCCTTCTAGATGTATATTTTAACATACCAAAAAGCCCTGATAGAGGGGGAGGCAAGTGGCCTCTATCTTGAACTTAAGATTCCATTTTTAGGTTTTTCTTAAATATCTCAAAAACGATCGACTTTTAGTATACTACATTAAATTTTAAAATGGAAGGGAAATAAATTTCCTACAAGAAAATTATATAAATTGTTTATTTAGCATAACCATTCATTAGATAATCACTGATCAATTTTATGAAATTTAACACTTGATTCTCTCGTAAATTGTTGGTCCGACATAAACACATAAAATTTTGTAGGATTCAAGGATGATTACTTCTTCGATTTTTGGACCAATGTAAATGTATTATGTACATTTGTTGTAGGAAATTCATTTTCCTTTCATTTTTAAATTCAATATAGCGTACTAAAAGTTCTCAAGATATTTAGGAGAAAACCCATAAGATGACACCTGAAATCCAAAATGGCGCCCACTTAGCCACTTATCAGGGCTCTTTGATATGCTAAAATATACATCTAGAAGGATACTTTAAAGGAATTCTGAGAACTAGATAATTTTTTCCCTTTTTCTGGCAAATTTTAAATATCCAATATGTCCAGTCTGTGAAGAGTCACTAGCAGATTGTATCACAAAAGTAGAAGAAAAGGAGAGGATGGAAAAGAAGGTCGGGTAGTTGATTGGTGTAACGTTGACTTGACGCCTGACCATCCTGCTATCAAGCATAGAGAGCCATAGTTTCCCTCGAGGAAGCTTCAATTTTCAAGACTTAAAGAAGTAGAAGTTGCCAACCTCTACTTCATAGATGCTGAATATACTGCCAGTCCAGTGTCTATGCCAGCAAAATGATTCACTCAGCATAGTCAAGAAGTATGATTGAAATAAAATTACACAAGACTGCTAAAACAATAAGTTTATCAAAGTTAAAGAGTGACGAATAAAAATAAGTTTAAGGGAAACAAAATTTAACATAAAACACAATGCAAAGATTTGCCCTGAACGGAACTACATTAACACGTTAAGTGCCACGCCGCCCCGATCGGAGCGGCATAGGTAGGTCGGGCGGAGTGACGCGCCGCTCCAACCGGGGCGGCGCCCTGGGTTGTGCAGTCTTTCACCAAACTGCCGCTAGAGTTCACTGGTGGACCTCTAGCGGCAATCTTACGAACTAAATCGGCAAAGTAGATCCCGTGCCTCACAGATGGCGTTGTCGTAGCCTCGTATTGCTCCCACAGCCTTCCTAATATACTTACAAATTTGCTCTAAAAACGCCGCCCCGACTGGAGCGGCGTGGTTTCACTTCACATAAATGTTGTACATTTCATTTGCTGTAACTTAAAAATAGACTGCGAATGCACAACTAATATTAATAATTCACTAAATCTACGTCAGTAAGTGTTATTTTACCTGAAAATTAATTCATAAATATTTTCTAAAAAAACCTAAATCCCATCGTAATTGTTATTTTTGGGTGTGATTGAGAAAAACGTTTTAGTTTTATTTTAGACAAATTTATTTACAAAACAAGAACCTAGAACCTTTATGAAGGTTCTAGGTTCATAACCAAGAACCTACATAACCTTCATAACCAAGAATCTACAAAACAACTAGAACTGAGTGAAGGTCACGAAGTCAAGGCGGGGGTTGAGGGGTGGTAGGGGAGGGGGAAGACGTGTAAAGCCCGGGGATGTGTACAAAACCATATGTTGTAACCAGGTTTGGTGGGAAACTAAGTTACTGCCAACTTCGCGGGGCAAAATACCCTGAAATACCGAAAGATTACCCGGGGTCCGATCGGGGCGGCACTGATTTTTTCTAGCAATATTTTGCTAAAAAATTTCACTGCCGCCCCGATTGGTCCAAATTTTATTTTTGGTCAAAATCGTAATTTTTTTTATGAAAACCTTATAACTACGATAAACAAGTATAAAAAACATCATATGGTAAAAAAAAGAACTACATTTCTGTTTGGCACTGCGGTAATGTGGCTAAAAAACGGCGTGGCACTTAACGTGTTAATGCTAAGCTCAAATTTAAAAAAATAGGTGCTTTACATAATAAAACTTTTTTAATTTTAAATGTTCATTACAAATTGAAATTGATTTATGACTTGATAACTTCAAAACTAATATAATAAATGTGTACAAAAAATGAATTCTAGCAGTTTTTTTATCTTCACTTTAAGTTTGGAGCTACACTTAACACCAAGACACACAGTTACCTCACCTCACACGCTCTCCTCCCTTCTCTCCTAATGGCATTCTAATGGCCTGAAGTTGAGCCTGGGTCACATGACGACCACAGTACAGTGGACAGTAACACCTCTACTGTTCTACTGTCTGGTCGTCATGCATAAGATAAACCAGACTTCTCAGTTTGGCTGACAATAACAAGTACAGTAGAACCTCTCTGATTCGAACCTCGATAATGCGAAAACCTCTAAAATAATACCCTGATAATTCAAAATGTTTTAATGCTTAATATAGCCTAAGAAATTCAAATTCGAGCCTCTACAATTTGAATATTGCTCATTCAATTTGTTGATGTAATTCGAAACATTACCTCTTAAATCAAAGTCAACCTGTGTGTACATTAAGCCACAATGAGCCTCTAAAACTTGAATTAAGCACAAAAAATAAAACATGTTGAAACATAAAACTAATATAATCCTCTAAGTACTCTGGATCAATTGGTGAGTTTTCTTTGCACGCTGAACGTAGACGATCCTCCATAATTCGAACCTCATTCACAATAACCTCTATGATTGAAACCCTCGAAATTTCAAACTTCTTTCAGATTGAAATAAATTAGCAGTCCCCCTGAATTTTGAAGGTATAAGGTTCTACTGTGGGGTGTGTTAACAACATTCCTACAATATTATTAGATTATAAATGTAAAAAAAAATACATTTATTGCAGGGTATTCAAAATGATGTAAAAGTAAAGTTATAGACAAATCATATTATAATAATATGATGTAATATTGATTTTCTTATAGAAACGTCTTTCATTTCCATGTTCTGCATGAAATAAAGAATTTTTTATTTAGATATTCTCATTTTTATGTTCAAAGAGGCACAATTTTAAAATGAGAAGATTTAACTAGATATACATAACAATGTATTTTGGTTTGTAGAACTATTCACTGACTCTTAATTATAGTAGTAAATATTTTACAGCAACGACTTGTTTGGATTTATAAATTAAATTTTACATTAAAACCTACATCTAAATTTGTGTTTACTCTAAATTGCATACTTCTACCACGATCTAACTACAATTTCAAGTTTAGCCTAGAGATAAGTGTAGTCACAGGAGATTGCTACTGCTTTATTTGTATAAGGTGGCAATTGAAAGTAAATGTTTAAGCATTTTCATTAGACATAGAAATCTCAACAAAGAATGCTATTGTACTCATTCTACTTCAAAAGAGTGTCTACAAACTTTCAAATTACACATCTACAAATTATTTATCGTTCCACAATCTGGTTTTGTTTGTAATTCGTTTTATAAAAGACATGTCTTAGGTGGGTTTTTATTTCTAATACCTTTATATTTATTGGGCGCCTTCTGCCCCCAGGTTAACAGTGTTGGTCAACTAATTTAGCGATTACTCCCAAATCAGTCCACTTGTTAAATTAATAACACACTTCAACATTGACAAATTATGCAAAACACATAAAACATACATCACATGCAAACCTGATGTTTTGTAAAAGAAAAAAGTGTTTTGTTATCAAATAGTCCCTAATGGCTCGGCTCGATCGACCACGAAAGCTAAAGACTAGTTAAAAGATTTCTCTAAGATTCTTGATAGTGAAAAATATTTTTTCAGGCGAAATATCACGTTTGCGTGACATGTGTTTTATACTATTTGTGCGATTTGGCAATGTTGTTTTTTGTCATGTGTGTTATTATGTGACAAGTGGAGTGATTTAACTTTTCAGTAGTCATCACTAACTTAATTGGACCAATGGCATCAACCTAGAGGATGGAAGTGCCCCATAAATATTAAGGTATTTTGAATTTGTTTCTAAAAATGGTAGAGCCATGCAGCATAAAATTGCTCTTAAATTTTTGTGTGTTTTATATTTCAATTTACATGCAGGGCTATTCAAACTGATAATTTTATTGCTGCATGAATACAAGATTCAAAAACTTTGGACTTCAAATGAGGTAACGCTCAGTTTGTTTTGGAGGAAAATATTAACGATGCAGTAGTTAATATGATGTTGTTTTGACTGATATTTGACGGCAACCTCATGAAAAGAATAGGTTCAGTTAACGGTGGTACTATTCTGATTTTGAATGATTTAACATTGATATTTTAACAGGATTTAGAAAAATAAAGAAGGTCAAGAGACTTACCCTTACATAGACTGTCAAACTTTTTGAGGAATTTTAAATATTCATTTTATGAGGTTTTTCAATTGTACCACATAGTGCTATTAAAATAAAATCCCACCCAAATAAGGTTCGTGTATGTTATAAAAAAATGTATGCTTATATTTATGCTAAACTTATTAAACATGCATTGAAATGTAAAAATAATTTATTGATTTTGTGGCTATTACATTTAATTGGACTATGTACAATCATAAAAACAGTGTTGCAAAGAAAAAGGAGTGACAATTTGGCAGAAATATTTAACTATTTATAGACCTTGTTAAAACAGCTGCTATAAAAAACAGGTCAAAAAAATATCGCTTCAGCCGATGGTGAGTGTGCGGGAAGTCATCAGAGACAGAGCAGTTACCCTCTAGAACATTTCCAAAAAGAACTTTGTCTCAGGTATCAATTGAAACTTTGCAATTTATAATAAAGAAAAATACAAAACGGTTGCAATTAAAGGTTGATATCCTTTTCCACTGGTCAATCTAAATTGAAGATCTCTAAAAGTAGAGTACATTTATGAACAAGCTCTTCCATTACTAGTTTCGAGTTTGTGTTGACAAATCCAGTGCCGGCCTTAGCGAGTGCGAGGCCCGGGGCAAGAAAACGTTTGCGAGGCCTTCCCATCCCAAATAACCCCACTCCCAACGCCAATCCTACTCGATGCATTCTTAAATTTTAGACACATATTATTATGAGTAAATTACATATGAGGGCGGTCCAGTGATTTGCGGTAGTTCTTGATACTTCAATTGGGACATCTTAGTTCTTGATACTTCTCCCATAAGACCGATGCAAAAATTCTCAACGGACGCTACGCAATGGTTGAGCCTAACAGCTAGGCAGGTTCTAATTCAAAGAGTGAACAGCATTACATTGTCTGCTTCACTGCATCCGTGACTTAGTTTAGAGAAAACAAAATTCCCGACTCTTTAGACCGCAAATCTTTAACTATTTTTTTTTTACAGATCTGCCAATTTAGTAACCGTTGATCACTATTCAGTCGAGGCACTTATAAATTGGAAAATTTAGGTAGGAGAGTTGGAAAATTCGCTGTCATAACAGCTGAGAATTTTAGGTGGTCTCCTCTCCCTACACTTGGGTGTTTGTGTCATGCTACGCCAACGCTACTACTGAGAAAAATTTTGTAATTCACCAGCAATAACCTTTCTTTATAGATCGCATGAAACTAAAGGAATTCACAGCTACTCATGGCCACCGACTTTAAAAAAATGTTGTGGGGGCTTAAGATGTCATTGACGGAGGGGGTAGGGGTAGGAGTTTTATATTTTACTCAGATTACCCTGGTGGATCTTTCAACTATTAAGCTCTCGTCGCATCTGTTTTGCATGTGGCAGCTACAAATGTGATAAGAATAGAATATTATCTGACAAAAGATTTTCTATTATCATAATTGAATTTACGGCTAATTGAGCATCGCTACATACTACAAATATACGGCATGACCCATAATGGCTTCAAACGAAAAACCTAAAGACACATTTTTTACCTCAAAGTATGCGGTAAGATTCAAGTTATCTTGACTGAAAGAGCTCACAGAGTAATGAAAGATTGTTTGGCTTGCAGTGTGCCAAATACTCAAATAATGTTATTGTTTATTAAATTTTACATATTGTTATGTGTGAAACATTAAACAAAGCAGCAGCAGTGGTCACTAAAATTTAAGATGACTTGAAGATCGGTTTAGAAGGAAGTAATTAGCACAATTGTTTAATTAAACTTATCAGTTCGTGTGCTTACATACCACACAAGATCTTATATTATTATGTTCAAAGCTTAAGAGGCAATATTTTTAAAACAATGTTAACCCCCGATTTTCCTTAGTTAATTTATTTTGCGTCCATTTTCCATGAAAGGTTAATTAAGATTATTATTGAAACGATACATTACTAATCTGACAATCAATTGCGGCAACCTAGTAATTAATGTTATGCATTCCTTATTTTAAAGTATTTATTTATTTCAATTCCAATGGGAAATCTAGTTTAAAATATAAGGCTGTAACTTTTGATTCACAATACAATATTTAAGATACTCTACAGTATTTTGCTAACTTTTGCTAATCAAAATATAATATGTAGAGGCCAACATGCAGTTGTTATGGCGATCACGAGTCATGTCGTACCCAAAGATGGTCATTGTTTTTATGTAGTTGCGTGAGAGTTCCAGAGTTTTTATATCGATATGCTCTATTAAACGTTATGATTTTGATTTTTGTGGACATTTGCCATCATTGATTAGCATATAAAACGTTAGTATATCACAAGTATTTTTATGTAGATCATGGAGCTGAATTGAATAATTAAGGTAGCCTTTTTCAATTTTGCATAACCTTTTCATATTTTCAGGTATTGTACCTCAAAACTATATAAACTCAGAGGTTGATCACTTGTTTTCTTTTATAATATTGAAAAGTATAAAACATGGTGAACTATTCTTGTTTACATTCAAAATACAGTATAGTTTTTACTTAAGTTGAAAATAAATATAGAACTCGTCCTCGAGCATTGCAGAGATCACGTTAAAGCCTAGTGCGCGGGAAGAACAAGTTCTAGGTCTAATAATTTGCGTTTCACGTTGCTATTTTGGTTTGTAATATATTGTGTACGTTCACATTTCTATTTGTCTTTCTGACATGGAGCGATTTAACATTATAATGCTAAGCTATCACTGTGGACAAAGCTAAAGCATTATGGACTTAACTATTACTACGTCACATTCACTACTTTTGACGCTTGCCTGCGTGGGTATATACAACAAAGTCATTCCCTGGTTGAGTGTGGAATGTATACATACAACTCTCTTTTAATAATTTCTTAAGGCATGTTATTCATTTGATATTTACTTTCATGCAGTGCATAAAAACTACTTTAACAATCAACAATAAATAACAACCTTAGGAGTGACAGTAAAATTATTTATGGAAAACAACAAGATTTGCCTTACCAGTTCCTTGATAGTTTTTCATAATAAGAATCTAACTTTAGGGAGCTGGACCCTTCTTTCAATATTGGGGGGCTGGGCCCCCTTTCCTTAACACTGGGGGCTTGAGCCCCCTGGGCCCCATGGAGTCGGTTCAGTGCTGCTACTTCCCCAAGTGCGAGGACTGCATTGAGTACTTCCAGTCGTTCACAACTTATTATTTTCTATAGGCCTCGTGCAAACCGTACACCTTTATCAAATAACCTAAAAGGTGAAGATCATATTTGGCTTACCGTTTGGCCACCTTTTTAAATTGTAGTTTTAATGATACATGTAACCAATCTCATGGTATAATAAAAATCACCATATCACTGTTTTATTGTAATTTTATTATTTTTTGTTGCCTATTTTAATCAAAGGAAAACTCCCACCAGAAGCGCGAGGCCCTGGCAGCAGCCGCCCCTGCACCTCGCCCGCCCTACCCTGAGGCCGGCACTGAACAAAACAGGTCGACTTTCAAAGCATTACCTAAAAATGGCTCCCTTTCACTCACCATCCGACTTGAAACAAAATTTCCAATGATTCTGTCAAATGAGGTACTCAAGATATCTACATCTTGAGATATCTACGATATCTACAATTCTATGGAGTCCACTTACATTGACTGGGTACAGTTAGCTGGGCCGCCATGCAAGTCCATAGTGGCGGGTTTGGCAGCAGTCTACCCCCTGTTTTATTTACAACTCATGATTATGTAACTCCACAAATAAATTTCTTGATAAATCTACATTTGACTCTCGCTAACTCAAAATGCAAAGGGACTACAATTTTTCTTCGAGTTACGTATAGTTTGACTTTGACTTAGTTTGAGTTATAGAGGTGATTCTAATTTATTTTTGACTTACAGAGGTAATTTGAGGTATAGAGGTAAATCAAATGATAAGAGTTTCATAGGTAAAGAACAGTGACACTGGACTGGATATCACCCATTGACACATTGCGATCTGTGTTTCGACTTACAGAGGTCTGTTGTGGAAACTTCGAGATATCAAATCCAAATCACTTTATTAACAAAATTTTAAGATTTATAATGGCATCAGGATGCATTACAAAGCTATACAGAGGTAATCTCCGATTTATAGAGGCAAAATAAAAATGAAATTTGACTTATCTACTGAACTTCGAGTTATCGAGGTGATTTTTGCGTTACTTCAGCTTAAAATTTAAGTTACACAAGTTTTTTTAGACTTAGACAGGTTTTTCCAGGGGATTAAAAATAATTACAGTAATCGAAGATTTCTAGTAATCGAGGTTCGAGTTATCGAGAGTCTATTGTATTTTAAAAAGCCTTAGGATTAACGGTAACACAGATGGAACAACTATCAGGAGCTATTGGGTGAGACAGAATGGTATGTAATGAAGTGAAATCTTGGGATATTAGTCTTCTAAGTGTGTAGAATCGATAAAGCCACAATAGTTTGAAACCTATTACAGTAGACTCCCTCCTACCTGGACACCTCGGGACCGAGACCTGCCTGGATGATGGGTTTCCGGTTAAACCAAAGTTCTCAAAAACTCCTTAAATTATTAAGTCTAACATGCGGTTATTATTAAGAAAAAGTAGAAACAACAATAAACACTATTTGGGGGATAATTTCTTTGAACACAAACACCAGATAATAAGTTAGGCTTAAACAAAACAACCATTAGAATTTTTAATGGGTGAAAGATAACATTTTTCAATTCTTTCCTAAAAGTCTATTTCCTGCCGATCAAGTCCAGTTGAACCAATGCGTAGATAACAATCGTCTGGTTATAAGGATGTTATTTCCATGGGGTGTAGTCTGGGTAAAACAATGTCCGGTTAAAAGATGTCTGAATAAGAGGGAGTCACTTGGCGCCCCTGGCTGGCCCCCTTCCCCCCCCTTGGCGCCCCTGGCTGGCCCTCCCCTCCCCCCTTGGCGCCCCAGGCTGGCTGGGCCCTGGCTAAAAAGCTCAGAGACAAAGGTTTTAAAAGTTAATCGGATAAAATATTAAATTTGAATCATAAACATTTTTAAACAAACAATAAGAGACCATTAAATTTTGATTTCAATTTTTTAACAAATATTTCCTGCCTTAACACCAGAAGTTTAAGGAAACATTTAGATGAACTCATTAAATATCTAAATAGTTTGAAACATCCATACAGAATTTAAGTTTTAACTTAGGTATGGGTTAAAAGTGGTGAAGAGGATAAATACCAGCTACCAGGCTACGACATGCTGATACAACCGAGGCCTGACAACCAAGCCGGGGGTTGTGTTATATACAAAGACTCACAGGGCTGCCAGCAGACTTTTGGAGGCCTAGGACAGTGTTTGGGTGTGAGGCCCCTCATTCAAAAATTTGTTAATAAAAAAACTTGTTTACCCCGGCTGCTATGTTTAGATGCCTTTTACTGCTTGTAATGCGTGAGTAAAATAATAATTTGTCTCCCAGCGGGAGTAAAGTGATTGCTCATGAGAATACCCATAAGGAAGAAAACCATAACATTGAAATCAATAATTAAAAAATTAGAGTGCCTTCAAATTTCCACACACACATGCAAATTTGTTACAGCTGAATGAATGCAGGCGCTATCAGCTGTCTTAGTGACAGGAATAATTAAAGAAGAATAATATCGATGACAATCAGCTGTGAGAACGTCAAGAATTAAGCATGTAAGAATGTTGCAACAATCAGCTAATCACTGGTTCATGAACGGTTGCAGCGACTCAGATGCAGGTGCTAATTGCAGATCGAAACAAAATAGATATTGTTTGTTAATTACTAAGTAGATTAAATAGATGATTAGAGATTGGGTATTTATTATTGCAGAAGGGGGAAAATGTTGTGTGTATTTCGAGAGCAAAGCACATTATCTCCCTCGTGAAAATTGTCACCCTCGCAAGCTCGGGCGCCAACATTTTCACTCATGGACCGTGTTGTACTATACTCACTCAACACACAAATAACTATTTCCATTAACTAGCTAATTTTGTAGAATCTGCCGATTAATATATATGTGTGTTCTAAAAGTCGTAAATATCTTAATTTGCTAAAAATTAACAATTATATTACAAGCCTCGCCTACAATAAACTTTTCATTTATAAATTAAAAAAATAAGAACAGAACACACAGTAAAAGTACAATCTGTCTTCTTTTATAGATTTAATGAATTAAATTTAAATTACTTTATTTCTTAGGATTCATTATTTTGGAATTACTCGAACAGATGAATCCCGATATAATTTAAACACACAATCAGCTGTTTAAGTTATTTCGAAGCTCACAATTCCAAGCCACAGTATAGAACGACTTTTCTTTCGTCAACTTCTCAGTTTACTTGACCCACATAAGGTCTGTGGAGCCAGGACGAGTGATGTCACCAGGAGACCACTTTCCTGCTTTTACCTAGCTTGTTATTAATAAGTAAAAATGTAGGCTCAATCGAAAGTATTTGTAATAAGCACTCTCTGATTCGCCTTGATAATTAGTTAGTGCCAGATGGAAGGGACAGGCTAGTTGATTCCTCCAGTCTCCTGATGACGCCATCACGATTTGCTCAAAGTTTTGAGTGAGGAATCCCGTATTTATATAGAGGTTGGTTCATACAAAGCTTAGCTCAGAGAAACAAAGCTGAAGTTACATCACAGCTACACAATTTATGTCACGTAAGTGTAAATGTAATTTCTCTTATACTTTTTAATAAGAGCAACAAAATTGTCAAAACTGTGAAAAGAACAGTGTAATTGGCATTAATAGTCAGTCTGATGGGATATGGAATCGGTGTGTGGGGAACTGCAGCTGAAACACACTCGAATACCACTGCAAGTTTCCAGGAGAGGATCTCGAAAACTTAAACCTGATAAACCTCGACTTGCAGCGAATGGTATTCCTCCACATATTGAAAGCGTGACCAAAATATTAACCCCCAAAAAGATGTAAATGTATATGTACAATAGGATAATTAAATATTTTAACAACGACTTGTAAAAGAAGGAGAGGATCTAAATAATCAATACCAAACATGATATGAAGTATGAGGTTCCTTCAATGAGAACTCACTTCGGTGACAGACTGCCTCAACATATCATTCCATATCTTTACAATAAATTGCCAAACGAAATTAATTCCTTAGAAAAGTTAGGAATATTTAAAAAGGCTGTATAAGATTGGCTAATAACTTAACTGAGACTCAGCACTATAAGGTCCATCGTTAAAATTTCCATTTTATCAGTGATATAAGTAGAAAACTGTTGGTAAAATAAACGGTATCAGGAAACTGACACATACTTTATCCCTTCGAGTCATTTAAAACCAGAAAACATATTTATTGAAATAAAACAAATTAACAATTAATTATCATACAAATATATACCAAATGTTATCAAAATCGGTAAGTAAATAACAGAAATATCGGTTTTTAAATATTTACCATAAGAATAACATTGGACAACGTACTGTGTTTACCGCCGAACTAAAATATCAATTATCTCCGCAACCAGTTGACGTAAACTAATGATTCAACATACTAGATTATTTAGTTTTCCAAGTCAAATTTAATGGTTTTTTTCTTTAGAGGTCACAGATTTTGTGAAATTTGAAAAATATGAATCTTTTAACACTTAAACCCCCATAACTTCTGAACCTGAATTTTTACAGACATGTGGGTGGTGTCATTTTGTTTTTCATCTTAAGCACTAAAAACCATGAAATTTTTATCTAACGTTTTTGAGAAATTTGGATTTTTGTCATTTTTTATAGGGTAAATACCCTTAAAAATCAAAAATTCAAAAAATGAAAAATACGCCTGGAGATACTACGGCTTTATACCTACATGCCAAATTTCATGAAAATCGGACCACTGGTGTCGTCTCTAGCTTTGTTTACATCCACACACATCCACACACACACACAGACAGACAGTTACCACGCCAAAAACCACTTTTTTGGATTCAGGGAGCACTAAAACGAATATATCCACTAACAACTCAAATTTGAAAATTTTGACGAAAACAATACTTTCTCCATATACTATGTATAGGGGGGAGAAAGTAAAAGGCAAACTTTACATTCATAGCTATCTATCTGGACAGACCCTTGGCACACAGAACGTGGAGACAGTGTTTAGATTGATGCGACTATGTCAAATATTTGTTCTTTTGCCTTTAAAGATTTATTGAGATTGCTGTATTCTATAGATGTTTATCATATTATTATATATTTGTTAAAATCTGTTGTCATTAATTTATTGTTGTCCTTTTATTGTCATTTATTTATTTATTTGAAGTCTATGATTGTTACTTTTTTGAAAGTCTATCTTTTGTTGCTGTTGCTTGGTTTCAGAAAAATACCCCTGTTGCAGCAGACCTGCATACTCAGTGAATTTCAAATGCCAAAAAAAAAATACTTCCATCCAATGTAGTGAGATATGACATGATTTCGTAATCTCCCTAAGAATAACATGGGGAATGAGTATGCAGGCTTGCTGCTACAGGCATGTTCAAACTAGGTGGATTAATTGCAATATTTAGTAGATCTTATCTAGAAGAAGCCGTATGCCAAGTTTTATCAAGATATGATCAGAAATAAGGAAGATATGGAATTTTTGTATTCCCCATAAGGATAACATGGGGAATGAGTATGCAGGTTTGCCGCCACAAAACTGGAAAATTTTGTGATTTTAGACTAAAATACATTAAATCTCATCTAGATGAAGCCACAAACCAGGTGTTATTAAGATACGTTGAGAAATAAGCGAGATATAGAATTTTACTTATTCCCAATAAGGTTAACATTAGGACAACGTACTGTGTTTACCACTTTCAATATCTCTGTAACTAATGGACATAGAGCAATGATTCAGATTACTAAATAGTTTGTTTTTTCAAGCTGAATTCATTGGTGCTAACCAAAATTGGATTATTTTTATTTTTCTATCTGAAAACCCCAAAAAACCATTTTTGGGGGGTTTATCCCCCTTTACCCCCCCCCCCCCAGTGGTCTGATCGAGCTGAATTTCAAACTCATCCAAATAATTACTACTTTACACCCCTGAGCCAAATTTCATTCCGATCGGATCATTTTTGCAAACGCTATCATGCTTACAGACTCACTCACACATATACATATATATATACTAATATTTTTTTAATTAAAAACCAGTGTACCCTGTTTTGTTAACATTTTTTACTTTAACAGACAATTGTTTTGACCTAAGGCCATGATCACAGTTAAGTCAAGTAATAACCTAAATTAAAAATGTAAATATCATTTTATATAAATAAACATATTTTTTAAATAAGTGTAGAAATACTGAAAATTCTTATTTGGTTGAGGTGTTTTTGTTAATTTTTTATCTCTCTTATTTTTTCATATATAGGATTATATTTTTGTGTTTGCATCTTGTTTAGTATATTATCATCGGCTTTTGAATTAATATATATGTGGAGTTCGTCTTTCGAATTCATTATCTCTCCTTTTCTTTCATATTCGAGGATTTCTAAACTTTCTTCAAGTTTTCCATATTTATGATCACTTTCCAGAATATGTTCGGCAAACATCGATCTTTGGGAGGTTTTGCTATTTGATTTTATAGCTTGTAGATGTTCTTTGAAACGACCTTCAAAACTTCTTCCTGTTTGTCCAATATAATATTTTGGACATTCTTGGCATTTGATTTTATACTGTATATTCCAGTCTTATTAAATTTGCTCTTTGGGTTTCTTTCTTCATTTTTTTAGAATTTCTGAATAAGTTTAAAAGCATTATTTCTTGTTTTAAACCTAATTTATAGTCTGTTCTTTCAAAAGTTTTTCTTAAGGGTTTGTTAAGTATTGTGCTATATGGAACTGCTATATATTCATGTTGTTCTTCATCTTTTGATTTTTTGTTCTCTTTTCTTTTATGTTTAGTTTTATTTATTAATTTATCCACTAAGTTATGTTTGTATCCATTTATAATTGCTAGACCTTTTATTGTTTTTCTTTCATCTTCATAATCTTTTTCATTCATTGGTATATTTAATAATCTGTTAATCATAGAATGGAAACTCGCCATTTTATGCTGCCAGGGGTGGTTTGATTTAGCTGGTATAATGAGGTCTGTCTTTCTTTTCTGTACATTTTAAATGTATGTTTCTTATCTTTTTTACCAAGAGTTAAATCAAGGAAATTAATTTCTTCTTTTTGGCATTCCATAGTAAATTTAACTTTTGATGATGTTTGGTTTAGATATTCTAACGTTTCAGTAGGTACATGAGTTTTTGTTACCTTTATAGAGGCAAATGACATCATCCTTATATCTATACCAGTATAATATGTTATTTTTGTGGGGATTGCAGTTATTTAGTATTTTGGTTGTTTCTAAATAGGTCATATATAAATTTGATAAGATTCCTGAAAGGGGTGATCCCATTGCCAAACCGTCAGTTTGAATATTTTAGATTTATATTAAATATATATATATATATATAAATACCCCCGTTGCAGCAGACCTGCATACTCAACGAATTTCAAATGCAAAAGAACATATTTCGATCCAAGATAGTGAGATTTAACATGTTTTTGTAAGCTCCATAAGAATAACATGGAGAATGAGTATACAGGTTTGCTGCAACAAGTCATTTAAAACTGGGTGGTTTTAATTTAATATTTCGTAGATCTGAACTAGGAGAAACCATATACAGTACACCTTGGATTATCCGGATTAATGTGGCGGAACACTGATCCGGATAACAAAAAATCCGGATAATCCGAGGTCATTACAATATTAGCAAAACAGCGATCAAGTACAATAGCCCCTCCTAAATTGATGCTGCAAATGGTGCTTAAATGATGAAAATGATGCTTAAAGTATCTAAAAATTTTTACAGTAACTCTACAGAAATACGTAACACATCAAATGACAGCAATGAACAAACTCGTAAAATTGCCGTAGGTTATGCCTTTGTTAATAACTGCTAGTGCCACAAGTAGCAATGCAGAAAACTACGTTTACGAAAATACTGTAATGTACTGTTTAGGCAATGCGATTCCTTCGATTATTATTGTGATTCAAAATCCATTCAGTAATGTATTACATTTGCATTTCACTTTTGGAAGGCGCATTTCACCCGTAAACTCGTTAAAATATGTTTTGCCATGATTTTAATTTTTTAATTTCTCGGATGGACCGGTCCGGATAATCCGGGATCCGGATAATGTGAGGTCCGGATAATCCGAGGTGTACTGTACCAACTTTTAACAAGATATTTCAAAAAAATAAGGAAGATGTAGAATTTTTTTATTTCCTATAAGGATGACATGGGGAATGAGTAGGCAGGTTTACTACCACAAAAATGGAAATTTTGGGGGTTTTAGACTAAAATACATTAGATTATAATTAGATGAAGCCACAAACCAAGTTTTATTAAAATGTGTTGATAAATAAGCAAGATATAGAATTTTACTTATTTCCCATAAGGTTAACATTGGGACAACGTACTGTGTTTACCACTTACAATATTTCGGTAACCAATGGACATAGAGCAATGATTCAGTGCTAAATAGTTAGTTTTTTCGAGCTGAATTCATCGGTGCTAACTAAAATTGGATTATTTTTATTTTTATTTGTGAAAACCCAAAAAAACCCATTTTTGCAGGGGTTTATCCCCCTTTACCCCCCCTTCCAGTGGTAAGATCAGGCTGGTTTTCGAACTCATCTGAATAATTACTACTTTACACGCCTATGCCAAATTTAATTTCGATCGGACCATTTTTGCGAGCGCTGTCGTGCTTACAGACACATATATATATAGAGAGAGAGGGAGAGAGAGATATATAAATATATATATATATACAAATTTGAACGAATGGTGTTTTTGGTATCTGGGGGCACCAAAACGAAAAGTTATAATGGTCCCGCGCTTAGGTCTTACCATGAGACTTACGGTAATAGCTTCTTCCCTATAGGGGAAATTCGCTAAAATTTGGACGAATGGTGTTTTTTGTTTCTAGTGGCCCCAAAACGAAAAGTTATCATGGTCTTGGGCTCAGGTCTTACCATGTGACCTACAGTAATATCTTCTTCCCTATAAGGGAAATTCGCTAAAAAAACTTTTTATGAACAATTGCAGTGTGAACTGTATTTTGTCAACTTAAGCGACAAAAAACCTAAACACTGAAATATCATGAAAAGCTCATATGAATAATAATAGCTTATTTTTGATCAAATACCTATTTGCCTTGTCATAGCAACAGCTGTTTGATATAACATTGACTATTTTACTTAATACACACTACTTCCAGGGTATTATTGTCTTAAAAAATCTTAAATTTATAATTGAGGTCTCTAAAGTGACTTTATATACATACAAGCACAGACTAGGGACTATACAATTCATAATTCTATGCTACAAGAAATTATTTTTTGTTTATGGTGTTTTTTAGTTTGTATAGGGCAATTTAAGGTAAAATTGGTTGGTTGTGGTGGAGACGCTGATTCAGCCCAAATCCCAAACCTAACCTCTATTTTCTTACAACTACAACACTCAATCTTTACTCTTTATGAGAGCTATCATATAAATAGGATAACATTCAGTTACATTTTAATGAGGTTGATATTTTCAATATTACAAGTAAAATTTATGGTTGAATAAAATTAAAACATTTTTATAAAGTTCAACACTGTGAACCTTTTTAATGACACTGATCACAATCACACACAGTTTTACATTATCAAATCATTCACCTTCATCATTTTATTCTCCCTACTTGAACCACCATGAACATAAAGCTGCACCTGTTGCTCGGTTAAAAATAGCAGCATAATTCCCTACACATGATGCTTAAATGTTATTCTTACAGAACTATTTCATTTAAACTGAAGAATAAATGGTGATGGAGTCCTGAATCAGATCGTAATTTTGAAAGTTCTAATTTATTGTAGATTGCAAGGTTTCTCTGCTAGTTCATATAAGTTTTAAATCAAAAAATTTATGTTTTTACAATATTTTAGGATTCTTGGGGGAGGGGGCATGGCCCAATGGCCCCCTGTAGCCGCCACTGATTCAATCGACCAAAATATTTCTATTTTACGATAGCATTAGCTTATATCAGTGTTATTTACCTATGGTGGATCGAGATTTGTCGAGCTCCGCGAGGATTCGGTTGTCCTGATCGATTTTAGCCATGATTCTGTCGATGTCGGTGGTCGGCGGGGGGGGCCCACTGCCCGAGCTGGAGCCCCCGCTGCTGGAGATGGCCCCGCTGGGGGCCCCGGGCGACGTGGTGACGCCGCCACAGCCCTCGCCTACCAACAGCCTCCAGGGTACCAGGTACTGGGGATCTATGGGGAGGGATGTATCTACCAAAGAGACAACATTCCCCGGCGGGAAGGGGAAAGGGATGCCCCCGAACTGATGAAATCCTAGATATAGTATTTATGGTGGAGATAGAGAGAGAATATGGAGAGAAAGAAACAAACAAAACAAACGAATGAATGTTGCGAGCTAAACTAGTCTACAAGTAGAAAACTATACTAATACGAGTGCAAAGTCTTTGGATATTTCAGCACAAAAATGCCAAATACAGTAGATCCCCTCTTAACCGACCCTGACAGGACCGGACCTAGGTCGGATAACTTAAAAGGTCGGTAATCCTTTCATCACCTAAAAATGAAAGCTCTATTGATTTAGGGTTCTATTAACATCATTCTAAAGCCGTTAGTTGGTTATTTAGAAAATAAACTATAATTATCCACCTATTTCCCAAATTAATTACTGTAGAAATGTCACAAATAACCCCAAAACACGGTCAAAACAAAGCTTTTTTATAAACTAAACATTAGACGTGTTTAAAAAAAGTTCTTATATTGACACCTTTAAAAAAGTGTTCAAACTTGTTAACAAATCTTTTGTAATGCGGGTGGATGTCAGAGCATCTGCTGTACGTTTTCATAAATTAATAAATGTTGTATTCAAAATCTTTCAACTCGTAACAACCTGTAGAGTTGAGCATGACGTTTCCGTTGCCGAGTATGGAAACGGAAATGCCGCTATTCCTAGAAAAGGGGGGTTAAACCAAGCTGTTCATAAAACAGGGACGTTTTAAAACTATCTTTAATCTTTGATCAGCAGGGGTGGATAATCCGATCGTCAGTTAAAACGAGGTCGGTTAAGAGGGGGTCTACTGTAGATCTTACATGCCTACAGCATTGTACACATGCGAAGCCTCTGCGATATGCCACCACTAACCAAAAGGCTATTGAGCTTAAAACTACTTAACTAGCTTCTTTTATGATTTACATTGTTAGCTATATCAAATTTTACTAGTAAAATATATACATTTACAACATTACGAATGGTCAGGTAATACAGTAGAACCCTCCTAATTGCTACCTCCTAGACGTACTGGGCATGCTCGCACAAATGCCATGGTCAATACATTGAGAGAGCATTATATTGATGAAAGGAAAAAGAATAAGTAACGTAAATAAAAATGATCCAAGTGTACTTTGAAATCACATACTGCAATGTATGTTTTATTAGGTCTCATGTTGAATGTTGAAGGGAATGATTATTATAAATTAAACATTCAAATTTATAAAACATTCTACTATATTTACATTCTAGTGACAGACTAAATAATTCTTAAATTTCCCTCTTAGCGGACAACTCTCTTATTCTCAAGTGCTCAATTTCTTCCGGTATCAAAAATTAATGTTTAGCACTTTGTAGTTGCAGTTAGGATTGTTATTAAAACTTGCTTGAAAATAAATACCTTTATATTTATTAATTTAACTGTTGATTAAATACTCTTCTGAAAACCTAGGCACACAAATTTCACTTTTAGTGTTGACTGTTACAGGCCTGACTATGACTACTAACTCGTCCAACGAACGATGACTGTCATCTACTGTAGATGATTCGAAGTAATGGATCATAAACAAACAAAACCGTAAGCTATGCAGGGTCTGGCAAACTAGAGGGTCCTACTGTATCAATATATTTAAGTAAAATTTGAATTCTCAATTCCCACACAACTGATAATCGATAAATAACAAAATCAACCAGCCACTATTTTTACTCCTGAAAGTAAGAAAAGATAAAACAAAAAAGACCGAGTTAATATAGAATGTATAAATTATTAATAATATTACTTGATTTTGATTTGCCAGCCTAAATCGAAAAAAAAAAAACACGAATATGTAACCAAATTCTTTATTAAGGTCATTAGGTAGTATATTTTTTATTACTTTCATACTTTCATGCTCTCACAATAATCTTAAAAAAGTTCTGCAATTAACAAAAATTTAATAAATACATATACTTTTATTGCCAGTAATATAAAACTGAATAAAAAAGATTTGTTATTACATTTTTATCATTAGCTATACGTTATTTTAACTACACAAAACATTACCATAAGTGAATGATTTATAAGTTCTGGTTGAATTATTGAATTTAATTTGTTACATATTTAATAATTTGATTTAGCATGAAAAATTGGATATTTACAAACTCTCTTATATATTTATATTCATTAAGGATCATTATGGATTCTTTTAATTTCTGATTATTTTTAAATGAAAATATAATGATTTGTATCGGATATCTTAAAAGTTGCACTCCTCTAGCTCATTTTTTTATTAATAAAGATTAAAAAGGTCAACTTCCGGCAACGCTTACAAAACCATAGAAGGAAGTTTCTGGTGTGTCAAAATATTCAGGGCCGCCCACGGGGGGGGGGGGGGGACTGATAGCGCAAGTTGCAAATAAACCTTGTGCCTTGATTGGAAATATCTTGAGATATGAAATTTGTTATTATAACTTAAATTTTTAATAAACAGGCTCCGGTCGTAGTAAGATACTACTCTGGCTCCCGGCTCCGGTGCTCTTTGGTTGTTTAACATTAGATTATTCATTCATTCATTCATTATTTTTAAGACAGGTACCTCATTCTATTCTAGTGTAGCACTTCAGTGAGAATACCTCCTCTCTCCATTTTAGCACAATTTTCAAGTTTAGTTTGTAGTTTTTTAGTTTAGAGGGGGGGTTGCTGGCTGTTTTTGGGGGGGAATGCGCCATAAGCCTTGGAGGGGATGAGCACCCCTGAAAATATTCACCCACTTCCCCCCAAGATAGAGTTGTTGAAAGTCAAAAAATTTTTTAAAAATAACCCCTTCCTTGTGACATATTATTTTAAAGGCCTTAACAAAAGAAATATAATGGCGCAAACTAGAGGTCTCTAGGTTTATTCTAAGCAAATTTATGGCACCTCAAATGTTGAATTTTCACAAACGGTTTTAATACTGCACCATTAAGATAAGCTCCTATTATCTTGATTCTGACAATACCTATCAATGAGCAACCAAAGGTCACTCTCAGGTAATGTTTGACAAACTGTATTGGATTTAAAATTTTCTGCCGCCATCTTGGATTTGTCATATTGAATACAAATAATATTTTTCAAAAGTAAAGGTGGTGTTGTGACCCATCATTTCCAAATGGTATTTCATTCTGATTACAATGCTGCAGTTCGATTTATTAAATTCATGATAGTTCTTAGGATAAAAACAATTTTGTCAATAATACTAAGAAAATTTGTGATATCTTCAGAAGTGAAAAAGGTTTCCATGTCAAGGTTGCAGACTTAAATGTTTAAATATACAAAACAATGACCCCTGGTGGCTTACTGCTATGTATTGGCAAAATCAAGATGGTAGGGGCTTATCTAAATGATGTGCAATGTTATAATCATGTGTGAAAATTCAAACTTTGAGTTGCCATAACTTTGCTTAAAATCTACCTAGAGAGACCTCTAGTTTGCACCTTTATTCTTCTTTTGTTAAGTTTTTAAAATGATGTGTCGCAAGGTGAGGTACTATTTAAAAATTTGGACTCACCCCCAAACTACCCCATTTTCTGGAGAGGGGGTGAACACTTTGGCACTCCAAAAATGTTCTCTTTTGGCCATGTAAGCATTACCAGAAGTTGACATTTTCAACTTCATTACTAGACAAATTAACTGGTGTTGGTTCTTTTAAGACACCCGGATATGTTAGCCACACTCTCAGAAAAAAACTGTTTAACAAATTTAAGAAAACTTTTAGAGGACATTTGTAATTTTAAAAAGTTGTAAAAAAGAAAGCTTCTGAATTTTACTTGTCGATTTGATAACATTTGAGAATACTGATAATGCTTTACTACAAAAAGCTTAAGCTTACACTTCATTAAAGTTGTCTCTCCAATAACATAAAGGCACTATGAACACATACTATGAATATAAATATAAATATAACAAAACATTTCCTTTTGTATTAAGGGGTTATGAAAAAAACAGTACATTTTCATGAATATAAAAATTGGAAAAGCAACTAAGACCAGTCCAGGATTGAAAAAAAATTGGAGTATATAACTGTTGTATGTGGCTGATGAAAAAAATTGACTTGTAATTATAATCCTTGTTTACATTTGTATTATGATTCCAGTTAAAGCAAGTATTGGTTATCAATTTAATCTTTAAAACTATCTAATCTAAAACTGAAAACACTTTTTCATTATAACACTGTGAAAACTGCAGTTTTTATTACATGTGTTGCGGGCCTAAAAAACTCTTTTTCACCCTAGGGAGAAAAAGAATCAGCTGATGTCGAGGACGTCAGCTGTTTGCTTATAATGTACTAAAACTGCAAACGTGTGTACGTCAGCGACGATGATAAGCTATCAATTGCATCGGTTATTATTATCAATTTTAATTCATTGTTTCATTGTTGTCAGTTTAATCGATTGGTGAAACTCGCTCATTTCACCAATTGTTAGTTAAATATATGATATATGGATAGTTCAATGTTGTCGGTCTAACCTAACACAAATGAAACAGACAGTCAGCTGATTGTTTTAGTATCAAGAGTGGATGAAGTGTGATGAAGTTGTAAAATTTCGGTTTTCATAGAAGTTAGCGTGTTGTGATAAGTGGTATAGCGAAAATATAGTTCATCACACGGGCCTAAAGCTGTTTTTCGTTACTCGGTAATTAAAATATTTTTTTTTACTCTGTTTTGCTTTTTTTAGTTTTTTAGTTAGTTTTTTAGAAAATTTTCAAAGAACGTCCGTTATTAACCTACCACTAATTAAATACATGCAAAATATGTGAAAAATAAACACAGTTATGCAATCCAAAGCTGAAATTTTTATGTAAAAATAATCATGCACAACATGTAGGTTTATTTACAGGTGTAAGGGTTTTCTTTATGATATAACGAAATTCAGTTGCGCTGGGAAAATGTGGTTTTTGCTGTCAAATGAACTAATAAATCAGAGTACCATATTTAAATCAGGGACAAAAAAGTTTTTTCCTTCCGAATTTGTATAATTCAAATTAATTTAGAAATGCAGATTTATTAAGCAGTCCTCTATTTTCATACGGGCATAAGGAGAAAAATAATTCAATGCAGGTAAATAATTCATCTAATTTAATACCGCAGAAATTATTTTGTTTAAGACAGAATAATAAAATAAAATCAATGAGTGGTAAGGTCGTTGTTGTAATATTCCTTGGCAATAAATTCATTAAAAAATAAATTTGTATATGATTTTCATATTCCAGCATAAGTCATAGATGGTGCCTGAAATTGATCTATGTGTTTGCATCACGTTAAAACATTAGGAGCTCAAGAATTAAAAAATCAGAGGGCCAGGACATTCTGAACATTTTTGGGAACTTTTACTGGATTGCTATGTCAGTACTGAAAATTGCCAGCTGCAGTAACCCAGAGCTAGTGATTCATCAATGCTGCAGACTGTAAGCTGCAGCAACCCAGAGCTACTGAATCACGAGTGCTGCAGACTGTAAGCAGCACCAACCCAGAGCTACTGAATCACGAGTGCTGCAGACTGTAAGCTGCAGCAACCCAGAGCTACTGAATCACGAGTGCTGCAGACTGTAAGCTGCAGCAACCCAGAGCTACTGAATCACGAGTGCTGCAGACTGTAAGCTGCAGCAACCCAGAGCTACTGAATCACGAGTGCTGCAGACTGTAAGCTGCAGCAACCCAGAGCTACTGAATCACGAGTGCTGCAGACTGTAAGCTGCAGCAACCCAGAGCTACTGTATCGTCAGTGCTGCAGACTGTAAGCTGCAGCAACCCAGAGCTACTGAATCACGAGTGCTGCAGACTGTAAGCTGCAGCAACCCAGAGCTAGTGATTCATCAACTCTGCAGACTGTAAGCTGCAGCAACCCAGAGCTACTGAATCACGAGTGTTGCAGACTGTAAGCTGCAGCAACCCAGAGCTACTGTATCGTCAGTGCTGTAGACTGTAAGCTGCAGCAACCCAGAGCAACTGAATCATGAGTGCTGCAGAATGTATGCTGCAGCTTCCCAGGATCTCTGAATTATCAATGCTGCAGAATGTATGCTGCAGCACCCCAGGACCTCTGAATCGTCAGTGCTGCAGAATGTATGCTACAGCATCCCAGAGATACTGAACTGTCAGTTCTGCAGAGAGAAGAGCAGAGTCTTCCTATTGTAATCTGAACCGAGCCGCCAATTCTGCCAACTGTTGGCTGCAACAACCCAGAGCCACTGAATTGCCAGTGCTGCGGATTGTATGCTGCTACAACACAGAGCCACTGAATTGCCAGTGCTGCGGATTGTATGCTGCTACAACACAGAGCCACTGAATTGCCAGTGCTGCGGATTGTATGCTGCTACAACACAGAGCCACTGAATTGCCAGTGCTGCTGATTGTATGCTGCTACAACACAGAGCCACTGAATTGCCAGTGCTGCGGATTGTATGCTGCTACAACACAGAGCCACTGAATTGCCAGTGCTGCGGATTGTATGCTGCTACAACACAGAGCCACTGAATTGCCAGTGCTGCGGATTGTATGCTGCTACAACACAGACCCACTGAATTGCCAGTGCTGCGGATTGTATGCTGCTACAACACAGAGCCACTGAATTGCCAGTGCTGCGGATTGTATGCTGCTACAACACAGAGCCACTGAATTGCCAGTGCTGCGGATTGTATGCTGCTACAACACAGAGCCATTGAATTGCCAGTGCTGCAGACTAAATACTGCAGCCATTGAGCCATTGAGCCATTGAACTGTCACTGCTGCAAAGTGTAAGCTGCAAAAACTGAATCCAACTAACTGCCCTCTGGCTCTAACCTATCCATATGTCATGATTCCTATTCTTCTGAGACAGAACGACTCCTGAAGTGGCTAGGGCACACAGGCTTTTAACTTCAGGAAACATAGCTTTCTGAAGAATATTCTTTGCCAAGGTCACCTAATCCAGCAACCTGATATACTGTACTATGGGAAATGGCATCGGTAAGACATGGCTGTTACACTGATCAGTACCCTTAAGTTTTGTAATAAGGCTTCATTAGTCTACTTAAAAAGTCTACTAAAAAACAAAATAAATTTAGAAATAATAAATAGAACAATAGCGATGAACTCCAACAAGAAAAAAATCATTTAAGCGAGCTTGCTCAATATATCTTAACATCCCAAAACTACAATGCACTAGTTAATAAAAAAAAGTAATAATAAAGTGTAGTAATAAAGTGTTTAAAGCGATAATGAGCGAAATTTTACCTTGAAATCTAAAGGCGAAAAATATTTATTACCATGCATTTAAAAAATAGGAGATCACAAAATAATACAAATTAATTCAAAAAAAGTTTGTTCTATTTTTACAAAATTTATAATAATTATTTGAAATTATACGTACTTGGAAAATATATATTTTGATTATAGAAAAATCTTGAAAGTTATTTAGGTCTGGGGCAGGGATTTGGAGGGGAGGAGAACTCATTTTATGCTAAAAGATAACATAAGATAATGATTTTATCCTGTGCATCGACATAACCAAATAATGTTATTTTAAATGCTTCATTTATGCACCAATCACCATCAATATAGTGAAGCTATGATGTTTTAATCGTACGTTTATAAGTTTTAAGTTTTGCTTTGAAGGAGAAGATGCTGTAAGTAGCACGATAAGACCTAACAGGGCCGCACCGAGGTTAATCGGCGCCCAGGGCTGGATTTTGATCTGCGTCCCCCCTCCCCCAAACAATTAATCAGCCCAAATAATAAATAAAACAAACAACAAAATACAGTTCAGTCTAACAAACATGACACAACATGGACTTTGACCCTACCAGGTTTGGGGAACGTCAAGTTTTCCATATTAAATTGTGGGGAATGGAAAATATCCAAGAAAAGCTTTAAATTTTACAGTGACTATTTTACAGTGACTATTAATTAAAAAAGTTATTTTAGAAAACTCTTTGTTATTCGTTAGTATTTCACAGATTAACCTGACATTTTGAATTTGAATGTAAAGATAAATATCAACAAACTTAGGTATAATTTAAGTTTGCAACATAAAAGACAGAGAGTAACTATCAAAATAAGGAAAATAAATCAAACAAAATATTAAACTATTCCTATATTCATATAAGAATTTGAAAATACAAATCCACGGTATCACTTTCTCTCGATTAACCATTTTAGTTATATCCGGTTAATCTTAATTATACCTTAAATAATTCATATATAATCTTCAATTGTATTTTAATAAAGATTATATTAAGTTAAGATCAAATTATTATATTTTGATAGAAATACATATACAGTGGTGTTTGTTAGTGCCTCTGTTGAAAGTTATAAGACCGATAAACTCGATGGATTTTAATGTTTAAGGCATAAAATTTAAGGTACTTCTACAAAGATTTGCCAATTCGTCTTAGAATGTTAAGAAAGGGTATAATTTAAATAAAGAGTTAAATCTATGGAACAGTGGCACTATCCGTCGACAGTGGATCAAACTCGATTCTCTTGATTTACAACCAAACATAAAGATAAGGTTTGAAATAGTTCTAAAAGTTAAGCACATATTGCAGCACCTACATACAAAATCCCATAAGTGCTTGCAAGAGATGCTGCAACCGCGAAACCTGATATAAATGAATTTGTGAAAGAATTAGGTAATAACCTTATAAGTATTCTTCATTTCACAAGTAACGTTACTTTTTTCACAATATAAATACCTTTAAAAGGAACTAAAAATTTCCGACTTTTCCAACTTATGAAAACCACTAGAATTCTCCATTGTCGTGGGTTTTTGGAAATTTAGTGGAATATTAAATTAAGAACTATTTAATTCGTTCTCTAGGCGGGATTACGTGATTTTGTTATGAAAAGTATAGAATTATAAAGCTGTTAGTAGTGCATTTTTTTATTGGAGTTTTTGAAGTGTTACCATTTTTACATCTCCCTCCTGAATATGAGATGTAACATTTTAACGCCCCCTACATCCCTAAAAGTAATCTTTAAAGCCTCATTGCGATATTGGGAGGAATAATTTATTCTTTTTCCTATTATTTTTGGAGACCGATAGAAATTTTTTGGTGTGCTCCTATTTGTACACCCCCCCCCCTAGATATAACTTTTGAAACATCAAGGCTTTATTGGGGGTGGGGGGGGAACAATGAATTTTCCTATTAGATGACCTATGATGACATATTAGATTTTTTGCTGTTAACAGTTGTACATTTCCTCCCTGAAAAGAAGTTAACGAACATTCTAATGCACACTTCCCCCAAAAAAATTAAATAAAATGTCAAAGCTATATTGGGGGGGGGATAACTAGTTTTACTTTCATATGAATATCATTTTGCATTTCCGCCCTAGAAATAGTTTGAGTAATTTGTCGATGTTGTATGTATTGAAAGAATTTTTCTTTAGTGTTTTCTGGAAAAATATCAGTTGATAAAGGTTTGTGAGCATTTATTCCATTGTTGCCGTATTAACACCTATCTTAACAATTATTTGTAGAACTATAATTGTATTGCTCGGGGCCGTCGGTGGGCGGAGTCACGTGGTAATGCGACTCTGCGTCTAGCCTGGCTAGTTGTGTCTGCGGCATTGCCCCCCCCCCAGTAGGTACTAGGGTGGGTCGAAAAAACAAAATTTTGGAATTTTGAAGCGTAATAGGTCTCAAAGGTTGTGTAATAGCATGTAGAATACTGAAAAAATAACTTCAAAAAACTCATATAAGATCTTCCAGTCGCGCAATGACCTTGAAGTTTAACATGTAAAACTCCTTGAAAGAATTAGTGAAAAATTGTAATTTGGTTTATGCTGGACATTTATAACTGTACAAAAGTTTTGCCATGAAAAATGGAAAGAGCTTTTGAAACATTTTGAACAATGGTATAATTTGTTCAATTATACCACAGGATTATTTATTTAATACAAGCGAAAAACTTAAAAAAGGCCAAAATAAGGGATTTTTAGAAGGCCATAGATTGATAACTGTTGCCTATCTGGACAAATTATACAATTTTTATAAATGTTTTAATGAGCTGTTTTCATTTTTCATGGCAAATCTTATGTACGATTAGCAATGTCCAGCATAAACCAAATTAGGACTTTTCACTAATTCTCTTATGGAGGTTTACATGTTCAATTTCAAGGTCATTGTGCGACCGAAAGATCTTATATGATATTTTTAAAGTTATTTTTTCAGTATTCTACATGCTATTTCGCAACTCTTGAGACCTACTACAATTAAAAATTCCAAAATTTTGTTTTTTCAACCCACCCTAGTATGTACCCCTGTATGCACTTTCATCTCTAGTGCCCACACATGTGATCTGGTCCTCAATGTGATTACACCATGTTTATGTGGAATACCACAAATTTGTCCTTTGCATTTTTCACTTTTTCTCTAAACTTAGTTTTTAGATCTCCGATGCAGCAATCACTCATAGGTCTAATCCGTATAATGGAAGTTTAGGGTTCAAATACCTTAAAGAGCACTAGTATTTATCCTCCTAAAAATCTAATAAATCCTAATGTTATTAGTTTATTAACAGATTTATTAAGAATTTGCAGTATTTCCACGACTAGATTTAAAAGTCATAAAAAATAAACAATTATCGTTGGCCCCTTGATCGAAATAACAAAATCTTTGGAGGAAAAATAAACTACACTTTATCCTTTCACTTATACACTTTTTGATTGTTAGGATGGAACTACCAGATGTCACTTCCAAATGTAACTTAACTCTTGAGAATTTTAAAAATATATACTTAAAAGTGATTTTGCCATTTAATAATTCCTAAAATATTAAAAATTTGTTTTACATGTATTTATGATTTAACGTGTTACTTGTAAAGAGGATGAAGCCTTGGATGACTGCAAGTAAATAATAATCTTTTTTCGACCAAATATAAAACATTTGGGATCGCCTATGGGGTTGCTTCAGCCTTGTCTGATTTTTCAGGTTTGTTCTTCAATGTAACAGAGGCTTTGTCTTTGATCGTTAAGATACATTTATATATCTAGGTATTCTAAAGTGTTTTGCAGCCTAAAATATTGCTGAAAACACCTTCGAATTAGAAGCTCAGTTTAATGTGTTAACTCGAGATAGGCAAGAAAAAGTTTTCTCAATCGTTTCGATATTTTCAGGCATTGACATACAATTTGATAACGGTGGAACTTATTAATGTGATGATCAGTGTTTGTGAAGGAAAAAACATTTGAACAAAGAGTTCTTAAGTTTTAAACAATCATGTATATTCAGTATTCTACTCACTACTCTATATTTAGTATACAGCTACTAAATAACGACAGACCTCATGACAAACTATCCATGATGAGTAATTTATGACATGAATATGATGGGATGATGAAATGGCGTATCGTTAGTCAATAACGAAGAGGCTGGAGTAACACTTACAAGGAGGGAAGTAACACTTACAAGAGTGACTGACAGGTTTACGGATGGACCACTGTATATGTATCATGTATCAAGTCATTATTTTACTTAAACACAGTATCTACCTAGTCTTAAACTATTGTATTCTAAAGCTATATGGTAAATGGAACATGAAATCATATATGGACACATTAATGGATATCTACTCTGGTGCTTGGGTCATATGATTATTTCTCATGGATTCTACGATACTCGATTCTTTTCCACTACATGATACCGTCAACTATAAACTACTATTTCTGACTTTGACCAACAGGAATCTATGTTCAGGATTACCGTAGGAACAGGATTGCCAAAAGCACACTTTTAACCACCTTAAAAAAATTTTAATGAAACTTTAAAAAAATCAAAAGTTTCATTTAATTCAAATAATTCACTGTGACATATATGCTTTTTAAGGAAATTCAATTAAAATTTTATGTTTTATCAGTGCTAAAGAGCATAAAGGTATCTTGACACTGACACATGAGATAAACATTAACATTTTTTTATCAATTTTATTACCTTGGAACTTTTTTTCTAGTTACATAAATTGTATGGATTATGAGCAATTATTTAAGCCCTGCAATCACATAAGGTCTCAAAAGTTTTTCATTTCAAATACATTTTGCCATACTACTGTTTATAAACAGTGGCACATTGGACTTAAATTTTTGCAAAGAAAATGAGCCTTTTTCGTTATGGTCGTTAGTCAATCAAATAATTCAAAACTAAAAACAAAATAGGTTGGGGTCTCAAAGTCCTCAGAAGTTGGGGGATTTACTTTCCATCTATGCTTCCAATCTGAAGTCAAAGCTTTTACTGTTAATGCAAAAAACTTAAATATGTAGAAATGGCATACTATTCCAAACTAAAATTAAAAACACACAGTTGTCATTACTTTATATAGAAACATTCAATAAAAATATACCAACTATACAGTTATTGTTGACAGATTTATAAAAATAGGTCTGTTGAGAAATTGAAAGCCTTTGGACTTGGAAATTTGGTTTAGCTGTAAAAGTACACAATGATTCAATGACTGAATGGATGTTTTGATGATGCAAGGCAACAAACTAATGTCACCTTCTTGCATAATGTTAACTAGTAAATAAAAAAAGTATAATTTTGACTAGGTGAATCCTTTGGTTTTAGGAAGCTAAGTTGTTTATGTTTGTTTTTAAAAGTTACTATTGGCAGATTGTCAAAAATATAGTTGGAAATTTGAGGTCTAAGGGATATTTTTTTCTCTAAAGCTAGTCACAGAAACACAGAAGCAGACAATGACATGATATTCACTTTTGGAACTAAGAAACGCGTAACTGTTTGGCCCTAACCCTACTATTGCAAGGCCTACCTTTTCCAAATAACCCCCCCCCCCCACCATAAATCTTTCTAAAAACATTTTTGATTTGTATACTAGTATGACGACATTGTGTTCAAAACAATAACATGAAATTTGAATTTGAATTATACAGGGTGTTCAAAAAATGCGGGGCAATAATTTACGTAGTGATTCATTGGGTCAAAATAAGCAAAAAAGTTCATATAAACATAGGTCCTAAAGTGCTTCGTTTTCTCTCTGTGTGTCTGTTTATGATTTTTATATATTTAATCATATCTCACGAAGCACTTAACATATAAACTCCAAACTTCGTATATGGGTAACCACTAATAAGAACTATTTTTGTAAGAAGTATCAAATTTCTACTTTGAACCATTTCAAAATAGGGTTTTTCAACGCTAAAAAACTTAAAAACCGTAAATTTTAGAAAAACTATACAAATAACAAAAAAGTTGCGAATAATTAACGATAATATTCAGATTATAACAATCGGACCGGTAATAATGGAGAAATTTTAAATTTTCCGAATAAAAACATGCAAATATCAGACATAATGTTCTAAGGAACCATGTTTTTATGCAGAAAAGTTAAAATTTCTCCGACATTAGTGGTCTGATTATCATAATTTTAATATCAGCATTAATTAGATTAAATTCTGTAACTTTTTTGTCACTTGTATAATTTTTCTAAAATTTATGGTTTTTAAGATATTTAGCTTTGAAAACAAAAAACAGTCGCCATTTTGAAGTGGAACAAAGTAGAAATTTGATATTTCTTACAAACGTAGTTCTTAATAGTGGTTACCCATATACCAAGTTTGAAAATTATATGTTAAGTGCTTCGAGAGATATGATTAAATATGTAAAAATCATAAACAGACACGCAGACGGAAAACGAAGCACTTTAGGACCTATGTTTATATGAACTTTTTTGCTTATTTTGACCCAAGGAATCACTACGTAAATTATTGCCCCACATTTATTGAACACCCTGTATATCTGTGACTTGTCAAGGGCATTTGACTGTGTGAACCGTGATTTGTTAGAAAATTTAAGTTTTATAAAGTTTCTGGCAGGGCTCTTAAAGGCCGTCTCAACATAAGTTGAGGGAAGCTACCCAGAGGCAAACCCAGGATTTAATTTTGGTGGGATATTCTATAAGAAGGGGGACGGGGGTATTTAGGTTCTAAAAAAACCCGTACTAATGTGACGGTAGAAAAAAAAGGTTGTCGCGGTAGGCGAGTATTGTGTCACAATAGATGAATATGGATGTCACGATAGATAAATATCGTTTTACAAGTACTTTACATTGATCATAATAGTAGATACTGGCACATTCATTACAAGTCACTTGCATAATCTTGCTTATGTGAAAAACAAATTAACTACTTAGAAACCGCTCATCCACTTCTAACACTCGTAGAAGTAAAATACGAGTAATTACTGTTCAAAGTTAGATTTATCATACTATCATGATGGTTTGAGTTTTAACCTGATACCTACTACTTTGGAAAAACTCTTGATTTATGTTAATACAGTGACGGATCTAGGGGGGGAGGTCAGCAAGGGCCCCTGCCCAGTGGGGGGCGCCGCTAGGGCCCCCGAATGGCTGGCTCCAGTTAAGAAAAAAGTGAAACATTATTTTAAATCAAGTTTTTCATTTTGCGGCCGGATAATCCCTCAGTAGTGTTGCTGCCGGAAAATCTCTGTCACACCGCGGACGTCAAGCCTGAGTCTCTTTTGTGGCCGCCACATTTCTCGTATTGGATGGCCAAAAAGTCGCTCCCTTGTTTCACGGACGGAGAATTGCTCACTCGTCCCGTGGCCAAAAAATCGCTTGCTCATTTCGCAGCCGGAAAATCACCCACTTGTTTTGCAAGTGCCAGATCTCTCAGTCGCATCGTGGATGACAAGTCTCTCCCTATTTTCGCGGCCACCACATCTCTTGGCTGGATAATCTATCGTCGATGGCAGGCATATTTTTTTGTAATTTCACAACCAAGTCTCTCGCTACTCGAGGTCGTCGTATTCTTTGGCCACAATGCGACCAGAAAATCTGGCGTTTAGACTTTGACTGGCAAATCTCTCCGTCGCATTGCAGCTGGAAAACCGCTTGCCCTTTCCATGGCCATTACACCTTTTGGTCGCATTGTGGCTGTCAAATCACAATCATTCATCCCTCGGCCCCAAAATTCTTCAGTCATATTGTGGCCGGAAAATGCTCAGTGTTTCTGTGGTCAGTAAATCTTTTGGTTTCATTGCGGCTGTTAAATATTTTGGACACATCGCGGCTGATAAGCCTCTCAGTCGCATTGCGGCTGTCAAATAATACTGCATTTTACTTTACATAGACTGGGCTCAAGTATTCGTTTTAGGAGGCAACATGGCCGATTTCACTGCCAGAATTGTTTTGAAATAGTCGGGAAAGATCAGAAAAAAAGTCAGAAGTTTCATGTGTAAAATCTAGTAAACACCTTTTTGGTTTTACAAAGGCTGGCAAATTTCTCGGTCATATTGTGGCAATAACAGCTCTTGGTTAGACTGTATCAATCGTGGCCTACAACCATCGGTTGCATTGCGGCCATAAGGTAAAATCATATTATATAGTATACGAGATAACTGCTTATCTATCACATCAGAGCCATATTTTAACACCACCACTGTGTTAGGCGCTGGGGGGGGGGGGGGGCGTGCCGAACGCTGATTTTGTCTCGGGAGACACTAAGTGTAGATCCGTCACTGTATTAATACTTTAAAAAATCAGTCCAGTAAAGTAATGGTGAATTATTTTTTAAGGTGGTTGGGTGTCAACTGTTAACAATCCTGTATTGGGCCTAACATGCATACATTAGGTTCGTCAGACACCTACCTTCTCTCAAGGCTTGTTTCACCAGTGTTTTCTTCCTCACTGGGGTAAACAAAACAAAAATACACCTAAATGTGAAACAAGGAAAAATACAAGAAAAACAGAAAATAGCCAACTTTTATATAGATGTCAAATAAAGTTTGTTTTGGTTTTGACAGCCTTGTGTGGTGGCCTCGCTGTTTTAACCACATGCCAGATAGAAAATAAATCACGGAGCTGTATTATTAAAATTCTGTCTAAAGTGGCAAGAATGTGAAATCAAACCGTTATTAGGAATAAAGTTTGCCAAAGTAAAAAACATGGCAAAATCTAATGGATTCCAAAAAGGAACAAATTAAAATGGTTTGGTTGAACAACTGGATGAGACAAGATGAAATTAAGAATATTGTTTACAAGAATTACGTATTAAAACATTCTAACACATAAAGCTAGAAGAGGTTTGCGACTTTTATTATACTGACCTACCTAGGTGGTAAAATCCATGAGACAACAAAAAAGTTTTAAAAGTGAGATGTGTGAAAATATTTAAATTCTGTAAGAGAAAATAAAGTTGTAGAAAAAAGAGGATAGAAACACGACATGGGCGCCAGCAAGGGGGTGCATTAAGATGGTGCACTTGCACCCCCTGACTCACACAAAAAATCATATCATCTAGGAAAATGAAAAAAATTAAAATAGTTTTTACATAAATATGTTCCCAACTCTGTGGGGTGGAATGCTATGGCACTGAGGGTATCTTGAAACCAATTCGCTGTCCGTGGTTTAACCCTTGAGGGGGCGCTTCACCGGCAAAACGCGAGCGGGCGCATACGGAGTTTTACTCCGCAACACTAGATTGCACAAATTTAACCCTTTTTACTTGTTTCATAACGAAATATTGTATTTAAATGTTGTCAAACTTCATTAGGAATCACATTTCATTGTCGATTCAATTAATTGTTCAACTTAATAGGTGTAATATTTCAATTAAACATAGTAAGTAATTTTCTGGTATAAAATATGTATTAATTATTATTTTCAATTTTGGTCTTTTCCTTTCGCTTCTTTTTTTCGAAAGCTAAAGGAAAAGTCCAAAAAATTAATAATAATTACAAATCCATTGCTATTATGAATTTTAAAAATAGGTATCAGTCTCTGTGTAACGGGAGAGGGCGCTCCGCAAACTGAGGCGGCATCTCTGAATTGCATATAACGAGGTACCAAGGGGGGGGGTGGGAGGTATAAATAGCTTTAGGAATTTCCTGGAATAAGGGGCATAAAGTACGGAGCCGGACAAGACCGCCGACACCCATTATGTCTGTTTATTTTAACATAAAAAACACGTGCGGAGGTAAACTCCGCGTGCGCCCGCTCGAGGGTTAAATTCTGACATGACCAATCGCAAAGCTACGACACTGTACATTATTCCAGTGTGTCTAGACATAGTTCTGTAAGACTCAGATAGGTAGCACCACCATGCGCAGATAGCAGACTCTAGCATTATAGTAGTGTTGTCATAATCAAATATTTTTTATTGGAACGGTACTAAATTAAAAATGGGACGATTCAAGGTACAAAATATATTTTAAATGCATTAACCCTTTGTGATCGTAAGGCCAGCAGGAATGGCCACAACGCACTCAGCAGCTAGTCGGAATTAATTTCCGTACAGCTTGGTTCCGCCGGTCGGACGGCCAGCTAAACTGGCCATGCCCCACTCCGCGTCAGCTCGGCATGGCGACTCACTCCCGTCAGCTCGGAATTGTATTCACGCCCGGCAGCTCGGGATTGTTTTTATGTAAGCCAGCAATATTATTGTTGAGTATTTTCACTATTCAATGTTACAAGCCTGCCAATCATTTAGTTAAATAACTCCTCACTAGGTTGCAGCACTCTACAGGCATCAGGCAAAATTTAGAAAAAAAACAAAAACATGTTTTTGACACTCATCGGCCAGTCCTGCTGGACACCTGAGCGTTCGTTGGATTTTATGTTGGCCAGCCCTGCTGGACATCCGATCGCAAATGACAACTGCTGTGGAAACAAATCCGACTTCTGTACACTAATGGTGGCGGCCAGTAGAGCTGGCCTCACGATCGCTACGGAATAGCGGTAAATATTCAATCCGATCGCAAAGGGCTAATAAACAAACAGCAGCTGCGCAGGCTTAGCAGTGCAGTACAGTAGAACCTCGATTAACCGTCACTCTCGGAACCGGGAGTGTGACGGTTAAGAGAATAGACGGATAACAGAAATTTAGCTAAAAACCTGTTCAAACGTAGATTTAAAAAATATTTTGGAAAGAAATTAAACCCTGTATAAGTGGATAATACATAGTATTTATATTTAAATGACATTCATACAATGGTAATTACAGACCTTCTAAACTGTATGTTGTGCTCATTCAGTGTTCGTAAGTGAATTACATAACCTCAAATTAAAAGATAGTCCGTCATCTTTTAAATGAGTCGCTAACACCATACATCAGCGTGATACTCGTAGCTGTTTCGCCCTTCCTCAAATGTTTAATAATTTCGATCTTTTGGTCAAGCCCTAGTGCGACTCGTTTTCGTTTTTCAGCCATCTTTAACAATCAACAGTTATTGTACTGCAGTTGATTAACAGTACATACCTAGCTACACACTGCGTAACAGCAAACACTATGTAACTCTGAACTCCGAGGCATGCCGTATAACCAAAAAAATCAAAACATACCAATGAATGGGTAATAAATAACTCGCTCACCCCCATACCACTCCTTGCGTGGGAGTGGTGATTTTCGGCGGAAACTCAAGGTCATTAGCCGCGGACAGTCACGTTCGATCACAATGGCGCTTGCACTTTCTTCCGTGCTTTGCACGACACCAATTTACAACATATTGCGAGCACGGAGGCAGTGACGGATAACAGAGAGTTACGGATAAAAGAGTGACGGTTAATCGAGGTTCTACTGTATTAGCATTAAGCTTAGTAGGCCTGGAGTCAAGAGGGGGTGTATCCTAACAGAAGTGCCGTGTGCCAACTGCGACAGACGGCACGACGACACTGCCGCGCTGCCTAGATAGTGTGCAAATGTTACTAAAATAACGTTTGCATTTGCATGTAAAATTTATTTACAGTAACGTCCACGCCCCCCCCACCAAAACTAACCTTAATTTTGACACTCCTATGGGTTAAATCCAGCCGGCGCCCATGGCACAAAATTATTTTTTTAAAGCTGGAAAACGAGTCCTAATAAATAGGCTGAGTAATTAATTTGTTCCAAATAATGTGAAAAACTTTGATTAATAATAAGACCTAAAGTGTTATGGTTTGTATTTATCTCTGTAAGAAAGAGAATGAAAACTAAGTTGATGATAAGTGACATACTGACAAAATCTCTTCTGTAATAGTTAACTTACAGAATCTGTGGCAATTAGAAGATTAAAGGCAGCTCACTTTATTTGCTGATTTTTGTTTCATTAGAGGTTTTATAAATTAGGAATGACAAACATGTTGTGTTTGAAATGTAATATCTACTTCGAATAGACATGATCCATCATTTAATCTATTTTAATGTTTATGTAATGTATTTTTAACGAACCCTACCTGTATAAACTTATGAACAAAATTCTGGTTGGATCCATTAACAGCAGTATTTAATCTAGCCGATAAAATACTTATTTTGTGTTTAAATTAATTATTGTTTATGTCAATGAATTCAAAGTGTTAATACATTCAGTCACTCACAGTATTTTTATATGATAGTATTAGTAATAATTATAACATTATTTGGTTTATAGTAAAAAATTAAAAAGCATTTTTCTTCAGCATGATTTATATTATAGTATGTGTTGTGGTACAGTAAATAATGCCCCTATAATTTTTTTAATTCTTATTCTTTCTTTAGTTACTAAAGAAAAAATTAATCCTCATATTCTTTAAGATCTTGTTTTGCCAAGTTCTACTGTCACCCAAAAAATTAAAATCACTCAGGGTTAAAATTTGATTGTGAGAAGCAGTAGAACTAAATTATGCATAAACACCTAAAGTCATCACAATTTATCATCTATTCAACAATTAAACAAGCTAGCCCATCAATAAAAGAAATCATACTTCATGATCTAAAAATTTATGAATGATGAATCATGAAGATTTCTGTGATAGTTTAGATTGCTTTTTTGGTTTGGATTGACCACCATAATGGTAACCAATAAAGAAATGCTGTTTAAAAATATAAGATTTCTTATTTGATTTAACCAAGTCTTGAAAAAAAAATACGAAGATGCCTAAGCCACTGAAAACCTACATTGGCTAATCTCTAAATGACATTTAATAAACGATCATCTGCCCCAAAAATTAACTCTCCAACACTTTTAGTGGCCAAAAAATACGTTTTTATGTTGCCCCTGTTTTTTGTCAACCCTGTATATTTTGCACAACAGAATCCTGCGTTCTCAGCAGTTTTGATCTTGGATTGAGCTGCGGTAAAGTTCCCCAACACCAACATTGTGTGCAGAACCATTATATTAACAACTTTTAGCTCGAGTGCACACCTGCAGGGGTGCCCAGAATGGGGGCGATATGGCGCTCAGGGCGCCATCAAAGAAAATTTTGGGGGGGATTTTTTGAACTCTATAAAAGTAGGGATTTTGTGATGATAGTAACTGAAAGTTTGAGTATGTTCAGAAGGATGACCTTTATTAATAATATTGACAAATGTATTGTTATTTAAAATATCATTAACTGTGAAATCGCGTACAGTATTATACTGTAATCACGCAATATCTTCTGAATGTGAAAAACAACGGAAATAACTTTGTGATCACCGCGAAGAGCGACAATCACGCGTAATATCGGCCGCGATGGTCGGCTGAAAAATGGTTCGGCCGTAGATTCCATCATTAAAAATAATCAGAATTGAACAAATAAGACTCATAAATCCTTTTTTTAAGAAATCTATAAATAGTTGTTTAAGAAGATCAAGAAATTGACTGTTTTGTATACAGTTATATAAAATGTTATAGAACTGGTTTTTTTGTGATTTTCTAACTGTAAACTGAAAATTGAAAGAGATATAAGTTAATTAATTTATTTATAAGGTTCAGAAATTTCGAGAGGCATTTACTAGTGTTTAATGTTATGCGTATGAAACTACTTAGTGTTTTATTGATTAATATTTATAATTTATTATATTCATTTTCATTCAAGCATGAACTGGAAAAATCGTATATGAACAAAATTCAATAACTCCGTTGCAGCAGGCCTACATACTGGGTCTCAGGTTATTGCTGATAACAGACATGAGGGGAGTTAGCTAAATTGGGGGGAAGGTTAGCCAAATTTGGGGGGAGGGGTTAGCCAAATTTGGGGGGGAGGGCGCCATGAGGCTTGGTGGGGATAGGCACCCCTGCACACATGATCTGGAGTTGGCTCAGAACTGGCTAGCTATGGCCAGTTCTGCAATAGCACTTATTGCTGCTTTGGAAGATGGTGCAGTAGGCTCTCAATAGTTCGATACATAGTGTACTTTGGGGGGTCAAAAGTATCTAAATGTCGAACTAAAGGGATTATTCGGGATTTTACATTTATAGAAGCATTAAAATAAAGTAATATGAGAATATAAAATTCAAACATGGATAATAATGAAAATAAAGATTGTACGTACACATCTCCTAAATGTTTTAAATTCTAAAAACCTAGACCATGGCACAGCTGATTTATTAAATTGTATCGTTAAATGGATCATAATATATATCATTGGACAAAATATTTGGTAGTCATTGAATGTTTTTTAAGTGTCAGCACTTGTCAAACTATTCAGTTTCAAAGTATAAAGTGTCAAACTAACAAAGTTTTACTGTTTTAATAAAAAAATTATACATAAAAAACAGTGTGTTTGTGTATTAAGTATTCCGCCAAAACTACATATCGTAGACTACTGATATTGCTTTCAAATTAAAGTTTTGAATCTCATGATGTGCACTGCAGTGGTTTTACTTTGATATCTTTCAGGGCTTTACTACAGGGCCTTTTCATGGACTTATGTAATTGTTTTAGGGGAACACTCTGGTTTAATTTGTTTATATTATATATGATTGTAGTTTGAAATAGCTCAAAAAGTTATCCATTGAATGCAGCCCTAGTTTCTTAAACAAAGCTAGGATCACCGGTTAGTAATTTAATGAAAGGATTCAATCTACCCGATCAGATTAACAAGGCAATAACATAAAGAGCTGGTATACTGACAAGGATTATAGCTCCACATCAGAGGTCAGATTCCAGCCCAACAAGGGACAAGAAAATTACCCAAAATAATTACCCAGTCCCTGAAAAGGCATGTTCAGTTGCAAAAAGTTTTTGCCAGTTTGAGAATTCCTTTTGTAGTGACCGTATAAGTGAGTGAATTTCATCATTTTTTAAAGCAGCTCAAAACAAGATTGAAACAGTGAAGAATACAGAGACCTACAGTACAAAGATACTGAGATTGGCATCCGACTCAAACACTTTAATGTAAATAAGATTAAGATTGTTAATGAAAGTAAAATAAGATTACATGATCTATGATTTTTACTTAAATTTAATTAGTAGCTTTGATCGTTTTATATTTCTTAGACTGCATAATGTGTTTCTTCTTTATCATAATTTTTTAATATGGTTTAGTTTTGATGGCTACATAAACTCATAAAAAATCTATAACACCTACTTAGTATGGACTTAGTTGATATTGCTTTAGCCAGAGAGTTACTTAAAAAAATTGCATAAAGAGTATCAATTAATAAAAGTAACTTTAAATGTGTAAGACATCAATAGAACATTATTGTTTTTTAATTCATCAGTTTATAAATATAAATAAACCTGAAATTCTCCTGTTCATTGGTGACAAGTAGATCCAAATGTGTCAATATATGATGTCTTCATTATCAGACATATGGGAAGAATAGAGTTTTCTCTTGAGGAAAACTTTTACCTGGTAAGAGAACCAGACATCCATTCCCAACCCAAATTCAGAAAATGTTGTGTTTTGCAAAGTCAAAGAACAAATATTGCTATTGAATTCCCACAAAAGCTAGTACTCTTCTTCTTGACTATTTCTCCCATCATATTTTCAATCTTTCTAATTCTCCTTTAAAGAAAACTCTACTTAACCAGTGATCTGTGACCTGTAAAACTAACTTAACACGTTCAGCCCGACGGAAGTCAACAGTCAGTTGTTGTCCTTTTCATAATCCTGACGTGCAACTGGTGGCGCGCTGCAAACTTTCCAAAACTCTAACGTGTACCACCGGTGGCGCACTGCAAACTTTCCAAAACTCTGACGTGTACCACCGATGGCGCACTGCAAACTTTCCAAAACTCTGACGTGTACCACCGGTGGCGCACTGCAAACTTTCCAAAACTCTGACGTGTACCACCGGTGGCGCACTGTTTCCATTTAATTCAATGCTTTTCACAACGCTTTCGAAATGGGTTATATTATTAGTGTGTTTGTATTGTAGGGTTGTGTAGACACACCATGGCCACTGATGGCGCACGTGTAAACTTTTTTTGTAAAACAAAAAAAGTTGAAAAGATCAAGGTGACGTAAAAACGCCAAAAATGGCGGAAGGAGCATAAGAAAACCCGGGAAGTGCTTCTTGTGCGGAGGTTACAATAACTAACGGTGTATCGTTCGCCACTTCGCCGCCTGCTGCGCCTTTGGCGAATCGTGCGTGTGCCACCAGTTGCACGTTGTCTGGAACGTCGGCCCGTGGTGATTTCAGTATGCCCACCAGACGACGTGTGCCACCGGTGTACACTATTAAAATTTATTAATTTCACTCAACTTAGCTATTTTATGTATACACAAGGTAAAATCAACGGATATATTTAAGATTTAGTTAAAAGTATGACTTAGGTTAGTATTGTCTTTTTGGCCAGTTTACCGATTATTGCAACATCCTTTTAGTAAGTTAGAAAATACAGTCGTGTACCACCACTACACGACGGAGCACGTCGGGCTGAACGTGTCATCTACTTACTCCTGTTGTCCGCGCAGCAGTAAATGATTAGTTAGTATTAGTGAGTGCACGGTGGTAGTGTGAGTGAACTGACCTGCCGCCTGGCTCCTCAGCTTGATGGCTGAAGAGCGTTGTTGCATCTGCTGCTGCTCGAGGTAGCTGTCGAGGCCGCTCGCTGTCATCGGCGTCGACCGATCCACACAGTTTAGCTCTGCGGAAAAACACATCACATTTCACCCATCCTCTCTTTAACATTTTTTATTTTGTTTCTGAGCTATGTCTTTGTCCGAAATAAATACTGTCAATTCTCACATTCTCTAAAATTCATAGGAATGTAAATTTTCTTGTTTTTTTCTTGTGGGGGGATTAGGTAGTCTGGGTTTCCTCACCCAACAGAAAAATCCTGTGAGGGTACTTCAGCCATTGTTTTGACTTTTTGTACACCTACCAGACAGGAAAGGAAGCTTCCCTTCCATTATCCCTTGGGCTCCACAGCCTTTAGTAGATTAATACAAGGGAAGCAAAAGGACAAAGGAATAGATAGATGGAATAGGTTAGGCCAAGCTAAGACTGGGTGGGAAAGGTATACATTTGTCCAATGGATGCTGGGGAACAGCATTAACTATTTTCATTTAACATTTATGTAATATCACTGTTGTTATATTCTTGGCTATCTAATTACTTATGACTATTTAAAAAACCTGTAGTAGATAAGTTTGTACTGTCCTCCAAATTTGTATGACTGTACAACAATATATTTGTCAGGATGTGGAGCTGTTATAAAATGGAAAAATATGAGCTATATATTATAAAAATTATAACAAGTAATCATAAAATTCATTTCAATATAATATGTTACCTGATCTACAGAAAAATTTATTCGAACAATCGATTAAAATAGATTTAAATAAAAAATACCCCTGTTGCAGCAGACCTGCATACTCAGCGAATTTCAAGTGCAAAACAACATATTTCGATCCAACATAGCGAGATTTGACATGTTTTTGTAAGCTCCGTAAGAATAACATGGGGAATGAGTATGCAGGTTTGCTGCTACAGGTATATTAAAACTGGGTGGTTTTAATTCAATATTTAATAGATCTGAACTAGAAGAAGCCATTTACCAAGTTTTATCAAGATATATTGAGAAATAAGCGAGATATAGAATTTTACTTATTTTCCATAAGGTTAACATTGGGACAACGTACTGTGTTTACCACTTTCAACATCTCGGCAACCAATGGACATAGAGCCATGATTCAAAATACTAAATTGTTTATTTTTTTGGGCTGAATTCAATGGTGCCAATAAAAATTTGAAAAATTTTATTTTTCTATGTAAAAATCTCAAAAAACCCATTTTTGGGGGGGTTTAGCCCCCTTTACCCCCCCTTCCGGTGGTCCGATCGGGCTGGTTTACGAACTCGTCCGAATAATTACTACTTTACACGTCTATGCCAAATTTCATTCCGACTGGACCATTTTTGCACAAGTTATCGTGCTTAAAGACACAAATATATATATATATATATATATATTTATGAAAGTGAACGAATGGTGTTTTTGGCATCTGAGGACCTCAAAAGGAAAAGTTATGATGGTTTTAGGCTTAGGTCTTACCATGAGACCTACGGTAACAGCTTCTTCCCTATAGGGGAAATTCGCTAACAAGGGTTGTTGAAGTTAAAAGTATTTTTAGATGTTTTTTTATCAACAACGCCAGAACGGGACAAATGGGTGTCCCGAGAGAGTTCTCGGGCAATGTTTTATGCTGCTAAAAATGGGACTGTCCCTGTTAAAATTGGTTTGTCTGCTCAACTTTATGTATATTACCCGGAGTGGAGGGCATGGAGTCAGGAGAAGTCTGGACCTCCTGGTGTAGGCCGCTTTTCTTCCACGCAGCCGTGGACGTCCTCTCAGTCTTGTTCTGGGCCGAGCGCTTGATGGCGGCCATCTCCAACATGAGTTCCTCGTGTCGGACATTCTGCAGCTCGGCTTTCTTCTCCAACTCCCGAATTTTAGACTGGAAACGCCACAGATAACAAAGTAGGGTGATTAGGCTGTTGTTGTGAAGTTAGTCTAATTTGAAATTGAAGTAAGTTTTACTGACGATTACCGACAGCGCGGTAGCTTAGTTGGTAGCGTTCTGAGTTCTCACTCAGCCGGCCCGGGTTCAACTCCCGGCCGCGGCTCTAAGCAATTTTACCATACGGAAGCGCTGTGAAGTTCAGGTACCTTCGTCAAGAAGATCTCAAGGTTCGTTAAGGACCTTGGGATTTGACGGAGAGTGAAGGCCTGTTGAGCGGAGGGTGCACAATAAGCTAATTCTGCTGCGTCGCAACACCGTGGTCAAGTGAAGCCATGGCCCTCTTTTTTTAAGTTTTGTTAAAATGGGCTTATAAGTATGAAATGTAACTTAATTTCATTCCAAGTTTTAAAACAGATAAAATGAAGGAAAGGACGAAGAAGTGTTGTTTATAACAACTACAAAACTGAGAACAGCAACAGTGCGGTTGGAAAACTTAGGCAGGCAAAAACCTATTTGTGTCAACTTTTTCAAATTCTTTATAGCTGTTCACAAATGCAAGATTTTCACACGCCTTCAAGTGTAACGTTAGCCTGTAGTTGTAAGTTGAGGTAACTCAATCATTTTACACATAAATAGGTAATAGGTATAGGGTTCTCACCTTCAATCTTTTTACTATTTCAATACAACGTTCTTTAGGCTTAATTTGTAAAAGAAACAATAATTTTTTATGTTCCAAACGTATTCTTCAAGTGGAAACTCTACCAAAACATTGTGTTTACAACATAAAGGTTGACCGTATTATGTTGGGCAACTAAGTAAGTTTGTAGGAATGTACTAATAAGAAAAGGATAACTAACAAGCATAACCAAATTAACTAACCACAAACTACTAATTTTATGTATAACATAGTTTCGTTAACTAAATTTCAATGAAACTCTAATTATGTTGGAACTACCAAATGACCTATTCATACTTCAGGTTGGGGACAAGACAAATGACCAACTCGGCATTTGACCAACTGGGTTCCCCATCACGTAGGAACGGCTAGCTCCATAGACGCCGTTTGATCACAGCTGTCAGACAGGCTCCGGCCTGCGGGACACACGGAAGACTTGAGGATCGCTTTGATGTCCGGCAGGGCACACGGGAGACTTATGGACTGAACAGCAGCAGGTGTGCCAACCTCATCAGAATGTTCATGAATAATAATTATTGTATTTTCTGAATGATAATTTTATGGTTTAAGCGCTTTGATGTTAATATTTAATTCGAAAAATATTCAATTACAGTAATAAAAAACGATGATCTTATCTGATTTTTTACTATCATTATTTAGGGCCTAATGATTATTTTAAAATTTAAAATTGTGTAGACAAAAGGGGAAACAAGGAATTAATGATCACAAAAAAGAAGATAGCGACGGAAACAGCAAAACATTACAAACTTTGCATTCCATAATTTATTTTATAGGAGAATTATTTATTTACCATATTAATTTTTATCGAAGATGGTGAAGTGGCAAGTGGCAGATTTGATGTTGTCAGCTAAGGGGCAATTTTAGATGTGTTATTATGGTCAAGGAACAAAAAATTTTACTACAGTGTTTCACTGGAAACAGATATTGTTTTTGGTTAAAGAGAAAATTTAATGAACAAAAGGTTACTCTACCAAGAAACACTATAAACAACATCTTATGATATGCTTTTATATTTTCCCCCAGCTCATAACACACAATGCAATGGTCCCATAAGGGCAGTTCAATAGGCCTAAAGATAATTGGAACTATTGGAAACCCTCATAGAAGTCCCTCGGATTTGAGTTATAAAAATAGATCCAGAAAGATTATTGTAAAGTGTTAGCTTTAAGTAGGCTATTTTTTATCGCAAATAATTGCCTCAGGGTAATTATTTGAAGGGATTCTTGTGAGAATTCAACTCACGTTAATCGGGATTAAATGATATTTTTGACATTGCATGCTGATTGATTGTTTAATTATAATACAATCAGAGGGATGAGAATAAAAAGTGTATGGTATGGTGTACCTTACTGAAAGTTAATATAAACCAACCTATTTTTTAATATGAACCTACCTATATGATATGATATGAATTAGGGATGTGTCGGTACCACTTTTCTCAAAGTCGGTACCGGTACCGGTTCTTGGCAAGATCGGTTCTCGGTTCTCGGTACCGGTACCATCGATACCAAGTGTTTGTAAAAACGTGTTATATAATGTAACAAACCCTCAAACCTACAGACAATCTATTGTATGTTACTGTTTTAAAAATGTTTTAATTTTCAAGAGTAAGTTTCACCAAGACATAAAATACTATCTCAGTTATTAATTTAATTGTTTATATCCTGTTGTTAACAGGTGATATAAAAAATAAATACTATGTGAACAAAAGAACAAATTCCAAGATGAAAAATAACAGCCTACAAATTTGTTTCCATTCATAATTTTACAATTCCCATAGACAATAACCCCATTCCAATAAATCTAAAAATTAGAGTAAAAAAATCAATCAAGAACAAATTCTAAGGTGAAAAAGCAGTTTCCAAATTAGTTTCCATTGATCTTACAATTCCCAAAGAAAATAACCCCATTCCCATTGATTTTAAGTATTAAGAGTAAAAAATCAATCAAGAGTCAAAAAATTTAAGATCAATTTTGAATCAAAATTTATTTTAGAAACATTATTGTCCTTCAATAATAGTACACAGTGGCATTTGCCATCGGCGCAACGCCCGCGGCAATGCGCGTTGCGATCGATCGTCTTTCGTAACCGGTAGTTACTCCCGCCGATTACCATGGGTACCGAAGTACTGGTACCGACATTTTAACATCGGTTCTCGGTACCGGTTCTTTTGCCAAGAACCGGTGGTACCGAGAACCGACTTAAGGTACCGACACATCCCTAATATGAATATAAACCTACCTGTGTGATCATAAGTTACAGGTTTGTTAATATGGTGCATACTGATGGAAAAAACGTGCTTAGAATCTATACAAGTAATATAAACTCCGTATTTGGTTGTACGAAATCAGTAGTGAAACGGTTAGGTACTAGCAAAAGTACTTCTGTCGCTTTTCAATAAATTTTAAATCTAACCAACAGTATATCAACTTTATTATGATCACAGAAGGCCTAGTTATAAAAATACAGTGACCAGACCTCAGTAAATGTTCGATGGTTTTAATAGAAAATAATTTTTTTTCTACGGGTAGATTAACCATACAGTAACAAATTGAAGCTGTGAAGATTCAAAAATCTTGTTCCCGCACTAAGGTTGAAATCTGTGCTTAAAACGCGGTGGCTCGGTGGTTACGCATTTGTCCACTCGTTTCGAGGTCCCGGGATCGATTTCCGCCTTGCTATGAAATTTTTACATAGTAATCGGCACAAAGAAAGTTTTTGGGTGTAAGTAAATGACTCCACAATAAATTAAAGTGAACTCTTAAATTGCAACCTTATTTAGATTCGTTGAAGCCTCTCTAATTTTTACTTTCCTTCTTTCAATTAATTTATCAACTTATTATTACATTAAAATTCCATAAATGAATTTCAAACCTACATTATTGAAGTCGTACGATTGAGTCAGTGAACGCTGAGGCCAACTTACGAATTCCGAATAAACATCCATTTACTTCAGGCACCAAGAAAAACTGTAGGCCTTATATTATCTTATTAATTCAGTAAACCCTTGTACATAAAACAACTAAATCTAAGTAATAATTTGTTTTCTAAGGAAGAGCCAAGGGCTTAGTAGGTTTTGAGTGAGGAAAGGGATAGACTTTCAGCTAGCTTACCTGAGAAATAATGTTCATGGTAGCAGCACATAGAAACACAAAAGGAGACACATTTAACACTAATATTTCGTCCTTCTGGAGGACTTCTTCAGAGTGAAGAGAAAATGGCTGTTGAGTTCAAATTTCAACTGTATGCTGTCACTGTTGCCAACTGTGATCACTTAAATACTCAAAATAATGTCTTAATCACTGTATATACATGTAAAATCACCAAAGTTTGTGGTTAATACTATTGATGTAAAATCACCAGTTTGTTTTTTATTACTAAGAATTAAGCTAGCTGAAGGGTTAGGTAGTAGGGGTGGGGTTAGGTTATCTGATGTTTAGGTTGGGGGGGTTTCTGGAATTTGTCACATACTGATAGGCTAGTTCCCACCTCCTTAGTAAGGAACTATTGCATTGGTTTTTGGGGAAGGATTTTAGAGCTTTGGTAGAAAAGCATGTGTCAAAGTCCAACTTGTGTTTATTAGCATGGATGGCTATGGGTTTGTCCTTGCTGTTTTTAACATCCTGTCTGTGACCGTTCATTCTCTTTCTTAGGGTTTGTGTGGTGAGGCCTATGTACTGGGCTTGGCAGAGGTTACATTGTAGTTGATAGATGAGGTTCTCACTATTGCAGGTTAGGTGACCATTGATATTGTAATCTTTGTTGTGGAAGGTGCTTGTGAAAGTTTTTGAAGGAATGTGTATACCACAGGTTTTGCATTTATTTTCATTGCAGGGGTAAGATCCATTGGGTGGTCTCTGAGGTGGTTCAACTGAAGGGTCAGGTAATTTGGGATGAACAAGAATGGTTTTCAGATTTGGAGGTTGCCGGTAGACTATGGAAGGAGGCTTTTCAAGGAGGTTTTTGGTTTGGCTGGAACTCTTTAGCATGTTAAAACCAGTTCTACAGAAACTTAATACTCTTTTGAAAACTGGTTTTAACATGCTAAAGAGTTCCAGCCAAACCAAAAACCTCCTTGAAAAGCCTCCTTCCATAGTCTACCGGCAACCTCCAAATCTGAAAACCATTCTTGTTCATCCCAAATTACCTGACCCTTCAGTTGAACCACCTCAGAGACCACCCAATGGATCTTACCCCTGCAATGAAAATAAATGCAAAACCTGTGGTATACACATTCCTTCAAAAACTTTCACAAGCACCTTCCACAACAAAGATTACAATATCAATGGTCACCTAACCTGCAATAGTGAGAACCTCATCTATCAACTACAATGTAACCTCTGCCAAGCCCAGTACATAGGCCTCACCACACAAACCCTAAGAAAGAGAATGAACGGTCACAGACAGGATGTTAAAACCAGCAAGGACAAACCCATAGCCATCCATGCTAATAAACACAAGTTGGACTTTGACACATGCTTTTCTACCAAAGCTCTAAAATCCTTCCCCAAAAACCAATGCAATAGTTCCTTACTAAGGAGGTGGGAACTAGCCTATCAGTATGTGACAAATTCCAGAAACCCCCCCAACCTAAACATCAGATAACCTAACCCCACCCCTACTACCTAACCCTTCAGCTAGCTTAATTCTTAGTAATAAAAAACAAACTGGTGATTTTACATCAATAGTATTAACCACAAACTTTGGTGATTTTACATGTATATACAGTGATTAAGACATTATTTTGAGTATTTAAGTGATCACAGTTGGCAACAGTGACAGCATACAGTTGAAATTTGAACTCAACAGCCATTTTCTCTTCACTCTGAAGAAGTCCTCCAGAAGGACGAAATATTAGTGTTAAATGTGTCTCCTTTTGTGTTTCTATGTGCTGCTACCATGAACATTATTTCTCAGGTAAGCTAGCTGAAAGTCTATCCCTTTCCTCACTCAAAACCTAAGTAATAATTTGGTAATTTTATTAACAAAGAAATATTTTTCAAGAGAATATATTGATTAGGAACTTAACCGAATACAGATTCCTTATGGCCTTCGAAAATATCAATTACCCTAATTCAAAACATTTATCTATTGATTATAACGTTAATAATTATAGGCCTAAGTCAAAATGTTGTTATCATTCATCGCCAAAAACCCAGTGAGCCTAACTTAAATGGATTGATAGTATTAAGGCATTCATTAAGATCATTCCTCAAAACCAAAGTTTACATGGCTTATTATGGTTCAGAGCTCCTACAAATGCCTTTAAGACCGAGACGTAGCTCGGGGATGCGTATTTAAACAGAACTACTACAGCAAGATACAAAATACCAGAATTAGAAGTTTATAGATACGTCGACTATTTCAATAATCACCTATCTTTTCTAACGATTCTCCGAATTTTAACACATTTTATTAAACAAAAACTTGGATTACGAAACATAACATTTTATTACAAATAATAAACTTGGATTTATATAAGCCGAATCGAAGGTTTCCATCGTGTCAATTCTATTCTGGCATCGAGTTGGCAACAGCAACGTCGTGAGTGAGTTCGTTTATCGTCTGGATGGTGATGTATGAATGAATTAAACAACAACCAATAGCGTTCGACGTTCGACGATAGTGTCGAGCGGTGTGCTCTGATTGGTCAAGCGCTGCGTCACAGTAATGGAGAGAGCCTGTTGGCCAAACGCTCTCTGTACTAGCGTCTAAGGGCAAGAGATCACGCCGTGATGGGGAACCCCAGTCAGCCCAGTTGGTCAAACGCCAAATCGGTCAAATGCATGGATCCCTTCAGGTTTAGAAAGGGTAGAAATGAAAACAAAGGAAAACAAATTTGAAGTACTTATGTAAGAAAAGTACTGAGAAGAAGTACAGTATTACCAACCTTAAATTGCTGGCACTATACTCCGCATTGTCGATTATCAAGTGGAGATTGTAGGTGTGTTGTCATACTTGGGTTGGCAATACTGTTGCTGTTATTCATTATGACCACGGTAGTTTCTGTTGCTATGACTACTAGCGTATTGTATTAGTTTGAGGTTATGTTAGTTGTAATTCTAAGACATGATCTGATTAAAGTCCTAAGATATAGTTATACTTTCTATTCAAATTAATAATTTGCAACATCTAAAATTGATGTTTATCAAACAAAAAAAGCCTAAAGAACGTATCAAAATCCTAAAAAGGTTGAAGGTGAGAACCCTATACTATACTATAAACAGAACTTGAATTGATTCTTTGATTTATTTACCATTAACTGCGGTAAAACGTAAAATTTAATGTGTAACTGATCTGTTGTTGAATTAAAAATGGATTTTTTTAATTTTTCAAAATCATTGGGTAACACCCACTTTTATGAATAATTGACGTGTAGATCCTTTGGTCACTCTTCTTATACCTCAACATCACTAAACCCAGATCACACAAACTATCCCAACATATCGCATTAACAAAAAACATTACACCTCTTCCAGGGAATTTTTGTTGCACTTTTGATGTTTTTTGCGTAGTCGCTCCGACGTCTTACCGCGACTGACCTGTCTAGCAGGTTATCGTTCTTATCAGCAGCAGGGGGCGGGGGATCTATTGTCCTGGCTTGGTGTATTTTTTCTTTGATTTCATTAGCCACCAACGGGACAAACATGGATGGAGTGAGGCGCTAGGCTGAGATATACAGCTGTCATCCACAGCCAAACTGTCATGCACGCTGCTTCCAGAATATTGCGTTGTTTCCACCTCGGCTCGTTAAAAATAACACCTGCCGAGGACCAATCAACCCTGTGGCTTTCAGACATGCTATGTTCAACTAACTTTGAGTTTTTTGGATCTCCTTTAGCAAGCAGATATTTATGCTCATTAATTCTTACGCCCGCAGGTCTTGAGGTTTGGCCGTAATGATTCCGCCCGCAAACACACCCAACTTTATTAACTGCATTTTTCGTCGTAGATTCACCGCTATCTGGTTTTACCCTGGTAACTATACTTCTGATAGTTTCATTATTTTTAAAGGCCATTCTTACACCAAACTTTCTGCTTACTTTCCTCATTTTTTTCTAATAACCCTTTAATGTAAGGGACCACCACAGTTGTTATGGGTTTATCCTAAAATCTGTCACGGACGAGAGAGTTTTTTGCTTTTTTTAACACCTTATTAAGATCTTTTTCCAGATAGTCATTACCACGCAGTTCTTTAAACACCCTTAACTTCAGTATTACGGTTTTTTCTCTGATGTGCCTGATGAAGGGCACATCGATCAGGGTTCATCGTAAAGTTGAAATTAATAGTATTATTGAGACTACAGGATATCATAAACCAGGTATTTAAACCATTAAAAGTATTTATTGGCATCCAGAGGCTAACAATTCAATATGAAACTATGTCCCTTGTCAAATGACATAAAAAAGGATTATGCTTTGTGAACTTTAATAAATGAAATTTCAGTTAAATTAAATTATCTTAAATGAAAAGTTTACGTCTTATTTTAACTTACAGCTCTTCATTGTTGTTTATCGATTGTTTCATACTCAACCTTATAAATGCAAATACCATAAATTGCATTTTTATTAACTATGTCCCACCATTTAAAGCTAATCCAAATTGTTATTTAAAAACTTTTTTGATTACCTGCAGGGTTTCAATACTTTCATAGGCCTTGGTCTTATCAATCGAGCTACCAAGTTTGCGTTGTATTTCATTTTGCTTCTCCCTCAGCTGTGTTAAGGCTTCAGTGTGTTCCCGTTCCAACTCTTTTCTTATGTCAGAAGCTTCTCGCATTTGCTGTAAAAAGTTTCACACCTGTTAATATGATTCATTCTTGAGTATAAAAAATACTAAAATAATGAGTCCTTATATACTTAAGCCTAATGTAAATCCATTATTAATTCTGTAACAACGACACTTACATTGATACATTGTACATTGTTATCACTAAATTATCTAATTTAGTAATTAGGGCTGTCATTATATTATGTATTATTCATGGTTTGCCTCCTGGATTGAAATTCGACTAAATAGATTAAATTATAGGCTACAGACCTTTTTAGTCATCAATCAAAATGTTTGTTTTGCAGGATAACTAGTTTTGGGTCTCATTGACCCAAATATATATATATATTGACCGTGCATATATATTCACACGGACACACTAAATACACTTATAAAGTCAAATATCCTTTATTGCAACAAAACATGACAATATGCATTGGCTTGTATCATGACTATAAAATAATAAATGCAAAAATTGACAATATATGCTTACTAACTAACCCTCAATGAATTTTTTAACCAGAGTAAAAGCATTTTTCATTTGAAAATCCCTTGAGTTTTCTTTTAAAAATAACAGTCAGCTTCATACCTCAGAAAATCAGGGAGGGTATTGAAAAGTGCAATTGCGTTAAAAAAGGTATGGTGCTTGGAAAAGGAAGTACTACGGCAAGAAATATTTAGTTAGGAGCTATTTCTGAGGCAATACTTAGACTGTAGGACAAGGGGCTTGAAAATGCTATGGTTTAAAAAAATCATGTTAGAAAAATGTAAATACAGTAGAACCTCGATCAACCGTCACTCTTTAGACCGTCACTCTCTGATATCCGTCACCGCTACTGTACTTAAAATGCGTTGTAATGGACGCTGTAAAAACAGTAATGAAGTATAGCTTACAGTATAGAATTTCAGTTTTACTCTTGATGTATGTAATTTAATTACAAATAGGAATTATCCACTTATAAAAAGTATAATTTCTTCCGAAACCTTATAAATCTACACTTATCGTACAAGTTTATAATGAAATTTCTGTTATCTGAATATACTCTTAACCGTCACACTCTCGGTCCCAAGGGTGACAGTAAACAGAGGTTCCACTGCACCAGGAAAACTGAGAATATTGAAGCCCAAAAATAAGGTTTGCAAGACTCTCTTTGACGAATGCCAGCAATAATTCTGATTGTCTTTCTTGAAGGTTCTTGAAATATGTTTTGTTTTTTATGTTTCTGATCCCCAGGTCAATTCAGCAAATGAAAGGTCGGATAAAACTGAAGCATAGTACGCTGAAAGAACAACTGCTGCATCTGTAAAAGTTGGCAGCCTACGGAGCACAAAAATACAGGAACAAACCTTTCATGCAAATTTTGAATGTGGTTGAAGAAATTCAGATTGCGGTCTATATGTAACCCCAAAACTTTACTACAGTTTCAGAAGAGACTTCAGCATCATCAATCAGAATACTAAGATGTTCAGAGTGCTTTATGTGATTGAGAAATTTAGCAACGTTATTTTCACAGCGTTGACAAAAAGACCGGTCTCTTGAAACCATTGAACTATAGAATTTGACTCCAAAAATGAGCTCCAAATGTGACATCAACAATATCATTGATATTGACATAAAATTGACATAACGTCATGGATACTGATATTGACATAATATCAATTTCACATAAAACTGATGTACTTGTGCTATATGGGATGTATATTTTATCTATGTCATCCCTTGCATTCCTCTTGAAATACAAGAATATTAAAATTAATACATTTTCATACATGAAATTTGACTAATATAACATTTTCATGATTGAATGTCAACTAAAATCACGTTTCAAGGCACTATTATATGGGATTTTTAATTAAACCAGCCGTTTTCAGTATACAACTAACAATGATTTCCCAATGCATTTCACGTGGAACCCGGCTTCCTAATTCTGTCAACAAAAATAAGTTTGAAACTTGCCTTGAGAATCCCCTCGAGCTTGTCCCCCTGGCGGAGGCTCTCCCCACTCTTCACCTGCAACACGTTAGTCATAGTCATAGTCATGGTCATAGTCATTTATTTTCTGAATAGATACAAAGTTTACATTTGTATATCTCAGTCGTCAAAATAAAATACAAATTGAAACAATCAATAAAATAAAGAAATAAAATTACTCTGGAAAAGAATGTCACAGTCAGGCAGAGAGAAATTCATCAATAGTGTATGCCTCGTTATCTAAGAGGAGAAGCTTTAGAGACTTTTTAAAAGAATTCAAATTATTTATTTCTTTAACATTATTTGGCAGTTTGTTAAAAAATTTAACACCGGCATGGAGCGCTTCTCTTTCACTCAAGCATAGACGGATTTGAGGGAGAAGGAGGTTTGTGCCATGTCTTGTGGGATACCTGTGGCCTTCCCCCACGATCGGAAGTGAACCAGCTTTGAGTTTGACCATCAGAACTACTTTAAAAATATATAATGAAGAAAGAGTTAGAATCCCAAGGCGTTTAAAAGCTCCTCTACAAGACTGAGAGGGAGCAAAGCCAGACAATATCCGAATTGCTCTTTTCTGTTCTAAAAATGCTTTATTGGCATGAGCAGAACCACCCCAAACTTCTATGCCGTAGGACAGAACAGACTGAAAACAGCCATAATAAACCTTTATCATGTCCTCTACATTTAATAAAGGAAATAACGTTCTCAGAGCAAAACTCACTCTACTTAACCTTTTACTAAGATCTGAAATATGATGATTCCACGTTAGTTGAGAATCCAGCGTAACGCCTAAAAACTTAACAGTAGAATGTTCTTTTATGGAAGACTGGGGAATGATCAGGTCCAAAGGACTTTTATTTCTAGTTAGAAATTGGATGTAGTTAGACTTATCATGGTTCAAAAGAAGATTATTACTTAATAACCAGGCCTCGAATTCGGATATTGAAAAATACATGTTTTCTTGGACGTCTTGGGATGGACCTCGAAATAACATTGTGGTATCGTCCGCGTACAGGGTTAAAGAAGCGGAATGAACGTGAGCACCTACATCATTGATATACAGGATAAAAAGCAATGGTCTAAGAATTGACCCTTGTGGGACTCCGTATTTTACCTTGGTGAGTTCAGAGAATGATTCTGAATCAATCTCAACGTATTGTTTACGACCCATCAAATAGGACCTAAACCATTGTAGAGGGACCCCACGGATGCCAAAGGATTCAAGCTTGTTACAAAGAATGGAGTGATCTACGCGGTCGAAAGCTTTCTAAAGGTCACAAAATAAACCAATTGCTGGTTCACCATTTTCCAGACTGGAAATTACTTTAGAAGTGAATTCGACCAAGGCGTCAGTAGTGGATAGTTTAGACCTAAATCCAAATTGGTAAGGAACGATTAATTCATGCTTATCCAGAAAAGAAACAAGCCTCTCATAAACCAGTTTCTCTAGGACCTTAGAAAATGTAGACAGTAAAGCAATTGGGCGGTAGTTATCCTCATTACCTCTGTCACCCTTTTTAAAAACAGGGATTATTTTTGAAACCTTAAAAACATCTGGAAATATACCTGATTGAAGAGATTGATTGAAGAGATCTGTGATGACATGCAAAATGGGTTTGTAAGATTGTTTTAAAAGAGAGCTTGAGATGCCGTCGACGCCAGAGGATGTTTTGGTTTTAAGAGATAGTATAGCTCTTTCAACATCAGATTGTGAGACAGGTGCAAAAAACATAGAATTTTGATCGAGATTGGGAGAAGGACTATATCTGGGTTGATTATTCAATGATAAGCCAGAATGATTCACTTTAGCAAAGTGTTCACTGAAGATATCAGCTACCTTTTTAGAGGAACATACCAGCTCTCCATTTCTCATTATTGGCGGGATTTTACTTCTATTAGAAGACTCACATGTTTCCCTACGAACAATATCCCAGACCTTCTTTTGAGGACAGTCACTGCTAGCAAGTTCCTCTCCAATTTTGTCCTTCTTTTCAGCAATCAAAAGTTTGCGGAACTGTTTTTGCCTAGCTTTGAAGAGTGAATTTAGTTGATGATCCAGTGTCTCGCGAGCCAATATACCGAGGTCAACATTTCTATTCGCAAATTCCTTTAGGTCTTTACTAATAGAAAACTTTCCGACATTAGACATGACATCACGAACATACCTCAAAGGAAAGGCTAAGGTGAAACTACTTCTAATGCAATCAATGAAAATCTGAAACTTCAGATTGACGTCACAATTGACGCCCAGTACGCCCCACGTTCAAGGTCTAAGTCGAACTATTATCACAAAACGGTACTTTGGTATTATACCGAGGCCACCCTGAAACACCGCGCTGCAGTGGTTATGTTAGGTTAGGTTATCATTAATACGTTTGAAGGACTTTCCTCACTTCATTACGAATCGAACGATACCAGATGAGTCATACTTTTGCCTGCAAAATCCCGTTGAAAGGTGATGCGTGCGCTCCGGTCTATGACCAGATCTTGGCTTACTTGAAGGGTAATTGGCAGGCAAAAGTATGACTCATCTAGTATCGTTCGATTCATAACGAAACAAGGAAAGTCCTACTAACATATTTATGATAACCTAACCTAAAATAACCACCGCAGCGCGCTGTATAAGAGTGGTGATCGGGTAAACTCGCTAGCGGCAGCGAAGAAGCAATCAACCATTGCCATCTCTAGTAATAAGGCCACGGCCTTCGACCTGGCAACGCCGCTCTTCGAGGATTTTTTGCATGGTAAAAACCCTAACAGAGCCTGCTGACTTCATGTAAACAAAAGATAGTGCCATAAGAGAATATGGATAAACAAATCAGCTGAACCCTTAGGCGTGCTGTTGCCATTTACTAGCGCTACGGCCTTGTTACTAGAGATGACTATGGTTCAACTCAACCCTCGCCAACATCGCTGCCTTCTGGGAGGCAGAAAACAAAGACCGCTCATCATAATTATGTCCGGTTATATTGCAAGTCAATTAAAGTATGTTCTTTCCAATTATGTAGTTATTTTTGGTATCCAGTAAAAATCTCTCTAAAAATGGTGGCCTCCGTATAATACCATAGTACCCACAAAACATTACAGAGTGAAGTAACATGTAAATGTCAAGGTGAATAGCGATGTACCACTGCGTCCATGAATTTGAGGAATAAATTGAGAACAGAATTTTCCTCAGGACAAAATAGGTCACCACTTTACCAGATGGCGTCAGGTTTCAGGAGGCCACACAAAAATCTGGACTTAAAGCTGCAGCGGACATAAATATGGCAACGGCCAGTACATTTACACAAACTAAAACTAAAACAAGAATATGTCTTTGTTATAAGTTGAGCATGGGACTTACATTAAACTTAAGTCTTAGGAGGGAACAAAAAGTCATTACACTGAATATGAGTGATCTAGAAAGAAACAAAGGGTAATTGGTTTGGATTTTACTTTACATAGATTTCTTGGCAAAAAATATATAAAGGGGATGCTTTAAATAAGTGGTTCTGTGTAACCTAAGTGATGAATATCTGGTGTTAAATATTTGTGAACCAATAGTACAGTATTACAGTTAATATGGGGTGGGTAAAATAAAGCATACGGTAATAAAGCAAAATAAAGCAAAGGGGGTGGCCATGAATATCCAGCATCAGGGCCGGTGACAGGAGGGGGGCAGGGGGGAAAATTAATAGGGGCCCGGAAACAGCGGAAAAGGGCCCGAAACAGCTGAAAAGGGGCCCAAAAACACGTAACGAGTAAAAAAAAAGGTCACCAGGTTTCAGGGCCCGGAGTTGTAGTTTGCACAGGGGCCCGACAATCCTGTCCCCGGTGCTGTCCAGCATTCTTAAGACTAAGGTATTATTTAAAAAAATTATAATTTTTTCTACCTCAAGTTTAAAAGTCATACAAAGGTGACGAATAGGCCCATACGTACATTTTGAAGCCGTTGTACTTGCTTCTGAAGGTCCTTGTTTTGGATCGTCAGTTCTGTGTTCTTCTCTAATACACGCACTAGTTGATCCTCCTTCAAAAGAAAATCAAAAAATTAAATTTTATAGGCTATTATTTTTGGCAAACCTATAAATAGTGGTGTAATGTAAGGGGGACTGTGTTCCCCCACTGCTCATGGGGTTTATTGCATCTAAATATTTCATTTTATGATCTTCGATTGAGATTAGAGGTGTGCAAATGGTAAATTTTTGGATCAGCTAATGTCCAGATTGGTTTCAGATTGGATAACAACAAGTTCGGATCGAATTCAATTATTTACGGCACAATTAGTGGCTCCAAGTTTTCTCATAAGCCTGAGGTAATTGCAAGGAACTACAATAATCCTGATGAGTAATGTAAGGTTTGTCTTGATAGGCTTGAGTTGTTGATTGTTGTGAAATAATGTTTCTAATCTGGCGGTCAAATGTCAATTATTAAAGTATGCAAAGGTACAACTAATTTATTCTTAAGAATTTGAAATTTATTGGTTCCCCTTAAGCATAGGTAATATTCAATTTAATAAGCTTATTAGGCCTATAGCAATTCCAGGATTATGCTACTTAAAAATTCCTTTTCCACTGCAACATAAATTTGTTCATTAGATAAAAGCATTAAATATAATACTTGATTCACCAATCACTTCATATTTGAGGAAAGCCTTACATTTTTTAAGCATTAATGCCTGATAACTAGGATTTTGATTCACCCAAAATAATACTACAAAATAATAAGTCAGAGCAGTAAACTTAACCTAAATTTCAAGACAAGTTTCAAATGTTGAAGGTTTCAGTATTAAAGCTTGGTAATTTACAGCAAAGATATATATTTCGAAAATAAACAGCAAGCAAACTCACTAATTATCATCATAGGCGAAAGTTGTCAATAATTAATTCAGCTTTGTACTACTGTATTATCAATGTCCATTTTATTGAAAATAAACACCTGACGTGATTCATACGAGATAAATATTTCAACAAAATAAAAAACTACTTTTGATCGTTCAACGGTTCTATTTATAGCATAATTGAAAAATAAAGAAATCTGACGTGATTGAAAGAAAGATTAAAGACATTCTCCTCGAGTTATCAATTTAGTTTTCATGCAGACGACGACAACATTCGAATATTCGAATTTCGAAAACAAACTGAGAAAAAAGAAAACAACGAACAGGTTCGCCAACTCTTAGCCAGCCCAAAATTATCGTAGGCATTTTATTCCATCGTATCCAATCGTATCTACCAAGGATGTTAGAGTCTATACTGGAGATACCGCGACAATGCTTAAATTGATTTAAAAAAACGGCCCTTTTATTTTACCAGGGGGCAGGGGGCCCAAATTTTAAAAATTTGGGGCTGCTCCCAAAGTGCCCCATTTTGGGTGTGGGGGCGAAAATGGGACTCTCGTTAAAAAGTGCAGTTTTTAATTTCGTGAAGGTATGCTGAGTTTGGTTTTCCTTCTATGACGCATTAAAAAGTTAGGTGGGGGTATCCACACATTTGCCTAACCCTGTATATAGTTATTTACACTTAGTTATAGTTAAATGATTATGAAAATTTATAGCACATTGTGCACACTGTATATCAATATTGAGATTTCTTGCTGAAAAGACCATTTTGGTAAAATCAGAAATAAATTATCTCTAATAAGTTTTTGAATGGCGGCTATTTTAGTGAAACGTTTCGATATTTGCGGAAAATCCTGTATATATGAAGTATTTTAAAGTTTTTACTCGGGAAAGCCTAAAATAAGGTGAATTCAAAAAATCAAAATGACAGCCTTTTCAGTTTTAATAGGAACTATGATCACAAAATATCAATAGAAAGTCTCTAGAATATTTTAGAGACAAAAAAATTGAAATTCCATTTACTACCAGAATAAATAGGCCTAATACAAAACTATTACGCATACATTATATATTTGACAGGTACCATAAGCCCTATAGATAGACTACTCGCGTTTTGCGGATCATCCGAAGTAATCGAACTAGAATCTTGAAACTCTGCATGGACATATCATTCCGTTATTTTCATAGAATCGGGTTTTTTTCTGTATTAAAAGTTTTATGAGGGTTAGCGTGCTGGCCGAAAGCGATTTAGGAAACAAATATACTATTTCAACTGTAGATTTTTGCCTGCTAGAATTGCAATTTATAGATTGCCAATTTTATTACAAAGATACCTGAAATAAATAATTTTCCAAATCGTATGACTTTGGATACATATTTTGATTAGGATTTTTGCGGACATTTGCCATCACTGATTAGTAAAAAACAAGTGATGGCAAATGTCCGCAAAAATGCTAATCAAAATATAAAATCACCATCACCAACAATGAATTTCAAACAAAGAATTTGGATACATGTTCAGAACTAAATTTGGGATAAAAATGTCGCTTTTGAAAAATGTCAAAATATTAAAAAAAACCTATAGATGGAGGCATATCCCCTTAATACCTACCAGTTCGGTGCTGGGGACGAGCCTTCAGTCTTGATCTTGTGCACGGAAGTCCCTTTTTCGCCAGGACCTGGAAAATGTCACAGATTTTCATAATACAACCACGATAAGAGGATATGTCATGATAAACCTTAAACAACCGTCATCCATAAAAATTTAAAAAGCATCGTAGATATTTCTGATTTTTATTTCAGTGTGAGTGCGGAGGCAGTGAAACAGAAGCCGTTAGAATATAGGTAGTGAGGGACATGATGAAGCTTGAGTTTGAAGTTTCGGCAGAGGAGGGGAGGAAGTCAACTATGACGTGGAAGTAAACAAGGCCTTGTGATTACGCTACTCTGGTAGCTAAAAAATACTAAACCGAAACAAAATGTGGGTTGATATTAGATACAATGTTTTGCTCTATGAATAGCAATCGATAAACATGTGTCATGTTTTGGTTTAGCATGTAACACATGACTGACTCAAGAAATTCGTAGCTGTATCAATCGATCACCTGTTATTATTTATTTCCCCACCTCGAAAAATCCTAATTCATCTGGTTTGTTTGTAAACACCCAAGCTTCATTATGTGCCTCACTATATATATCAGAAGTTTTAGTTATTTAGGGAGAGAGCTTCCCTTAGGGGTACATCTTGTTATAATATCAGAAGTGTTGTAGTTATCTGGTGCGAGAGCTTATCTTAAACTTTGTTATAATATCAGAAGTGTTGTAGTTATCTGGTGCGAGAGCTTCTCTAAACTTTATTACAATATCAGAAGTGTTGTAGTTATCTGGTGCGAAAGCTTCTCTAAACTTTATTACAATATCAGAAGAGTTGTAGTTATCTGGTGCGAGAGCTTCTCTAAACTTTATTACAATATCAGAAGAGTTGTAGTTATCTGGTACGAGAGCTTCTCTAAACTTTATTACAATATCAGAAGAGTTGTAGTTATCTGGTGCGAGAGCTTCTCTAAACTTTATTACAATATCAGAAGTGTTGTAGTTATCTGGTGCGAGAGCTTCTCTAAACTTTGTTACAATATCAGAAGTGTTGTAGTTATCTGGTGCGAGAGCTTCTCTAAACTTTGTTACAATATCAGAAGTGTTGTAGTTATCTGGTGCGAGAGCTTCTCTAAACTTTGTTACAATATCAGAAGTGTTGGTTATCTAGTGTGAGAGCTTCCCTTACACCTTCACCAACCAGTGCGGACAGTGCGGTCCTGTACTCTTCGGGTACAATGGTGTCCGGCTAAAATGACAAACGACCAAAACCACAAATCTGAAGATTGCGGACAAAACAACAAATATCCTGGGTCTGCTACCTGGGGAGGGTCAGTAGGTAATCCAAACAAAAATGTAGCGGCTAAAACCACAAAGATTCCGTCAACCGATAGAAGTACACATTTTGATGACTAGCGATTTAGGGTGATGGAAATCAGATTTTTGTTTCGCTTCACTTAATGTGGAACTCCAAGACAAGCTTTCGCTTCAGTTAATGTAGAATACCAGTTTATGGTTTACTTTTCCGCGAGAGAATTATTGGACCCTACCTTAATTCAAGAGATTTTCCTTAAAGGTCTACAAAGAGACATACATCCCTGCTCGCTGTAACTAGGCTACTTTAAGTATTGCTAAAGTCATCAAGATTTGTACTTCTATTGGTTGACGGAATCTTTGCGGTTTTAGCCACCACTTTTTTGTTTGGATTACCTACTGACCCTCCCCAGGTAGCAGACCCAGGATATTTGTTGTTTTGACCGCATTCTTCAGATTTGTGGTTTTGGTCGTTTGAAGTTTTAGCCGGCATTCCTAAACAATGGGATAAGGTGACCAGATTTTCAAACAACAAAACAGAACGCACTAATCCAGAGGGAGGAGTCCGAGGGACCTCTTCTGGAGATTTTTGAAAAAAGTGCATTTTGGCGAGATTAGTGTATTATTCATGCATTTTATCGTTGAAATTCTCTCCATGCTCTTCTTTGATTTAATTTTAAACCTGGTACAACAAAGGTAAATTTTAAAGGTAAAGGAAATTCAAAAGGTAGAGGAAATTTCAAATGGTAGGCCTAAAGGAAAGGTACGAGGTTGTACATTTCCTTTTTTGCGCAAGCTGGAACCGAGGTACTCGTACTATAATTTTAACTTTAACTTAGGAAATAATAAAAGGGATATTATCGTACACAAACAACCCGCAAATGCCGAGCGAATTACTTGTTTGTTGTTTCAACCCTTATGCCTTATACAAACGTGACGCATTAAGTCTGTAGTATTAATTATTTTATGTTTCTAAATCGCGATTTTATATTTCTCCATGAATACTAGCTTTCTCAAAGAGTCAAAAGTAAAGTCAAGCATATAAATAATCCGTATAAACTACGAAGAAAAGATTAAGTTTCACGAATATTATCAACACTTTTGATATAATCTAACTGAAGGCGGCTGCAACGCTTTCTTTTGCCCGGTTCATTCTCTGTAGACATAACCATATGTCCATACCACCTCATATATCTAACTTTATTTGGTTTATTTTAACTTTGTATTTAAGTGCCCGATAGTTATTCTTTATTTTATTTTGTGTATTTCAACGCCAGTTGCATTTTTTAACGTTTTGAAAAGGGAATGGTCCAAACCCGGGTCCCGGGTCTTGTTACTATCTAATGGCGACCTTTTGTTAGACAGCATCGTTAATTCATAGCAGCAACTGGACCCAGTTTCGATCCTGTCAGGGATTGAACCGGCGACCCTCAGGTTATTGAAGGAATATAAATGCACATATTTGGTTTAGTAACTAGATACATTACAGTAAATTTTTCTTAGTGGCGGCGTTTGGATCGCGGCGGCCAGGTCACTAAGCGTAGCCCGGTGCACCGCAACTGAGCCACGAAGATCAGGTAGACGGCGTAACTGAGCCGCAGCGATAAGCGGCCCCTCGAAAACGCACCGCAACTGAGCCACCCGTCACGTGCCGCGTAGCCGCCGCCGATCGCATGGTTTAAAATACATTTCAGGTATAAAAACAATCGTCACATACATATATAACATATATGAATATAAATAACATGCATTAATTTAAGTATGAAATTCTAAGCGATCAATCTGATTCAACAGATTTATTAAATGCTGTAAACATTAAGTCAAAGGCACCTTTAAACATATTATGACACTCTAATACATACGTTATACATTCACAAGTTCACATTCATAATTTACATTTTCATATTTTGAAATGTTCTCGGTCCATTAGAATCAATAAATTTATCAAACGCTCTTAAACGTACGTCAAAGAGATGATCAAAACTTTAAATATATACATTATAATAATAATAACATATAATTAATAATACATAAACTTTGTAATAACAGCCTATACAGGGTGTTGATAAAAAAAAAACCCTTCAGGACTTCGGGTTATGGTTACTTACAACAAAACTAAGAAAAAAGTTCCTATAAACATGGGTCCTAAAATAAATGCTCGGTTATCCGTCTGTCGGTCTGTATGTGTTTTTAACATGATTTTGCATAACTTTGGAACTACTAAATATATCAACTTCAAACTTGGTACTCACATGCTGACTACTAGGACCTATTTTGGTGCGGAGTATCAAGTTTCTACTTTGTACCATTTCAAAATGGCGGCCATTTTTATATTTCAAAACTTAATAATCTTAAAAACCGTAAATTTAAAAAAAATCTTACAAGAGACAAAAGAGTTGCGCAATTTTATTTCCTACAAAATAATGTAAAGATTATTAAGATTGAACGACAATTAACGGAGTTATTGCAATTTTTCCATCAGAATTGAAGCAAATTTGCTATAACTGCCATAAACAAGCATGTATTCTGTTAAATAAATTGCAATAGCTCCATTAATTGTTGTTCGATCTTAACAATCTATATATAATTTTGGAAATAAAATTGCGCAACTTTTTTGTCACTTGTAAGATTTTTGTAAAATTTACGGTTTTTAAGATATTAAGTTTTAAAATACAAAAATGGCCGCCATTTTGAAATGGTACAAAGTAGAAACGTGATACTCCGCACAAAAATAGTTCCTAATAATCAGCATGTACGTACCAAGTTTGAAGTTGATATCTTTAGTAGTTCCAAAGTTATGCAAAATCATGTTAAAAACACATACAGACCGACAGACGGACAACCGAGCATTTTAGGACCCATGTTTACAGGAACTTTTTTCTTAGTTTTGATGTAAGTAACCATATCCCGAAGTCCTGAAGGGTTTTTTTAATCAACACCCTGTATAAACAACCTGGTTACTGCAAGGCCCCGCCACTCATAGCGACCTGTTCGCCGCGACCTAAACGCCGCATTATATTGTAATGTATCTAGTTAAAAGCAAATATGTACATTTATATTTCTTTTAATAACCATCGTATATTTAAAAACCAAGTTTAAATAGAACAAAATTAAAATTAAAACTAGGTATGAGAGGCGGTACGGACATATTATGTATACAGAAAGAGCCGGGCAAAAGAAGCGTTGCAACCGTCTTCAGCCAGATTATTAAGAGTGGGGTAGCGATATATGGGGTAGCGGATTTGTACCCCTCGGATTTGTACCCCCCCCCCAGAAAAAACGTTACGTCATTTTGACGTCACAGGAGGCGGGGCCTAAACCCGTTTGAGAAACAGCCCGCGACTGGAAATGTACCCCTAATACATACAATTATTAAACTATCAACACGTAAAATTGATTTGAGATTAAGATATTTTCTTTATGTCTGGACCCGGAATTGTACCCCTCGGATTTGTACCCCCCCCCCCAGAAAAAACGTTACGTCATTTTGACGTCACAGGAGGCGGGGCCTAAACCCGTTTGAGAAACAGCCCGCGACTGGAAATGTACCCCTAATACATACAATTATTAAACTATCAACACGTAAAATTGATTTGAGATTAAGATATTTTCTTTATGTCCGACCCCGGAATTGTACCCCCGGATTTGAAATCGCATGGGGACAAGATAGAAAATACTAAGTTACTAGCTTCTAGGTTTTGTAATAAGTAAAAAAAATATAGACCAAACAAGAAATAGTTTTTTATTCTCAGCTCCTAAGTGATTGCAAAGGAGATGCCGCTAGGCAATGGAAAATAATAACCTAACTCACTGAGGGTTGTGCGACTCAATCATTAGATAAGATCCAGTTGGCAGATGGCACTGAGAAAACGGGTCATTACGACGTTGCTGAGGAAGTAAATACAGTAAATACTTTTCGAGCATATCTGTAGGTTAATTTACGCCATCCTTAATTTGCTCAAGGCAAGATAACAATGTTGATTCATTTTTGTTAATTTTTCAACGCCTGAGGAGGTTGTAAATATAAAAATACATTAAAAAATAAAAAATTATCAGGCTATGACAATTTTAATGTAATGCTAGTAAAATGTATAGCAAATGAAACAGCTTCCGTGTTATCTTAAGTATTTAATTTAAGTGCTTCTTCTGGTAAATTTCCTGAAAATCTTAAACAAAGAATCGTTGTACCTTTGCTCAAGAAGCCTAATACGTACCATGTAAATAATCTAAGCCCTATTATAAATAGCTTGATTTCTGTGTTCTCTAAAATAATAGAAAAACTATGAAATCTAAACATTCGATATTTAAAGAAAATGTCCTTTTTGAGTATTAACCAATTTGGCTTTACAGAGGAGAATTTCACTGAGGACGCGTTAGTTTAAGTTTCTGACTATATTTACAACAATTGCAATGAAAACAAAAAGTAACTGGGCTTTTTACTGATTTTAAAAGGCTTTCGATACCGTCAACCACAAAATTCGTTTAGGTAAAATGTAATCGATTGGGATAAGAGGAGTCGCGTGGTTCCGCAGTTACCAGACGGGCCGCAATCATCAACGCGTAATTGATTTTTAATGAAATCATATTCCATAATCCTGACCCCAGAATTGTACCCCCGGATTTGTGCCCCCCGTTGTCAAATCCTCAAGTCATATCCCGAAATGTACCCCGGATTTGTACCCCCCGTGGTCGAATTCTTAAGTCCGACCCCGGAATTGTACCCCCGATGTACCCCCCGTGGTCAAATCCTCAAGTCCTATCCCGAAATGTACCCCGGATTTCTACCCCCGTGGTCTAATTCTTAAGTCCGACCCCGGAATTGTACCCCCGGATTTGTACCCCCCGTGCTCAAATCCATTTTGACCGACCATGGAAAATAGGCTACCGGGTCAATATTCTTTGTTGATGATTTTTTTAATTAGTTCTCGTAAATCAACGACTGTTCGTTAAATTATATTACCTAGTATTATTCTACAAATATGTATCAATATTATTAAATTTTTTGTAGTCTTATACATTATTAAGTAGGCTAGTAGATCTGTCAATGATACGTTATGAATTAGATCAAAGATTGTTTTGAATATCTAAATTTATAAAACAGCTCGTTAGTTTGTTTATATATGTTTGACATTTATGGACTCGGACTCCGTTGGACTGTTTGCCATGAAACTTGGTGTAAATATGTAAATTCTCACGAAGAAGGTTTCGTCCTAACTCAAACAGGTTCATTCCCCGAGTCCAAAAGGGTTTCATAATAATCTCATGGATACAGTTTGTATAAAAAAACTCGTGACTTGTTTATTTGAACAGCTGATCATTAGTAAATAGTAAAAGGCTAAGGGATTACCACTTAAGCCTTAGGCCGGTATCAGAGAGTAATTAATAAAAGTGTATATTCATAATTTGTGATGCATAAGAAAAGTTAAATAGTTTTTAATTATATATTAACCTTTTTCATAATTATAATTTTTATACCAATCAAATATTAAATATAAATAAAAGGAAAGTGTTTGCTTATTTCGATTGACACATTTTCTTCGTATTAGGGGTTTAAATTTCTAAGTACTCCTTGGTACATTGAATCGCAAGGAATCATTTTAACTTATTCAATCACTAATACGAGGTACAGTCGAAAAGTTATCGGAATGATTTTTTGTAGACTTTTAGCGCGATCGCCTGAGGGAAATTCGCCATGCCGTAGTTGGTACGACTCCTAGGGAGGGCATATCGGTAGTGGGGGTATAGCTGACTTGCCGTAGTGCACCATTGGAAAGCGCTTTAGCGCGTTACTGCAAGTCTAAATTGTCGATTTTTGAAAAATGCCCAAAATGGCATTTCATGAACAGCGCACGAACATAAAGTTCTGTGTTTTACTTAAAAATCACCTAGTGAGACTCTTGAGTTGTTAATTCAAGCTTATGGAGAAGAGGCGATGAAGAAAAGTCCAGTTTATGAATGTCACAAACAGTTCCATGAAGGCCGTGAAAGCATTAAGGATGATCCTCATAGTGGACGACCTTCAACATCACATTGACAAAAACATTGAGCGAGTACGACAAGTTGTGCGTGAAAATCGGAAATTAACAATCGATGATATAGCATTTCAGGTAAATTTATCACATCGAAGTGTTCACACCTTCCTTCATGATCATTTAAACATGCATCAAATTTGTTCGCTCAACAAACAAAATCGACAACTTAGACTTGCAGGTACACGAAAAGCGCTTTCCAATGGTGCACTACGGCAAGTCAGCTATACCCCCACTACCGATATGCCCTCCCTAGGAGACGTACCAGCTACTGCATGGCGATTTTCCCTCTGACGATCGCGCTAAAAGTCTACAAAAATTCATTCCGGGAACTTTTTGACTGTACCTCGTAAATCTTTTGCACACCAATAATCAAGGTCTTAGTGGGAAGTAGTGTAAAATATTTTACTGAAAAAGACGTAATGATAAATTATTTGGTTAAAACTAAATTGTTTCCGCTCCCACCCATGGCGGCCAACATTTGTACCTGGTCTAAAATGATGTTTGTGCAAAAAATTAAATGCCATTATGTTTTGGGTCTACAATTACTTTGTTTGGGGCTAAAACCATTTATTTTACGTCAAGTTACGTATCTTAATACCATAGCCTCGACAGTAATTTGTTTGTTTAAACATATTCGTAACTTTTTTAATATCGTAAAACATTAACGTTAAATTATTATGATATGAAACCAGTGTTTAAAATAAAACTATTTCAACCCTTTCAATGATCCTCTAGTTATAAATGAAAAGCATTATATTAGATTACAAATCACAATTCTTTCAGCAATAAACTCCCTATCTAGAGCAACATAAAAAACTAATTAAGCTTAAATTTTTGTTAAATTATGTAATGTTATGTATTAAGTTTAAATTGATTTTGCCTTTAACAAAAGGTTTGTTTCAGTTTTAATCAGACGGTATCACAGATAAATTAGATAACTGTTTTTGAACAACACCAACACCTATTTCCTGAACAATTTCAACAACTGATAAGTTGCATTAAGTAAAGAAGTGTTTCCATTTTACTCATTACACTAGATCACTGTCGTAACTTCGCTTTCAATGTTTATTTCAAGCAGCTATTTTACTTGAAATTTTATTCTCCTACGGAACTCGACCATGAAAGGACTGTGCCCTTTTATTTATTACGTCTCAACTCAAAACAATCTTTCATACAAAACTTTCATAACGTATCATTGACAGATTTACTAGCCTACTTAATGATGAATAAGACTACATGATATAATAATAATAAGACATATTCGTAGAATAATATTAGGTAATAATTTAACGAACAGTCGTTGATATACGAGAACTAATAAAAAATCAACGACATCAATGAATACTGACCCGGTATATTTCCATGGCATGGTCGGTCAAAATGGATTTGAGCACGGTAAATACAAATCCAGGGTATAGGGACTTAAGGATTTGGCCACGGGGGTACAATTTCGGGGTCAAATTTAAGAATTTGTCCACGGGGGTACAATGTCGGCGACCCAGACCATGACTCCAAGAGACTCTCCTGTATTCAATTTTGCCGATTCCATGCGTATGCAGCAGGGGTGCCCATCCCCCCAAGCCTCATGGCGCCATCCCCCTCAAATCCAGCAAACTCCCCCAAATTTGGGTAACCCCCCCCCTCCCCTTCGTTATCAGCAATAAACTGAAACTGAGTTTGCAGGTATACTCCATCGGTGTTACATAATTTTTTAATATGCAGTTTGCGGCTCTTACTTGAATGAAAATGAATGTAATTCAATCATAAATTTGAATCAATAAAACGCTAAGTAGTTTCGTATGCATAAGATTAAATATTAGTCAATACCTCTCGAAATTTCTGAACCTTAATAAGATATTTAATTGCATCTTTAAAATTTCAGTTAACAGTTACAAAATCACAAAAATCAGTTCTATACCATTTTATAGATCTCCCCAAACCTTTACTTGATGGCGCTCCCCCCTTTTCTGGGGGGGATGTTAAAAATTTAACATATTTTTAAATTTCAATGCTGCGGAGCAGCGTGGGCCTTCTAGTTATTAAACATTTATTATTTTAATATTTGGATCGGTCACAATATATACCAATTTTGAATGTTAACAAGAATTTTTACGTCCCAATGCTTTTAGATTGTGAAAATTCTTAGTTATTTGTCGTTTTATGCTAAATTATTTTGTTAATACTCTGATTTTTTTAACATTCTGCATTGGAACTTTTACCGAGTTATTGCCGAACATTTTCAAGTGGCGAAACACTTGAAGCAACATATATGATTCAAATGAATTAAATTATATAGATTATCTATTTATAACTGGCGCCAAATCTTAAGGCCCACACCGTCCATAAGACTAATGTTAATTTTAGCATTGGGCTTATGGACGGCGTGGGCCTTAAGATTTGGCGCCAGTAATAAAAAGCACCAATCGAGGCAATTGTAAAATTATAAAAATACAAGTTTATTTCTTGCATAAAGGTAGTAATCAGTAAATTTTAACTGAATTAAATCTAACCTACCCTATTTTATCCTGCATTTTAAATTTCGTCATTTTACATTTTTTTTAAATACATATTTTTTAAACATTGTTTGTACGGATTCCAGCAGTACTTTCAGCCCAATTTCATTGGAATAAAGAAACGCTGTGGATCACAACACAATAAGTAATAATATTACTGTGAAAATATTGTGGCTTATTTTAACAGGTACTGGGGGAGCCCGACGCACAGCTTATTGTATAGGTGGGGAAACCCCCACTCCGAGGTGGCAATTGGACGCCACCGCACACGACAGATCGCCACCTTCATGACCGCGTCAAGTGGCCACCCCGTCTAATCGCCACCTCTTCAAACGGTGGCGATCTGACGTGGACGACACACGTCAACCTGCCACCTCAAAACCGGTTTGAAAAGGTGGCGATCTGACGGGGTGGCTGCTTGTCGGGGTGGCACCTAGACGCGTTCCCGTGTAGGTGGAATGGGTAAGAGGGGTGGCTGGAGCCGGGTTGCCATACTGTCATGGCGGCCGGTGAAAGGACCAGAGCCGGGTTTACGTGTTTTTTTATAAAGGTTGGAGCCGGGTTGAAGAACTCCCGGAATTGCACGCACATGGCCCAAATCAGTCCATTTGTTAGTTATTCCTAAAAACTGCACATGGCATGACATGATCAAAATTAGTTATCGGGCGAAGCTGCGAGTATATCCATTAGTATTTAATAAAGTACTTTTAAAATCTTAGTCTATATGTAATACTAGTCCCGAAAACTTTCCGGCCTAGGCCAGAAAGTTTTCCGGACTTATCGGCAAAGTACTTACCGGAAGTATCGGCAAAGGGTAACTTTCAAGCCAAAAAAATAGGAATAGAAAACAGATGTTTCTATGCCAGTATGATCAAAAAAATTATTCCCGCCTCTAAATGATGTTCTTTTGTGTGTTAAGATTAATTATTGTGTGGTAAAAAATTGTTTTTGTGCTCTCTCTCTCTCTCTCTCTCTCTCTCTCTCTCTCTCTCTCTCTCTCTCTCTCTCTCTCTCTCTCTCTCTCTCTCTCATTTGTGATCTGATACCCGATCCAGGTAGAACTCTCTAAGCCCATCATGTTTTTGAACTCTCTTTACCTTTTCTAACTCATATTGAACTTGTTCTAAAACTTTTGCCAACTAATTAAAGCAGAAAACCCCTAAATCACCCAAGAACGGGACAAAAATGGTCAGTGCATCATAGTGAACGGTTCAATCACTTAGGAGTGATTTATCCAATTTTCCCTAAAAAAAGTCTGTATTTACCTAAATCACATAGAAAAAATAATGGTTTACATTTATTTTGCTTAACATTTTTATGTTGCTTGTGAATTATACTCAATGCGACTTGAGAATGCTGTAAATAAGTTTTTTAAATTCAACACAAAACTGGCGAGTCCTTGACCACACGACAAGTAACATCAGGTGACATTTAGGCCAACCGTTCGTTTTTAAGAATTTGAATCATCACTATGTAGTGGTAGGTAAACTTAGTTCTCCTTAATTCACAGGAAACCATTTACTCACTACAACACAATTAAAGCGTAATACTCCATTTCATTAAATTAATTTATGATGCTATCATACACACACACCAACTACATTCATATATGAACTGAGTCTCCGATGTTTTTCTAAAAAATTACAACCAGAGATTATCATCTGAGCGAGCCTTTGTTAAAATAATAGTTTTAAAACCAAGACTGATAAAAATTAATATGAATTTACGATTCTCTAATAAAAAATATTCAAAAGTAAAGTGGGTGATTAATTGAAGTCGGTTAACTTCGTTATATTGCCTGTACAAGCTATAGTTTTACTCAACTTCTTAAGTTTTAGGGGGTATACAGGATGATACTCTTTTACATTGACCAACGGATGTTTTTATTTTGATGATAAATTTTTGCTTTTTTTGCACAAGCAATTTTTGAAACCGTTGTTTTGGAATGTAGTAATTCAAAATGTTGATGTGTCATGCAGTATGTTTTAAGGTTAACATTTTTCTTAAGTATAGGTAGGTTATTTGTCATTTATTCATTTAAAAACAACAATCGGTTTTGCACTCTCAGCAAATTTTTTCAGCATAAATGTTGTCATGTTATCTATTACAGTCATATTTTTCCAAACTTTGAAATAATTTAAAACAGAACACCGATTATTGTTAATTAGGGCTCATGCCATATGTTTATATGTGGCCTTAAATAATATCACATATTAGTACTTTCATTGTAAGACTGGGCCGTTGCGTTATTTCCAGTCCTGATAAAATCCCAGAAATAAAACCACTGACCTGTTGAGAGCTGTGGGGGCAGTCTAGTTCACTGTCATACAGACATATCCCTGAAACAAAACACCAAATTAATCCAAATGGCCATAATCGAGAGTCGACTGTATTCCGCCCCGCGACCACATAGCATGGGCGGCATTTGGCGGGAGTCATTGGGGGGGCAAATACCGGGGGTTTGGGGGGGATATGGAATACCCCCCAGCACAACGGGGGTCCGGGGGCCCTCCCCCGGAAAATTTTGAGATTTTTATTGCCTTATACTCAATTTTAGAGCTGTTTTTAGGCTAAATTAAAAAGTAAATTTTGTTGGGATTTTAACGTAAAAACCTCATTTTAACTTCCAATTTTTGTAAAACTAAAATTGATCTAAAATGGTCCAAGAACAATAATTTTAATTACTAAAAAATAGTATCAATATTTTTTAACCATTAAAACATTTCTATTGGACCATTTGATGATTTAATTTTAAGTTTAAATACATCTCCAATGAGAACAGATTAAGAAGAAAATCTGAATTGACGCTTAAAAAACCCCTGTACAGAATGTAAGTCAAGTGTATTTAGTCGTAGCATAAATAAATCATAACTACGATTTTTGCTTTCAACGTTTAAGTATAGGAAATTGTATCATAACATCACTTCAAATTCACATACAAAAAAAAGTGAGCGTGAACCACGTATTCTCCCCTCCCTCTCAATACAGTACTAATCAAAACAGAAGGAATCAGCGCGCAGGTACGCCAACTGACCCTCCACAAATTTCCCTCCGCTTACGCACACCCTACCTGGTTAAATGCTCTAGTGCACATACAAAATTGATTGTGAAATTTTCTTTAAAGCGCCATAATATCAAATTCAAAATATTTCCATGAGAGCTAGACTAAAATTATTTTTTAGATACACTAACTTGGTTAAAGGAAACGGAGGAACGGAGGAATACAAATGTATACCAGTAGAATGGGGGGGGGGGGGGCAAGTGCCCCCCTTGCCCCCCCAGATCCCGCCAATGCTACATAGTACAGATAGACGGAGCACACGAACCGCGAATTGAAGCTTAAATTTGCTTCTAGTCCCTATGCATGAAAAAAACAGAGTACGTAAAAAATTACAAATGTGGTATCGAATTAAAGGCCTGAATCTCAGAATCACTATAGTACCAAATATAAATGGTTTACAGGTAGTTTACACATCGTAAACAAACACTGATAATCTAGAAGCTTGTCCTGACATTTTTTTGGGGAAGCTGCCGCCACGGAATGACCTGTAACGTTCCTATGATGTGTAAACTGCTTCTAAAGACGGTGACACACTATCACACATTTCATCATACAAAACATCACACCACACATCACACAGGACAAAAGGGAGCATGTGTGATGGTGTGTCAGGAGTCCGCGCATCACACAAGACATCACACCACACATCGTCGCGAGCGCTCTGGAGGCGGTTTTTTGGCAAAAGATCAAAGAAAAGTCTGGTACGGTGTCTTGTATGATGTGTGATAATGTGTCAGGGTCTGATCTGCCCCGAACGTCGCTCCGTAGGCCGTCGCGTTGCCGCGCTCGGAGGAATGTGTGATCCGATGTCTTGTTCGGGGAAATGTGTGGAGCAATAATGTTATCTCCCTGCGCGGTGTGATGTGTGGTGTGATGTCTTGTATGATGAAATGTGTGATAGTGTGTCACCGCCTTAAACCATTTATAATGGTACCATATAGTATTTAAGAGATTCAGACCTTTAATTTGATACCGCATTTGTATTTTTGTAGTCGACTATATTTTTGTAAACAGCAGTTTAGGATTGATTTTGTTTTATGCAGGCGCAGCACGGATAAACTCTCCCACAATAGCTAAGTTATAGACCAAAACCACGGTAGCTAATTAAAAAAATATTATTTAAAAAATTCAACTCTTTAGCAACAATTTCCACAGTTTTTTAGCGAATTTCCCCTATAGGGAAGAAGCTATTACCGTAGGTCTCATGGTAAGACCTCAGCCCGGGACCACAATAACTTTCCGTTTTGGGACCCCCAGAAGCCAAAAACACTATTCGTTCAAATTTATATATATATATGTGTCTGTGAGCACGATAGCGCTCGAAAAAATTGTCCGATTGGAATGAAATTTGGCACAGACGTGTAAAGTAGTTATTATTCGGACGAGTTCGAAAACCAGCCTGATCGGACTATTGGAAGGGGGGGAAAGGGGGGTAAACCCCTCCAAAACGGGTTTTTTGGATTTTTTTCATAGAAAATTAAAATATGTAATTTTGGTTTGCACCATCGAATTCAGCTTAAAAAACAAATCGTTGAATCGTTGCTCTGTGACCGTTGTCCCATCCTTGTGGGAAATAAGTAAAATTCTATATCTCGCTATTTCGCAACATATCTCAATAAAACTTGGTATACCGCTTCTCCTAGTTCATATCTACTAAATATTTTATTAAAAACCACCCAGTTTTAATATACACGTAGCAGCAAACCTACATACTCATTCCCCATGTTATTCTTATGGAGCTTACAAAAAACATGTCAAATCTCGCTATGGTGGATTGAAATATGTTGTTTTGCATTCGAAATTCGCTGAGTCTGCAGGTCTGCTGCAACGGGGGTATTTATTTTACCCGACCAAAAATAAAACAAGTATCAGCCGACTACTTTTTTTGTCATGTTTAAAAGTTGAATAGAAACTTGTGACTTTTTATCATTTTGTTAAATAGAAATAAAATTATTTCGGTAATATGATTGATACTGTTGCTGTTCAAATCTAAAGGACTCTTCACATGCAAAATTTCAACCTTAAGCCTCAATGCTAAATGGTATAAACTACAAGTTATTTGAAACATCAGCACTGCCAGACTACGCGGTTTTAGGCGCCGTTTTATGTTTCTATACCTTGACAAACTAGACAGTATGACGGCCCAGGCTTCATTTGCTGTAATGCAAGTAGATGCTCCGTCTATTTGTATAACTGACGCCAATTCTTGGGGCCCAGTGCGGTGGATGCGCGGTAGCAAACACGGCTAGTGCGCATGCGCGACAACGCGTCGCTAGAGCGCAGCACTGTCGTTCTGCTCTCAGCCGTCAACAATCGCGTGTCACTACATGTCGTCCTAAAAACATTGACCGACGGAACATTGACTCTCATTGACGATTAATGATCTGTTTTAATTGTATTCAATAATATAAAATATTTTATTAGTATTTATTAAAGCGTCTTGATACTCTGAACAACGTTTGACAGAGAAGCAGGAACTACGTGCGAGCTGCCGATTATACGCAGCCAGGCTAGTACACTGTCGGCCGGCGCTACAGCTACTACTCCCCTCTCCTCCCAGCCTACCCACTCCCCGCCCCATGCGCGGACTGGGCCCCAACAATTAAATGGCGTCAGTTATACTACGTTGTCGCTGATTCCGTCTCGCGACAGAGCACTCAGGTCTCGATTTGGTTCAATCTTATTCATCCACGTACTTTGATTTTTAAGCTTCTCCGATTAAAACGTATACCTCAATTTAATTTACTCTCTGATTAAGTCTTCAGGTACATGTACAATTTTAAAATTATTTCGAACATTTAAAAATGCATTTTAATAAAATATTTATCATCGACAGATAACAAATATTAGACCGGTCGCCAAATAGGCTTAAACCTCGAATTAAGGTCTGACTCATCAGAGTGGCAGTCTCGGGCATCTTTGGATATCGAAGGTCAAAGCTCACAGGGCCGAAAATACAGAAACAGATACTGCAAAAATTGTATTTGTTATCCGAGGAAAAATTTTCCCAAGATATTTATTTGAAACCACCGCCGATGGACGATAAATACTTCTTTGATCGGGTGTTAGTTTTCAGTCGCGATATCGGTTCCGACATATTCGATACTAAATTTGATATGTGAATTTGTTTTCATTAATTAATGTATTATTTTGACATGCCCCCCACAGAGCTGGGCCCGAGTAGTGGCGCACTCTCCATTGAAAGCCAGGCTTAAATTAAAATCTTACTAATACAGATGTCTAATACCTGTCCTCTTTCTGTTTTATGAATTTGCAGTAAGAATTGTAAACAAATTAGTCTCGGGAGGACTTTCGGATCCCTGTTTCACCAGGGGGTACCTCGCCACAGGCCCCCGGGAGTCGAGGCCCACACTTCAGGGGCCCACAATAGACATGGGGCCCGGCTTGGCGTTGGCAGCCCTGGCTTTAATGAGTTCGTATCATTTACCATTTATCATTTTATTTATTTTTAATTATTTCATTATTTAATAAGTATCATATCTTCTGAGAGCGTAAACATTAACAAATTCGAAAATAAAATAGCACTCTGATACTCGCTATCATCACGATGGTATATTTTAAGAAATTTGAATCGGAGGTTTGGAGACGCTCTATATTATACTGAGAAAACCCTTTCACGAAAACAAGGAATTTAACAAGAGCTCTCTAGGATCCGTAGTTCTGGAATCCACCACCATCACAACATAAAAAATGTTAGTTTTATACATCGATTATTTCCGCTAGTGTCGCAGTAAAACAAAACTGCCGAGGACAGGGAACCATCTAGTGAAGCATAAGTCGAGATAGAAAAGAATCGATCCTTTGCCATTCGGTTAATTTAAGAATAGACTAAATAGTCGTTTAAATCAATCGGTTCTTTTACTATCACAAATTTACAGTTGTGATAACACCGTTGTAATCGTTGTAATCGTTATAATACTTTATCAATGTATTTACAAAATAAAAGCTAAATATAGGGTGATATATTATAAGAGAGCCTTAAAATTTAAGATTTTGGCTAAATTATAATCTATTAAGGCTATTTTATTAATCAAATTTATGAAAGAAAATTATCTATTTCATTTAACTTTTTTAATACGGTTTTTATGGGTTTTTATGGTTTGTTTATGGGAGATTTTTTATTTCCCATAAGGATAACATGGGGAATGAGTATGCAGGTTTGCTGTCACAAAAATGGAAATATCGCGGATTTTAGACTGATATTCATTAGATATCATCTAGATGAAGCCACAAACCAATTTTCATTAAGGTTTGTAGAGAAATAAGCGAGATATAAAATTTTACTCATTTCCCATTAGGTTAACATTGGGACATCGTACTGTGTTTACCACTTTCAATATCTCGGTAACACATTAATAGACATTCTTTTCTTTGTATCAATACAGATAAATTCATACTCATTTGCTCGCCCAGGCCCTGAGATAAGCCTGAAAACAAGTTTACCTTCAAAGGCTTCTTTATTTCCTGCAATAGTATAGATATCCGTTTAAAAATATAAGGTTTTTTTTTAACGCAACCCAAAACTTCATTTTATCAGTGAAGGATTATTAACCCCGAGGATCCCCGGATTTGACGCCATTATATTATTTTATTTGGGGATATACATAAAAAGTAAAGCCTACGAAAACAATTCACAGGATATTCAGCACCTCAAAACAAACATAACAAATTTGATGCAAGAAATTCAAAGAGGTACCTTGCAACACGTGTTCGGGAATTCGATGGAGAGAGCACAACTTTACAAATGCCAATGGCGGATTGTTTCAACACATAATGTAAACTAAATGCGATCAAACTGAAATAATAGGTTGTATAAAATGTAAAGATTAATAAAACAATATATGTGCATTATTAAATTTTAAAAATGGGTTGCGTTAAAAAACACCCTGTACAATTAACTAGGGGCTATACGTTTTTAAAGATACTCGTATGTGTGCATGAACCATTTTGTGCCAACTAAAATTAATTCTACGATGATACTAATATTTTATTTTCAATTCATCGTAATTATACAGTATGTTCGCAAATATTGTATAGTTATCATAGTGCTTGTATATATTTATCTTATTTATTTTTTCTTTTAATGTTGATGAAAATTGTTCATGAAATGTAAACTAAATTTCGCATGAAATCAAGACTTGTGCAATATATTATTCATAGTTAGTGTAAATTATTCTTCATTGTTTTATGCTCTTTTGAACGTAAATGCTCTTCGTCTTCTTCTTTCACTCTAAAATGTAAATAATTTATTGTTGAATAAATTTCCGAAATTGTCTTTTCACATTTATATGAACATGAATATTATATACAAAAGAGGCGAAACATATTTTTAGTGTGATAAATGTGTAATTAATCACAACTCTAAGTGTTGAAGGTAATGAGAACATTTTGAAGTTCAATTTAATTTAGTTCAACTAAATTCTTAGCCATATTCAAAATTATTGGGAAAACTTTAAGGAAAAAGAAATCATACCTTCTCCGCTTTAAAAAAAGGGTTTACACTCCAAAGAGGTTTCATCAGACACGTTTGAGTATAGCTCCCAAAACCCTAATTTTTTTCGGGACCCTCAAAATTTTAAAAATTACTGAAATAAGCCAAATTCTCATTTAATAATATTTTTTGAGAGTCGTTTAAAGTTACCAAAGGTGAAATTAACACTCCAAAAGTCTTAGACGCCAGATTTCAAGAATGAGTTATATTCAAAACTTTGACAAGTTGCCAATTTGGATAGAAACACGTTAGAGACCTCCAACCTCCATCATTCTTTTATTTCTTTAAAGCTCTTGAAAATGAGGGACGGGGTTTGCATTTGAAATTTTTGAGTTGCCCCCTAAATCCCTCTTTTTCTGGGGGACACTCAAACTTTTCCGATAACGTCAAAATATACTGGCTTTTGGGTTAAGTTAGTATCGTTCCCTTGGGGTGATTTGTTTGTTGTAACAAACAAAAAATAAAGAGGGGGGCGGACTTTTTTACACACTGTATGTATACATATGTCTGTTAACACGATAGTAACCGTACATATGATCAGATCTCAATGAAATTTCGTAGAAACTTGTAAAGTGCTGCTCACTCGGACGAGTTCGTAAACCAGCTCGCAGGGTAAGGGGGATAAACCCCCAAAAATGGGGTTTTGAGGTTTTTACGTAGAAAAATAAAAAAATATAATTTTTGTTTTTGTAGCATTGAATTAAGCTGATGAAACAAACAATTTACTATTTTGAACACATAACATTGCCCCTATGTTATCCTTTTGTAAGGTGACCAGACGTCGCGATTTGAACGGGACAGTCCCGTTTTTTAGCGACGTGTCCCGTTGTCCCGACGAACTCTCGGGACGCCCATTTGTCCCGTTTTGGCATTATTGGTAAGAAAAACACTTTCTAAAATACGTTTTTATGTAAAAAAAAACTCTTAAATAAAATATTTCGGTCCTTTTGTAGTTTCCTAGTAACTTAAAATTAATGGTTAAGATGAACTATAGAGTCTAGCACATATTTTCAATTCTGAGAGTGTCTAAAAACCTACCAAAATGCTCCTAATTTTTTTAAGTTTTCCGAGGGAGGACCCCCGGACTCCCCTTTCTTTGTGGAGGTATGGAAATACGTTTTAATGTATAAAACTCTTAATTATTTTTTGTCGGTTCTTTTGTCGTTTTTTAGTAGCTTAAAATTAATGGTAAAGATGAACTAGAGTCAAGCACATATTTTCAATCTGAAAGATTCTAAAAACGCACCAAAATGCTCCTAATTTTTCAAAATTTTCCAGGGGAGGACCCCCGCACTCCCCTCTCTTTTTGGATTCCATACCCCCCACACCCCCCGGCGGTCGGCGTCCCGTTTTGGCTGCTCCAAAATCTGGTCATCCAAAACGGGTACCTTATCCTTATGGGGAATAAGGACAATTCTGTATCTCGCTTACTTCTCAACACATTTTAATACAACTTGGTATATGGCTTCTTATAGTTCAAATCCACTTGATATTGATTTCAACCTCCTAATTTTTGCATACCTGTTGCAGCAGACCTGCATACTCATTCCCGATGTTATTTTTATGGATGAAATAAAAAAGGTCATGTACCGCTAATGTTGTGTTGAAATATGACTCTCAGTGTCAGAAATTTGCTGAGTATGCAGGTCTGCTGCAACGGGGGTATTATTATGCAGTATGTAAAGGAACATAAGTCATTTTAACAGCTGCGTTTTATCAACATAATACCCGTAACAATCACCACTTTCTTTTGCCACAGTTTAGATTAAACAAATGCATCAATAGCCACTAAATTAGATTTTTTAATCAATTACCAGGCTCTATAAGAGCTCTGAATTTCAATTAGTTTAAAAGGGCTATAAAAGTTTTTCCAGGAAAGTTTATTTTATTCTAGTTATGAGTACATGAATTTTTATTTCTCTGATTTTAAGCCTATGTTATTATTTTGGAACAATGTTTTCATGCCTTTAGTACATCTAAATTATGTTGAGTATTTTTGTTCATTTTTATCCTAATTAAAGAACATTACATGTTTATGCATAGCAGGATTATTTTGTGAATTATCTTGTCTGAAATGGCCAATTGCATTTTATGTGCCTATGGCTTAATAAATTACTATTATTGAGGAATACATCATAGCTACCGTGTAGGTAATTATGTAACATAAAATAATCTCATATTAGTTTGGACAGGTAAGTAAATGTAGATCATCAAGAAAAAACATTTTTGAACCCCTCGAATCTTAAATATTATTAACTTTACCAATAACAAAAGGTACACCTCAGCAGAAAAGCAACGTCGCGTCGTCGTGCCGGTCAAGTTATAATCCAATGTGATACATAAATAATATAATATAAAACTACAAAAGGTAATCATTCCTATATTACTATGGGATCTATTATTAGTCAATATTTATTTACATATTAATAGATTCTTTTCATTTAAAAAACAAACATTTCAATTTTTTGATGTGTTAATTGCTAAAGCTACTTGCGATTTCAGCAATAACCATGGCAGGTTTTATGGGATATGTGGGAATAATCCTCATTAAAAACATACATATCATCCAAACCTTGCGGGGAGTTTAATAACCCCTAAACTCACTCCCATAGCTGAATGGATGAATGAAAGAAACCCTCTGATTTTTGTGGGTTTTTGGCTGAATGGAGGAAAATATTTTCCTGCATAACTTTTTTTAATAATTAAGATCAAATTTTATTTGGTATTTGGTTTTCATTCCAGTCTATTGTTTCAAGTTTTTTACTTGTTAAAATTTTATTCGAGTAATTTTAAATTCGTCATGACGATTCGAAGTTTACTACTTCTTTTATGAACAACATTTCAAGACTATAAGTTTGATAAGCCTCCCTAACAATCTGCTTTGAAAGCAAAAATTACATTTTATAGATTCTCAACATGATTATTTTCAGCGATTACCAACAATAGTAGGCATATATGTTTGCAGAGTCAGCTGGTGTGACGTAGTTTGGCTCACGCAACTGGCGCTTACGACGACTACAGAGATAGCTATGCTACAATACAACCCGGATAACAACTCAATTAAAATATTATGTGTACGACGATCGGTTCTGCTGTCATGCCGCTAAAAGTCCGTTAGTTTCGTGAGCCCAACTACGCCATACCAGTTGACTATGCACACAGCTTTCATTTTACTTTCTCCCCCCTATACATAGTATATCGAGAAAGTATTGTTTTCGTGAAAATTTTCGAATTTGAGTTGTTAGTGGATATATTCGTTTTAGTGCTCCCTGAATCCAAAAAAGTGGTTTTTGGCTTGGTGTCTGTCTGTAAAGCCGTGGTATCTCCAGGCGTATTTTTCATTTTTTTGAATTTTTGATTTTTAAGGGGATTTACCCCATAAAACCCCATACAAAATGACAAAAATCCGAATTTCTCAAAAACGGCTCTAACGATTTTGATGAAAATTTCATGGTTTTTAGTGCTTAAGATGACAAACAAAATGACACCACCCGCATGTCTGTAAAAATTCAGGTTCAGAAGTTATGGGGGTTTAAGTGTTAAGAAATGCATATTTTTCAAATTTCACAAAATCTGTGACCTCTAAAGAAAATATACTTGCAACCATTAAATTTTACTTGAAAAACTAAATAATCTAGTATTTTGAATCATTAGTTTACGTCAACTGGTTGCGGAGATAATTGATAGTTTAGTTTCAGCGGTAAACGCAGTACGTAGTCCAATGTTATTCTTATGGCAAATATTTAAAAACCGATATCTCCGTTATTTACTAACCGATTTTGATAAAATTTGTATATATTTGAGTGATAATTAATTGTTAATTTGTTTTATTTCACTAAATATGTTTTCTGGTTTTAAATGACTTGAAGGGAGAAAGTATGTGTCAGTTTCCTGATACCGTTTATTTCCTTACACAATGGGTCTATCATGCCATACCAGTTTCTATAATAATATTACAAACCGATAGGTAGGTACTTTCTACAATTCGAATGAGCTTTATAGCATAAAATATGAAATGGTTGTTGTTAAATGAAATAGCTTCTTAAAATAGATCTTAAAATGAATAATTTCCAAATGGGAGTATACGTTAGGGAGCTGACACCCCCAAAGCTTATGACCTAAATCCGCCGATGTGTGGGTTGCCGGCCGGTAATGACCCAGTTAAGAATCCTAATTATTAGTCTGACAGACGACGCAACATTGCCGAAATCAGCTGATCAGGTGGTTGTAGATTAGTCATAATGCCATCCTTCCCTCTAGTGTCTCTTTAGGTCCCTTGACAGTCCTGCGACAGTTTTCAGTGTTTGAAGTTCAGCAGTTTTTAGGTTAGGAATTTTTAATTTGCGTCGTAGTCTGGGAGACGAATGATTACGATTGGTGTTCGTGCCGTTTTTCAATAGTAGTCTGTGAGAAGAATCATTATGATTTGTGTTTGTGCTTATTTCTGTAATATGTAAAAATGTAAAATTAATCAAGACTAAAATTATGCCTCTAAACAAAATATTATTAAGTTTGCTTTACATTTAAAAACAAACATTGCAGCTTTGTTTAAAATGTATTTTTTGCAAAGATTTGTACTTAGTAGTCTCCCAGACGAACGATTACTATTTCAAGTGTCATTAGAAATACGTATGTGTGGAAAATCAATGATTTTTTCACGTTTTCAAACTTCTGCAAACATATATTTTTTTGAATAGAATTGAATGTCAAGGCCTGTATAGTAATTCTCCACTAATTTATTTTACAATGATGTGGGGACAAAACATATCTTAACAAAAATCCATTTATTATGACTTTTTGAAAATTACATGGCAAAATAAGAAATATACCTTGTAACATTTGAGGGGAAATGTGAGAAATTATTGTTGAGTAAATTAAGACTTAAAATATGGTTTAACACTAAAGTTTATTAAATTTCCTTTACTTTCATATAAGAAACAAAGAGGTTTTAATTTAAAATGTATTTTTTACAAAACTTTAAACTTGAGTAGTCTCACAGACGAATGATTATGATTCATAGGCACAAAAATATATGATTACGATTCTAGGGTTAAGAAACAACTCTAACTCTAAGTGATAAAAGTAGTAATTTTCCCATTTTTGCTATATTCAGACGCTTTTTACTCCCTGTAATGAGTGAATAATGCTTTGTCTTCCAGCGGGAGTAAAGTGATTACTTCACAAAAAGTGATGTCTCCCAACATTGAAATCAATAATTCAAATATCGAACGCCTTCAAATTTTCACCCAGACCTACAAATATGTTCAAGGTTAACAGATTGCAGGCGCTTACAGCTGATTTATTGGCAGGAATAATCACATAAGAATAATATTGACAACAATCAGCTGATCGTTGGTGCATGAATAGTTGCAGCTACTCCGATGCAGGCCCTAATTGTGGATGGAAACAAAATGGATATTGTTTGTTGAGTGCTTGAAAGTGCTTGATAATGAAACATACTTTTATAGATCGGATATTTTTTATTGCAGGTTGGGGGAAAGTGTTGAATGTATTTCGAGAGTAAAGCACGTTGCCTCCCTCGTGAAAATTGTCGCCCTCGGCAAGCTCGGGCACCATCATTTTCACTCGTGACAATATTGAACTTTACACTCAACACACAAATAACTATTACTTGAAAACTGTAACATTATCATGGACAATTTTCACATATTTTCAGGCAGTATAACTGACGCCAATTCTTGGGGCCCAGTGCGGTGGATGCGCGGTAGCAAAAACGGCTAGTGCGCATGCGCGACAACGCCTCGCTAGAGCGCAGCACTGTCATTCTGCACTCAGCCGTCAACAATAGCGTGTCACTACATGTCGTCCTAAAAACATTGACCGACGGAACATTGACTCTTACTGGCGATTAATGATCTGTTTTAATTCTATTCAATAATATAAAATATTTCATTCGTATTTATTGAAGCGTCTTGTTACTCTGAACAACGATTGACGGAGAAGCAGTCACTATGTGCGATCTGCCGAACGTACGCAGCCAGGCTAGTACACTGTCGGCCGCCGCTGCCGCTACTACTCCCCTCTCCTCCCAGCATACCCACTCCCCTCCCCATGCGCGGACTGGGCCCCAAGAATTGGCACCAGCTATAACATCAGAAAAGTGATATTTTCTCCATTGTATATTCAAAAAACGTGATTAAAGAGATAATTTTTGTAAATTAAATTAGATTTAAATTTAATCCTTTTGCCTTTAAAATACTTTCAAAAATTATATTTTTTGAATCATCAAGCTTAGAAAACTAAAAATGGTTGTCATTTTTGATTGGTACAAATAGGAAACTTGACACTCCGCATCAAATTACACCCTAGGTCTAAACATACACCAAGTTTTAAGTCGGTTCTTCAAGCGGTTTAAAAGTTGGGTCATAATATAATGTGAAAACCCCATACTGACCGACAGACGGTAATCCTAAACAGAGATATATATCATATTGTTTGCTTACTGTGAATTGCTTCTATTCACTTGCTAAATGTGAATTGTATATGTATATGTATGTGTATGTGTATGTATGTATGTTTGCTTACTTTTCATCAAACACCTTGTTGACGCCTTCAAGGGACACCCTGTATACAAATAACCTTAATATTATTTCATTTGTTGTTCAAAAACGAAGTTTAAAGTAAACATTTTACATTCTTTGCAACGCAGATTGTGCAGATTGTGTTTGATCTAATTTCATTTTATAGCCTATGCTGATTAATATGATCAATTAATTGAAGGGATCCCCCGTAAAACGTTTTAAGCGACAAAATTTCAAAATCGGAGATATTCAGTGAAAAATTATTTCTAGGACAAGAGCTACAACGTGGTATATTTTGTTTTGAAGATATTTCAGTTGGCAGCCCTGATTTCGTCTGTCATAGTTGGCGTGCTTCTCGGGACTGCACGGACTTTCGGAGGAATAACGTTCTATTCGTCGAAATATGGACTCCCCGCCGGTCGTTGCGTTGTCGCCCAGTGACCAAAATCGCGTAAAAAATAAAAAACGTGGAGTAAGTATTTTAAAGTGGAAGGACAAGACCAGGAAGGAATGTAGAAAAGCTGGATTATCCTATATTCCAAAAACAGCCAAGGCCTGGAAGACTGCCCCAAAAGAAGTGAGTGGAATAACGTTTTAAGTACCACATTCGGACAACTTTTATTTATCAAAATGGCGTATCACGATATGTAAAAACATCACCTTTTTTATACATTTATATAAATAAAATTGTTTTATATTCAGTTTTATTTTCGTTTAGGTTGGTATTCCTACACTCCCTGATGTTTTCTTCAAAGCAGAAGAGCGGTCCGTCAGAGAACGTTTCAAACGCCAGTCGTTTAGAACGTTACAACCCCTCCCAAAAAAAAACACCTAAAAGTTTTAAAACTGCTTAATGGCAATTAAAAATTTAATAAAAGGCTACATCATAATGTTATAAAAGGGTATTGAAAATTATACATGATTATAATTTCCAACCTTGAAAAAAACTGTAAATTTTAGAATTCAACTTTCAACGCTTGATTACTCGAAACTAGGATTTTGTCGCTTAGAATGTTTTACGGGGACCCCTTCAATTATTGATCCATAACTTGATTATTAATCCTGACATAAGAGCATCAGTGCATTTTATTTATCGAAATACAGTAGAGTCCCACAAACCCGGACTAATGTGGACCGAACGGTGTCCGGGTTTGTGAAAATTCCGAGTCATCGGGAAATGAGTAAAAATAAGAGAAAATAAGAATAGTTTCTGTTATTTCTATAAAAAATCATTTATTTATTGCATAGTAAAAATACAAAAATACATTGTCAGTTCTAAAAAAACTTAAAGAAAAACCAAAACTGTTTTATATGTGTCACACCGTGCTCTGGCCTTGAATCTCAATGCACTTTATTGCCTTGGCAGGCTTTCCGAGTTATCCAGAATTCCGGGTTTTCGAAGTCCGGGTTTGCGGGACTCTACTGTAAACCTCATTCATGTGCACTAATATTCTAACTTGGATTGATTTGATTTAATTTTATTTTGGATCAAAATATCTGCAATTATGATGAAAAAGTAGCCCTCCTCTTAAAAATTGATGAAAGCAGAGGTTGTATGTTAAACACCGAAGACTTTATTTGTTTGAATTATGCAAATATGTATTTTCTGATTGAACGTCTGAAGAATTAATTAAAAGGAATGTTTAGGGGGAATAATGAATAGACGAGGAAACAAACCAGCCCTTCCTAAAATCAATTGAAACCGTGGGATACGTATTGAATTTCAATGATTTTTATGTGACTGAGAAATAAATATTATATTTTGTTGTGATCGAATGGGGTTTTCTGACAGGAAATAAATAGATCTAGCCAACGTCCCTTAAATAAATCAGCTATTTGACTACTATACAAATAAATAATGGTTTTTGCACACATTCACAATACAGTATACTGTTCAGTGTTCATGCAGCACAGACGCTATGGAAAAGTACAATTTAACTGGTTTCAGAACCCTCTGCTTTAAGGAAATATTGAGAGCCAAAGATTCTTGGCTATACAGGGTGTTCAAAAAAAGTGGGGCAACAATTTACGTAGTGACTCCTTAGGTCAAAATAAGCAAAAACTTTTATATAAACATAGGTCCTAAAGTGCTTCGTTTTCAGTCTGTGTGTCTGTTTATGATTTTTACATATTTTAATCATATCTTAAGAACCACTTAACGTATAAACTTCAAACTTGGTATATGGATAACCACTATAAAGAACTATTTTCGTAAAAAGTATCAAATTTATACTTTGTACCAATTCAAAATGGCGACTATTTTTTTATATCTTAAAATATCTTAAAAACCGTAAATTTTAGAAAAAGCATACAAGAGACAAAAAAGTTGCGAAATTTAGCTTAATTAACGATTATGAACACCCTGTATAGCCTTAACATAGGTTTTATGAGGAGTTTCAGAGCTAATATACAGTGGTAGCCTAATCGTTAACACATCTAACCTGCTTATACTATCAAGAAAACCTATCACTCATAAAACAAAGCTAAATTTCTTATCGTTGGCGAAATGAGGAAAACCGAATTCAATATAGACTATCTCATCAAACGCCTCATAGTATATCTCATTATATACTGAGACAGTCATGGCTTAAAAAAACTCTTCAGACCCTTCATTTCTAACCAATAAGAAAATAATCATACTGTCGGATTAGTTTACCCCATTGGGCCAAGGACTTAAGGACTTAATTAACTTCTAACGGTCTTATCTAAGATATTGCAGACCGAAGACGTAACAAAAACTGCTATATACCATGAAGAGCTCACTATTGGTATATAATACATGATGTAGTAGAGCATTTTGTTTTATTTTATTGATCGACGGGTACGTTACGTTTATTAGAAAATATAACTCTGTACTTTAGATTTTTATTAATCAAGCACAAGATTTGTGTATATCGTACACAATTATTTAACTTAATTACGAGTGGATATTTATTTTTTTACGAATGGAAAGAATCTTTCTTTTGTCACCCCCTACCAGTTACTTTCATCGAGCTTACTACGGCAATCTTCAAAATGAAAACTTCCATTTTAGGTTCATTAACTTAACTGTTCGGCTGCAAATAATTATGTTAAGTATTTCAGTATATATATCTCCTTATCACTCCTCGAGAGAATTCTCATCGGAAACATTTTTCCTTTGGGGATTTTCTGCGAAAAAGAACGTGTTTAACGATGTAATCGATAAGCCTTAACATACCTGAAGACCCAGTTCGACGCCACACTCCGGGGCACTACCGTTCAGCTATGCGGTTATCACGGGTAAATTATCGAACATCGATTTTAATAAAACAAAAATATTCGATCTACTCTAAATTCTAAAGTGGCGACTAGACTCTATTGACTGCGAACGCAAGCCCGTGCACTCCGCGCAGGGCTGCAACGGTGGGCAGGGAAATGAAATTCCCTCCTTCTCCCTACAGCCGATTATCGTATTGCTGGGTCGATACTATGGTCTTGCGATAGTATCCGGTATTCCGTGTACTCGTTCATACACGAACGAAAGACAAAATGGACTAACCCACAAATTGTCAATATTGAGATTTATATATCAGCTGATGCAGAAAAACAAGATATATTGGTAGAACGAACCAACCTCTATCGGCTGAAAAAGGAAAAGGTTGGTCCAAAATGCATGATTACATATTATGTTATAGCCAGAATGGACCAACCGACAAAATCAAGAGAAATTTTGGACTAACCTCAAATTAATGTAAAACAAATTTTTCATTTCATTTTTTGTAAAGGAAAAATGGACTAACCTGTAACTTTACATAAGAATAAAAGCAGATTGGACTAACCAAAGAGCTAAAATGGACTAACCCATATTGTTATCAGAGGTAAAGCAAATTCATAATTTTTAGGAACCATTTTAGGTATCAAAAAATAAAAATAAATCAAAAAAAAAATTTAACAATAAAATGTTATGTGTGTTATGTATCATGGAGTGGAACTATCGTTCAAAAGAACAATTCTTGTATTGAGATATATGACTAAAACTTTACTTCTTAATATCAAAAATGGTTCACAATGGAGTGCTTGAGTACATCCTGACCGCGCAACACTGTATAACTAGGAGTAGTCGCGCGCCGTGTTTTCGTTGTTTTTAATGTTTTCAATGTTTCAAATGTGTCAGTGTCAGAACATTCGTGTTTGTGTAATGCTCGAGTCAACGAAATCTAAATGATGGATTTTAATTTCCCTGTATAAGGATATGACTATGGTCTGAAACAGACCGAAACCCGGGTCATCCACCAAAAGATTTGAGAGAACTGCGACGGATACAGGTTTGTGAACCATTTTTGTTGTAAACTTCAGTTTTTGAGGCTCTTTCACAATCAGGGGTTAATTTCAGCCGGAGCACACCGGAGCGCAGCTCCGGTACTTTTTAGGAAACCGGACCTCACCGGAGCGCGGTTTCTCAACTCACCGGTACGGCTCCGGACCCTTTTTCTAGCCACGTAATTTATTCTGTTTAAAAAGCGATTTTATAAAAGTTTACAGTTCTTCCTAATTTGGGAATCCTCTAAGTCAATTTAACAACTCTATTTTTCTTTATATAGTTCACGCAATGTAATATATGGTAGTTTTTTAACCTCCATTCTGGATACTGATCACTTGATAAACTGATAAACTCGAGATAGGCTTTAGCAAGTGATGGTGGAAGTTTACTATCTTCAATCAAGGGCAAATCCAATCCAGGCCAATACGAGCGTGTACTGGGTGCGTTCGGTATTACCGTACTCATTTCTACGTCGATGTTATAAGGCCTCTTGCGGAAAAAGTTGGTCAAATGTTTGGACAAATTAAGTGCGCCCTTGTTCGACAATAGTAAATTCCCACCATGAGTCGTGAGTGGCGCTAAACACACGTAGCGCTGGAGATCACAACCTTCACGACCACTATCATTGTGCCATAATGGCACAAGTACACTCTAGCCGCGGCAGGGCAAACCTAGCAAGCGCGAAAGTGAACACGGCCTAATTGTTAAGCTGTGGTCATAAGCGTTAAAAAGGCATAAAATTTAATCTCAATTCAAAAACAAATTCCGGGGGAGGGCCCCTGGACCCCCCTCTGCTGGGGGGTTTTCCATACCCTCCCGGCGGCCACTCGTTGTGCCATAGCTCCGGTACTTTTTTCCTTACAAATTAAGCCCTGTTCACAATGAACTTCTTAATATCTCATAATGACTTTTTGGGGTTAGTCCCTTCGCCTTTCGGGGCCTCACATGTTTGAAGAGTCGTTTTAATCTTCCTTACGAGGCAGAAACAGAAATTACCTGTTTGTTGCAATTAGCGACCACATAGTAGAGATTGTACTATGTGGTCGATGTTGTAATAGAGCTTTTTGTATTTTCTAAAATAAAGTCCAATCAATATTTGTACCTTCATATCTGTGGCCGCTGCTTCCTTTACCGGATCACTGTTTTGAGTTAAACTCGTTTTGAGATTGTTGAGTACGATAGTCACTTCACTCCCTCCGGGAGGCAAAGTATTATAACTGACGCCAATTCTTGGGGCCCAGTGCGGTGGATGCGCGGTAGCAAAAACGGCTAATGCGCATGCGCGACAACGCGTCGCTAGAGCGCAGCACTGTCATTCTGCTCTCAGCCGTCAACAATCGCGTGTCACTACATGTCGTCCTAAAACATTGACCGAAGGAACATTGACTCTTACCGACGATTAATGATCTGTTTTAATTATATCCAATAATATAAAACATTTCATTAGCATTTATTGAAGCGTCTTGTTACTCTAATCAACGATTGACAGAGAAGCAGTAACTATGTGCGAACTGCCGAATGTTCGCAGCCAGGCTCGTACACTGTCGGCCGCCGCTGCCGCTACTACTCCCCTCTCCTCCCAGCCTACCCACTCCCCGCCCCATGCGCGGACTGGGCCCGAAGAATTAGCGCCAGTTATAAATTACTCCCTCTTTACAACGAGCAAAAAGTGACTAAACATAGCAGGTGGGGGAAAATGAGTTTGATAAATTTCTAAATTGACATGTGTTAACAACTAATAACTCCAGTATTGGGGGTTAATTAAAATATTCTATTAAAAGACTGTTTTGATAAAATTTTCATTAAGCTAGAGATTGTTTTAAAATAATCATTGCGCTGTTATTGAGGCTATTTGTTTACAAAAAGCGGGATTAAAATCATTTCGAGGGAGTTTCAAAAATGAATTGGATCCGTTGTTACCACCGATTACGTATCAAGGACACCAAAAGAAAGGGGGGGGGGATAAGAGGGAGACAAGGTAAATGAAATGGTGTGCTTAAGTTTGGTCCGGTTAATTCTCAGGGTCTCGGCAGACGGGCTACTTTGCTGCCGTTTTTGCGTGGCATTATCGTTTCTTGAATACTGATTGTCTAAAAAAACAATGATGTAGGCCTTGTGACCAAGCAGAAGACGGTGTTGAGCAGTTGTTGCGCATCGAATTAGCCTGTCGGCGGCCGAGACCCTATTAATGTTATATCTGGTGAAACCATAAGATATCCTTCCGTTTCGTTTAAGATTTCTTCTGTTTTGTATAAACGTATAAACTTTCTTAAAAACTGCTAATCACCAATTTATTTATTTAGGGCGTTTTCCTCTCTTTTTCACGCAGGCAAGCTGACTAAAACCCCGGAAAAAATTCAACCCCGGACGTTTCCCCGGACGCAAGCCTGAAACCCGGACTGTCCGGGGAAATCCCTGACGTCTGGTAAGCCTAATATATATAAAAGCCAAAACCCATTGACTGATCGCAGTTTCTCAAAAACTATAAGGCGTAGAGCCATGAAACTTGGCACAAATATTCTCTATAAGCTCTAGATGCGCACTAAGAAAGGGTTTTGCAATATTTTCTTTCATAAGGTTTGAATATGGTATATTATGAAAATCAAAATCGTGCCCATGTTTAGATTTCAATGCTTACTTTCCCAAAAACTATAAGACTTTGGGCCATGAAACTTGACACAAATATTCCTTTTAAGTTCTAGATGCAAGCAGAGTAAGGTTGTTTTTAAATATTTTCTCTCATACGGCTAAAACAGAGTTTATTATAAATTTCAAAATGGCAACCATTTCAGTTTTTGAAACTACGGATGGGAGGCCTATAAAATATTTTCAGGGGAAAGTAAATGCACGAAATCCAATGTACTAAAAGAATAAAGTGTACAAATGCTACTGCCACTCACTATATATTTGTCGAATACACTTGAGCTACTCGCATTTTACAAAACGCCCGAAGTACTATTTTGTATTCCCACTTCCCACTTTGGTAAAATTTGTTGTCCGTTTTAAAAATAAATAAATAATTACTCAAAATATAATCTTTAAAACTCAGTACGGACAATTAATTTTGATATGCACTAGAAACAGAGATTCCAAAATTAGAATCTTAGGAGGTTTTGCTTAGGTGATGGGGATTTCAATTTCAAAACACAAACTATCACTACAATATTTTGCCTTATCGATAGCTGAGTAACGTGTTATTCATTGTACGTTCAATGTACGCAGGCAAAGCTGCGGGTATATCTACTAGTACCGTATAACCGTTCACTTTGAAGGACTGAAAGCCCAAGCATTGCCAGCTAGGCACGTCCTTATTTGGGATATTGTGCAGCTTACGGATTTGCAGAGATGGATAGGCATGATTTGGTAATTCCAAAGGAAATGTTAAATTACCTAAAATTCAATTAAAAACATTCAACGGTGACGTTTCTCAGTGGATTGCTTACCACAAATTTTTTTATACAACCGTGCACAAAAATACCGCTTTGACTAAAATTGAAAAGTTTCAATATTTGCTCTCCTGCTTACAAAATGAGCCCTTAAATTAAATCAAGTCACTTCCATTAACTAATGGTAACTATAAAACCGCTTATGACATAGTGTTAAAACGCTATAAAAACCCTAGAGTGTTAAAATCACTGCATATCAATCACCTAATAGACATGCCTTAGTGTCAGGACACAAATGCCAAAAACTTGCGACATTTTATATCTCAATTTCGAGAACACAGTTCCGCTTTGTCTAGTCTAGACGTAAATGTCACGGAAGACAATCCTATTTTGATCACACTGATATGTTACGGAAATTTGATGTAAATTTAGGTACTCGTTTTGAGACCAAAAGAAATAATAAGCAAGATATACCTACTCCCGAGGAGTTCAGTAAATTCTTGGAGGATGAATGTTCATTTATGGAAAACGCTCATTTGATAACTGCACACGGTTCACGAGCTAATAATCCGAACCCTCCTTCTGTCAAACCTAAACCAAGTTTGTGCAAGGTAAATACCTGACTTTCACAGCACAAACCAAACCGCAATCATGTATCTGTTGTTATGGAGAGTTTGTGCTCAGATTTCACAAAATTATCACCCTCTGAAAGATTCGACTTTATTAAATCTAAAAATTGTGTTGATTGTTTGGGTCCACATAAGTTTAGTAAGCATTGTCGTAAAAAACATCTCTAACTGCTACATTTAAATAAAACCGGTAAAAATCCCGTATTGTACAACCAGTTAAAAATAAACAGAGAGGTACGCTGTCAGCTGGCCAGTCCAAGGTCACCACCCCTCAAACGTAGGGTGACCAGACGTCCCGTAAATACGAAAAAGTCCCTTTTTTTCACGTTGCTTTTCGTTGTCCCGAAAAACTTTGTCGGGACATCAAAATGTCCCGTTTAAAAAAAGGTAGGACCAGAATGGCTTTTACTGCAGGAAAACATGTGGCCAAAACCAGCAAGAACATAACACAGGACATCTCTGAAATTCCAGAACTGAAAATAACAACTGAAAATACTTTGATCTCTGCTTAAAATATTGATATCGATCTTCTACATAAATATTCCTCTTGGGGAAATTGAAAAGGATTTTTGCATATGCATATTTGTTTCGTTTCAAAATAATTCTTCAGATAGATTGAACAAACAGGATATCCAACTTCTAAAGAATTAAACAATGCAACTATCGCCATCTGTAGAGTTGTACAGATGAAAGAATTTCCTGCCGAGTACGACTTTCTAAAAAGAGGGAAAGAATGCAGCAGTAAAATACAAATTTTATCTCCCTTTTTGGATAAAAATGGATTGATACGAGTTGGTGGACGGTTAAAGAATGCTGAGATTAAATACCAAGCGAAACATCCGATTTTGCTACCGAAATCAACTGTCATCGCTAATCTCATCATCGACGATTATCATCTGAAATATTTTCATGCAGGACCGCAACTACTTCAACCCCTTGTATCACGAATATTTTGATTATATCTGCTAGAAGCACTATCAGATCTCTAATACATAAATGTATGACGTGTTTTCGTCATAAGCCCAAAACATTTTTTCCGAATGGGTAATCTTCCGAAACCACGTGTGAACCCTGAACCATGTTTTCAAATTACAGGACTGGATTATGGCGGCCCCTTCCAAGTAAAATACATACATTAAGGAGAGCTCAATTTGTGAAAACCTACTTTATGTCTATTTGTTTCTTTTTCAACAAAAGCCATTCACTAGGGTGACCAAACGTCTCGTAAAAACGGAAAAGTCCCGTTTTTTCAAGTTACGTCTCGTTGTCCCAAAAAACGTTGACGGAACGTCGGAATGTCCCGTTTCTTTAAAGTAGGCTATATATACAATATACCTAATGTTATCTTAAAATTTAGGGGCATCTGTCATTACTTACGAAAAAAATATTACGAACTTTAACAAAATGCTAAACACGATTGTAGTTTAACGCCATCTATTATAATCGGTCGGCTGTACTGCTGCGCTTTTTTGATTCTACATTTATATATATAATATATATACATAATTTATTGTTAGAAAATCTTTCATCCTTGTATAATAACATTTTAAGATCGTAAAAATGAGACTTGATTATTTTTAATCCTCAGCATCTGGCGATTCAAAAAAGTTATGTGTCATGGCTGCGTGCCATTTATTGTATTCTTAAAGAAAAACTGAAACAGTAGTGCGCTGTAATAAATTCAATAAATGGAAAATAAAATTCATGGTCTTAAAGCTTCAAGTCAGTTTGATAATTCATTTCTTCTATTACAAAATTTGTAAATTATAGAGACCCTCGTATAATTAAACACCTTGGTGTATGGTTTGTTGTATTGGGGATTGGGGGGGAGTGAGTTTTGTTTAAGTGTCCCGTTTATATTTGGAAACAATCTGGTCACCCTACATTCACATCGAAGTGGTTACTGATTTGACCACCGATGCGTTTACTGCGCGCTTTTTCGCTTTGTTGCGCGTAGAGGCGCCCTTTCAGATATTCATCTTGATACCGCCACGAACTTCGTTGGAGCTTCAAACCAAATTAATAAAGTAATCAAAAACCTTTATCAGCAATCACCTTTATCAAACCTTTATCAGCGATGATAACACCAAAGATGAATTAAATAAAGTTTCTATTCAACATGAAATTAAATTTCATTTTATTCCTCCATCAGCACCCCATCAAGGCGGAATCTGGGAAAGTGGAATAAAAAGTGCCAAAACTCATCTGAAAAAAATTACCGGCAAGAGAATATTAATTTTCGAAGAATTCCAGACCTGAAGGCGCCTTCTCCCCTTTGCAGTGAGGCTCTCACATCCTCAACTGCTACCAGCCACTTCGTTTAGGTTCTCCAGGTGCTTCAACAACAATAAATTGGACCAAAGCTACTGTACTTCAGTCAATTATTTTTTTATCTATTCGTTTTCGTAAACAAAAATGCGTTCAGGCCCATAAACTGAAAGGTCCAAATCATCCGATGTGTACCGTCCGGTTAATTAAAATGCTAGGTATGTTTAGCGCTGCTTAGGTAACAATTTCCGCAGGTCGTGTACTCGAATTCCCTTTTGCGAGAAACACGTTCCACTAAACAGCAACAATGAATTAAAATTGATGATAAAAACCGATGACCACTCTCGATGCAATCGATAATTAACCACCGACGCTGGCGTACCCACGTTTGTAGTTTTAGTATATTGTAAACGAACAGCTGTCGTCCTCGACATCAGCTGATTCTTTTTTTACTTTAGGCCCGCATCTAGGGAATCCAATCCCGGGATCCCTCGTGATTTTAGGGCTAATTCAATCCCGGGATCTTCGGGATTATAAAATTACGTGTAAAATCGGTATTTACTAGGATCTTATCAGTTAAAACAATGTTATAAACAAGAAAAACCAGTTACATGTTGTTTTTGATCAAATAATCATGGTTTGTTGAGTTACTTGTCGTCTTATGGTATGTATAAAAGTAGTTTCCAGTTAATATTTACATGCTTCTGAAAAAAATACATAGAGATTTTAACTTGTTTCTGATATAATGTAAAGCAATTGCAAGTAAGTTTCATTACGATGCTCTAATGATCATTTTTATCGTACTTCTAGTTGTTCTAATTGCATCTTTCCAAGTCCTGTTATTGTTTGGTCAAGTAGCTATAGTCATGTTTTGTATAAGACTTTCTTTAAATCTAAATAGATATTTTATGGTTAGTTCACGGTTATACAGGGCCATCCAGATAAGGTGTTCCGTTTTCACTCTGATGTCTAATACTGTATTCAGAGTATCATGATAAGGCTGACTATGTCGTCAATTTTTTACGCTCTAGGTTTTTATGTATAAAATCTCGTTAATAACTCAAAACTAAACGGAAAACTGCTTTCTATATCGCATTATATTACGATACCATGAATACACGCGAATCAATACTAAATATTTATTTTTGTATCGGCAAATACTATGTTGGATCAATCCCGGGATCAGTCCCGGGATCCCAGGATTAAAGTTTTTCATTCCCGAAATCTCGGGATTGAAAATATCGTCCGGGATTGGATCCCTACCCGAATCACATATGAAAACTGTTTTTTTTCCGCCGCGGTATAAAAAATATGTTTTTATAACATATCTACAAGTTCCAGAATTTTTTCATTGTTGATAAACGTTGCTAAATTTTATGTTAAAACTTTTGTATTTGGATGTGGATGGAAATTTCAATGAAAATTTGGCTTTTAACTCTTAGTAAACAGATGAATAACAACTTTGGGGACCCCGGTGCAAAACTTATGCGAGGGTGGAGGGCCCTCCTAAATTGTAGTAGCCTACAAGTTTCGTAAGGAGGGTAGTAAATTTATTTGGGCCCACACTTCAATCTGGTATCAAGATTCGAGGGAAACATTAGACTAACAGTTCACATTTTCAATAAATTCCAACATCAACAGATTCTACGATTTAAATTTTTGATGTAGATTTACATACGTTCAGGCAGAAGGTACAGCAATAGACATGCGTTAAAACAATGTTAAATTATTAATTTATAAATAAAAGTACATTAAAATAACCATTACTGCCGTCATTTGGGAGCTGTTTCACATTTGTTGATGCCTCGATTGGGGATCACGAGGCTCAGGGGCCCGGGCACCGCCGGCGCCGCTGACCCCGTGCTTCCAGGGGCCCCGGGCACCGCCGCTGACCCCGTGCTTCCAGGGGCCCCGGGCACCGCCGCTGACCCCGTGCTTCCAGGGGCCCCCGGCACCGCCGCTGGCCCCGTGCTTCCAGGGGCCCCCGGCACCGCCGCTGGCCCCGTGCTTCCAGGGGCCCCGGGCACCGCCGCTGACCCCGTGCTTCCAGGGGCCCCCGGCACCGCCGCTGACCCCGTGCTTCCAGGGGCCCCCGGCACCGCCGCTGACCCCGTGCTTCCAGGGGCCCCCGGCACCGCCGCTGACCCCGTGCTTCCAGGGGCCCCCGGCACCGCCGCTGACCCCGTGCTTCCAGGGGCCCCCGGCACCGCCGCTGACCCCGTGCTTCCAGGGGCCCCCGGCACCGCCGCTGACCCCGTGCTTCCAGGGGCCCCCGGCACCGCCGCTGACCTCGTGCTTCCAGGGGCCCCCGGCACCGCCGCTGACCCCGTGCTTCCAGGGGCCCCGGGCACCGCCGCTGACTCCGTGCTTCCAGGGGCCCCCGGCACCGCCGCTGACCCCGTGCTTCCAGGGGCCCCGGGCACCGCCGCTGACCCCGTGCTTCCAGGGGCCCCCGGCACCGCCGCTGACCCCGTGCTTCCAGGGGCCCCGGGCACCGCCGCTGACTCCGTGCTTCCAGGGGCCCCGGGCACCGCCGCTGACCCCGTGCTTCCAGGGGCCCCCGGCACCGCCGCTGACCCCGTGCTTCCAGGGGCCCCCGGCACCGCCGCTGACCCCGTGCTTCCAGGAATGAAACTGTTTTAGCACGAAAAACATCCTCGACTCTACTCATCGATGGGAAAGAAAGCCTACGAAATTCAGCTGATATTCCAAGGTGATACTTCATTCAAAAAATTCCTTGTTTGAACTTCACTGTTGGTGATGTTATTTTATATTTTGATTTGGAATTTTGCGGACATTTGCCATCACTCATTAGTAAAACACGAGTTTCACGACGTTTCGGGATCTGGTATCTGATCCCGTCTTCAGGTGGAGAAAACCCTGGAACATAACAAGATTAGTTCTCTGTTTCAGCTATGTTTTTGTCAAGGTTATATCCGGGCTTTGTTGTAGCAGTTACTTGCTACTTATTAATTTATAATTTATTATTTTAAACCCCTTTTAAAACTTTAAATGGTCCAACAAAATAAAAGTCTGCTTCTTTGACAATTCATTTTATTTTCATGCGCTTAAAAAGAAACAATTTTTTATCTTTAAGTTGGGGGGTTACTGTACTTGTAATTCTTTTATTTCATATTTTATAATCCAAGATCATGAGCCCTAAAAAAGAAATAGAATTAATTAATATGCCTGAAGGGCCAAACAAATAACCTAGAAAAACATAAATAATTGAGGCATTTACTGAAATAACATTCGTTAAATAAATTAATATTAAATTTGTACAATTTCTAAAAAGGCAAACTTACCCAAAGGTTGGGGTAACTGACACTTAGAAACATTTCGAACAATTCACTACAGAGTTACAATGACGAAGAAGGCCAGGACATGCAAAATTCACTATATATACTCAAGGAAACTTGTGTTCGAATTGGCTAAAATTAAAACCAATCAGCTTGCCTCACTTATTGTTACAATATTTGAAATTCTAGTGGAACCATCTAGAATAATATTACTAGTTTTAACATGCTAATTGAGGATATCCTGTAGACTATCAACTTTCTTTAAATTAATAATATGTTTTACTTGAAATTTAATTTTTTTATATAAGCGACAAAAATAAAAAAATACTTTAACTCTAGCATGCTACAATGTGTTACTAATCTTGTTATGTTCTAGGGTTTTCTCCATCTGAAGACGGGATCATATTTCAGATCTCGAAAGTCGTGAAACTTTTCGGAAATGTCCGTAAAATGTCCGTAAAAATCCAAATCAAAATATCATTCACAAAGATAGAAACGACCGATTTCAGATGTTTCAATTACAAGCAGCTTCTCTCTGCAGACAGCTTTCGTTAACATAGAGTGCAGTGACTTTTCAAGCACAAATCCAGCATCCAGACTGAGAGCCGTTTAGGGCCACCAACTACTACATATAAATTATATTCAATCGTAACGACGCTCAATTTCGCTCCGACCAATCGTTTCCGACTGATACGAACAACCGATTAAACCGAATCTTCACCCGTTGTGACCGTTTCCCGACTCGTGCAGCTTGGAAGATGCATCATATGTATTTCTCTTGTGAGATTCAACATTCGGCTATAGCAACGACTGGATGAATACTCGATGAATATTTTTTTGAAATAATATCACGTTGCGGCGGCCCCGGGGAAGGAAATTTCCCCGCGAGTTGCGGCGGGCGGCCGGGGGGGCGGGCGGCGCTGGTGGCGCGACCTGGCCCTTCCATCGACCCCGGCTCATTCACATCCCCGGCCGCTACTCACACACCGTCACTGCTCACACACAGTGTCATCACTGCTCACACACAGTGTCATCACTGCTCGCACACAGTGTCATCACTGCTCGCACACAGTGTCATCACTGCTCGCACACAGTGTCATCACTGCTCGCACACAGTGTCATCACTGCTCGCACACAGTGTCATCACTGCTCGCACACAGTGTCATCACTGCTCACACACAGTGTCATCACTGCTCGCACACAGTGTCATCACTGCTCGCGCACAGTGTCATCACTGCTCGCACACAGTGTCATCACTGCTCGCGCACAGTGTCATCACTGCTCGCACACAGTGTCATCACTGCTCGCACAGTGTCATCACTGCTCGCACAGTGTCATCACTGCTCGCACAGTGTCATCACTGCTCGCACACAGTGTCATCACTGCTCGCACACAGTGTCATCACTGCTCGCACAGTGTCATCACTGCTCGCACAGTGTCATCACTGCTCGCACACAGTGTCATCACTGCTCGCACACAGTGTCATCACTGCTCGCACACAGTGTCATCACTGCTCGCACACAGTGTCATCACTGCTCGCACACAGTGTCATCACTGCTCGCACAGTGTCATCACTGCTCGCACACAGTGTCATCACTGCTCGCACACAGTGTCATCACTGCTCGCACACAGTGTCATCACTGCTCGCACACAGTGTCATCACTGCTCGCACACAGTGTCATCACTGCTCACACAGTGTCATCACTGCTCACACACAGTGTCATCACTGCTCACACACAGTGTCATCACTGCTCACACACAGTGTCATCACTGCTCGCACACAGTGTCATCACTGCTCGCACACAGTGTCATCACTGCTCACACAGTGTCATCACTGCTCGCACACAGTGTCATCACTGCTCGCACACAGTGTCATCACTGCTCGCACACAGTGTCATCACTGCTCGCACACAGTGTCATCACTGCTCGCACACAGTGTCATCACTGCTCACACAGTGTCATCACTGCTCACACACAGTGTCATCACTGCTCACACACAGTGTCATCACTGCTCACACACAGTGTCATCACTGCTCGCACACAGTGTCATCACTGCTCACACAGTGTCATCACTGCTCACACACAGTGTCATCACTGCTCACACACAGTGTCATCACTGCTCACACACAGTGTCATCACTGCTCACACACAGTGTCATCACTGCTCACACACAGTGTCATCACTGCTCCCACACAGTGTCATCACTGCTCCCACACAGTGTCATCACTGCTCGCACACAGTGTCATCACTGCTCGCACACAGTGTCATCACTGCTCCCACACAGTGTCATCACTGCTCACACACAGTGTCATCACTGCTCGCAAACAGTGTCATCACTGCTCGCACACAGTGTCATCACTGCTCGCACACAGTGTCATCACTGCTCGCACACAGTGTCATCACTGCTCGCACACAGTGTCATCACTGCTCACCCACAATGTCATCACTGCTCACACACAGTGTCATCATTGCTCACACACAGTGTCATCACTGCTCGCACACAGTGTCATCACTGCTCGCACACAGTGTCATCACTGCTCGCACACAATGTCATCACTGCTCCCACACCGTGTCATCACTGCTCACACACAGTGTCATCACTGCTCGCGCACACAGTGTCATCACTGCTCGCGCACACAGTGTCATCACTGCTCGCCCACACAGTGTCATCACTGCTCGCACACACAGTGTCATCACTGCTCGCACACAGTGTCATCACTGCTCGCACACACAGTGTCATCACTGCTCGCACACAGTGTCATCACTGCTCACACACAGTGTCATCACTGCTCGCACACACAGTGTCATCACTGCTCGCACACAGTGTCATCACTGCTCGCACACAGTGTCATCACTGCTCTCACACAGTGTCATCACTGCTCACACACAGTGTCATCACTGCTCTCACACAGTGTCATCACTGCTCACACACAGTGTCATCACTGCTCGCAAACAGTGTCATCACTGCTCGCACACAGTGTCATCACTGCTCACACACAGTGTCATCACTGCTCGCACACAGTGTCATCACTGCTCACACACAGTGTCATCACTGCTCGCACACACAGTGTCATCACTGCTCGCACACAGTGTCATCACTGCTCGCACACACAGTGTCATCACTGCTCACACACAGTGTCATCACTGCTCACACACAGTGTCATCACTGCTCGCACACACAGTGTCATCACTGCTCACACACAGTGTCATCACTGCTCACACACAGTGCCATCACTGCTCGCACACAGTGTCATCACTGCTCGCACACACAGTGTCATCACTGCTCGCACACACAGTGTCATCACTGCTCGCACACAGTGTCATCACTGCTCGCACACAGTGTCATCACTGCTCGCACACACAGTGTCATCACTGCTCACACACAGTGTCATCACTGCTCACACACAGTGTCATCACTGCTCGCACAGAGTGTCATCACTGCTCACACACAGTGTCATCACTGCTCACACACAGTGCCATCACTGCTCGCACACAGTGTCATCACTGATCGCAAACAGTGTCATCACTGCTCGCACACAGTGTCATCACTGCTCACACACAGTGTCATCACTGCTCGCACACACAGTGTCATCACTGCTCGCACACAGTGTCATCACTGCTCGCACACACAGTGTCATCACTGCTCACACACAGTGTCATCACTGCTCGCACACAGTGTCATCACTGCTCACACAGTGTCATCACTGCTCGCACACACAGTGTCATCACTGCTCGCACACAGTGTCATCACTGCTCGCACACACAGTGTCATCACTGCTCACACACAGTGTCATCACTGCTCTCACACAGTGTCATCACTGCTCACACACAGTGTCATCACTGCTCTCACACAGTGTCATCACTGCTCACACACAGTGTCATCACTGCTCACAAACAGTGTCATCACTGCTCGCACACAGTGTCATCACTGCTCACACACAGTGTCATCACTGCTCGCACACAGTGTCATCACTGCCGGTTAATAAATTATATTTTTAAATACATTAATGATTTTAAGTTTAGAGAATATCCTAGAAACACTAGAGCCTCTAGAATTGTTGAAATCTCTTTGCCTGACTATGTTAAGGAACTAGCACGAAATCAGTTTTCTTATACAGGATTAAAAATATTTAATGACTTTATTCGTAATTCTGGAAATGAAATATTGTATGAATCTAAGCCTAAATTTAAGATGAAGGCAAAACATTATGTTAGAATATTATCTTAATTTTCTTAAACTGATTTGTTATTCGCATGCCCATCTTATGATATTATTTATTAAAAGTATTAAGTATTATTTATTTAAAATAATTATTTATTAGATTATTTATTTAAATTATTTATTATTATAGATGGAATATTTAACTTATTTTGGTAATTAATGTTAAACATTTCAGTTCTTGAAAATTTTTTAATTTATTAATGCATTGTTGGTTAGTTAATTTAGACTAATTTAATATTGTTGCTAGGTTTGTATTGGCTGATTGCTGCCCTTTGTTTGGTAATATTATATGTTGTTGTTGTTGTTGTTGCATGTTAACTTTCACTCATGTTTTGTTTTGAACTTGTAAAGAGTCTTTATCTACCCAGTTACTTCTAATAATGTACGAGTAAAATGGACTGCTGCCAACTGACAGTGATATAAGAAGTTAAGTGTTAAAGATATTTAAATTGTAAAATTTTTCCGCACGTGCTATGCTTAGCACATGGAAATTGTATTTGCTTGTATTTTTTTCAGTAAATAAAGATTTTGTGAACTGTGAACTGTGAACTGAACTGTGAACTGCTCACACACAGTGTCATCACTGCTCGCACACACAGTGTCATCACTGCTCGCACACAGTGTCATCACTGCTCACACACAGTGTCATCACTGCTCGCACACACAGTGTCATCACTGCTCACACACAGTGTCATCACTGCTCACACACAGTGTCATCACTGCTCGCACACACAGTGTCATCACTGCTCACACACAGTGTCATCACTGCTCACACACAGTGCCATCACTGCTCGCACACAGTGTCATCACTGCTCGCACACACAGTGTCATCACTGCTCGCACACACAGTGTCATCACTGCTCGCACACAGTGTCATCACTGCTCGCACACACAGTGTCATCACTGCTCACACACAGTGTCATCACTGCTCACACACAGTGTCATCACTGCTCGCACAGAGTGTCATCACTGCTCACACACAGTGTCATCACTGCTCACACACAGTGCCATCACTGCTCGCACACAGTGTCATCACTGATCGCAAACAGTGTCATCACTGCTCGCACACAGTGTCATCACTGCTCACACACAGTGTCATCACTGCTCGCACACACAGTGTCATCACTGCTCGCACACAGTGTCATCACTGCTCGCACACACAGTGTCATCACTGCTCACACACAGTGTCATCACTGCTCTCACACAGTGTCATCACTGCTCACACACAGTGTCATCACTGCTCACACACAGTGTCATCACTGCTCACACACAGTGTCATCACTGCTCGCACACACAGTGTCATCACTGCTCGCACACAGTGTCATCACTGCTCACACACAGTGTCATCACTGCTCGCACACACAGTGTCATCACTGCTCACACACAGTGTCATCACTGCTCACACACATTGTCATCACTGCTCGCACACACAGTGTCATCACTGCTCACACACAGTGTCATCACTGCTTACACACAGTGCCATCACTGCTCGCACACAGTGTCATCACTGCTCCCACACAGTGTCATCACTGCTCACACACAGTGTCATCACTGCTCACACACAGTGTCATCACTGCTCACACACAGTGTCATCACTGCTCGCAAACAGTGTCATCACTGCTCGCACACAGTGTCATCACTGCTCACACACAGTGTCATCACTGCTCGCACATACAGTTTTATCACTGCTCGCACACAGTGTCATCATTGCTCACTCACAGTGTCATCACTGCTCCCATCACAGTGTCATCACTGCTTTTAACACAGTGTCATCACTGCTCGCAATCAGTGTCATCACTGCTCGCACACAGTGTCATCACTGCTCACACACAGTGCCATCATTGCTCACACACAGTGTCGTCACTGCTCGCACACAGTGCCATCACTGCTCACACAGTGCCATCACTGCTCACACACAGTGTCATCACTGCTCACACACAGTGCCATCACTGCTCACACAGGGCCATCACTGCTCCCACACAGTGCCATCACTGCTCACACACAGTGTCATCACTGCTCACACACAGTGTCATCACTGCTCGCACACAGTGTCATCACTGCTCACACACAGTGCCATCACTGTGTGAGCAGTGATGGCACTGTGTGGGAGCAGTGATGACACTGTGTGTGAGCAATGATGACACTGTGTGGGAGCAGTGATGACACTATGTGCGAGCAGTGATTACACTGTATGTGCGAGCAGTGATGACACTGTGTGAGCAGTGATGACACTGTGTGTGAGCAGCGATGGCACTGTGTGGGAGCAGTGATGACACTGTGTGTGAGCAATGATGACACTGTGTGGGAGCAGTGATGACACTGTGTGTGAGCAGTGATGGCACTGTGTGAGCAGTGATGGCACTGTGTGTGAGCAGTGATGGCACTGTGTGGGAGCAGTGATGACACTGTGTGGGAGCAGTGATGACACTGTGTGTGAGCAGTAATGACACTGTGTGTGCGAGCAGTGATGACACTGTGTGCGAGCAGTGATGACACTGTGTGTGAGCAGTAATGACACTGTGTGTGCGAGCAGTGATGACACTGTGTGCGAGCAGTGATGACACTGTGTGTGCGAGCAGTGATGACACTGTGTGCGCGAGCAGCGATGACACTGTGTGTGAGCAGTGATGACACTGTGTGGGAGCAGTGATGACATTGTGTGCAAGCAGTGATGACACTGTGTGCGAGCAGTGATGACACTGTGTGCGAGCAGTGATGACACTGTGTGTGAGCAGTGATGACACTGTGTGGGAGCAGTGATGACATTGTGTGCGAGCAGTGATGACACTGTGTGCGAGCAGTGATGACACTGTGTGTGAGCAGTGGTGACACTGTGTGCGAGCAGTGATGACACTGTTTGCGAGCAGTGATGACACTGTGTGCGAGCAGTGATGACACTGTGTGTGAGCAGTGGTGACTTCCAAAAGTAAACAAATCAGTCTTTAAACTGTCTTTTAGTTACAATAGCCCAAAAGTTTTTGATCAGTTACCACAAGCCATAAAGCAATCAGCAAATCTAATAAGGTTTCGTTCAAGGTTAAAAGTATTTTTATTTTTTTTACAAGCAGATCTCAATAGTTTTTTTTCAGTAAGATGATTTATACATGCTCTTAAAGGTTAGAAATTAAATTTTGTTTTATTTAAATCGATGTCAAAATAGTTCTAAGTAATCAGTTATGTTTTTCTGTTATCTTTCCGTATAAATAAGCCTGTCAGTGAGCAATGTGCGTGGACACCATGGAGGGCAGCTCTGCAGTACAACATGTTGGCACTGGACTATGAAAGTGCCCAAAACAGTGTTTAAGTGGCCACACTACTTGCAAATATGGTCAGCTTAATTCTAAGAAAATGTTTTTGAAAACATTGTTACAATTTTAAGTTGGAAATAAATCATGTATTCATTTATTTATTTATTCATTAGCCCCCCCCCTAACGTAAATGAAGGTCCTGGCCAGTGACAGAATGTCAGTTCGAGATTCATTTTAACGAAGTATATTTCTCTTGAATTACATACAACGAGCATATTGGTTTCACGAAATTATATTCGTAAATAACCGTTATATCGTGGAACAGATTCAGAAAAACAGTAAGAATTTTTATTAGCCCTAAAGTAGCCTCAGGCAGGATTCTAATAAGCAAACTGTCACATCTAGGCACGCAACTAAAGAGAGAAATGAAAAGAACAAAATGAGGCATTGCGGATCTTCTTCATGTAAACTCTTTTTAGATACATTCGACCCTCGATAAATAGAATTATTTTCAATCCCCTAGGAAAAACAGTCTTAGTCAATATAAAAACCATGCGCAACTCGAAATAATTTTACGGTCTTACTTTACTTCTGTTAGGGGTGTTCGAGCACTTGAGAATCGAGCTTTTTTCGAGCCGAGTATACACTACTCGACTCGACTCGACTTATTGCGAAATACTCGAGAATTCTAGTCGAATAGTTACTCCCGCCGTTTACCCGAAATCGGTACGTGCTTCTTTAACGAATATAACTGAAACCTCGTTTGTTATACTTGAAGTAAAAAGTTCTTTTTAGTTTGTAAAGACACGTAAATGTTTATATCACTCTATCTTTTCTATAGTTTGAGGTTATTTATTATTACATCTCTTAAAAAAATATTTTTGCTATATTTTAGAAACCATTCCAAATAAATAAAAACATAGTTTTTTTGTTGACAGATACATGAATGTACCTGTGTGAATAAATCAAAGGAAATATTTCAATCATGAATTGAGTCAGGTCATGGCTTATAGTCAGTGTTTTCATTTCATTTCAAAACCCAGGTAGGCCGTAAGCCTTAAACACAAGTTAGGCTTGAAAAATATATCAAATCAAGAATTATTGTGAGTTTAAGTAAAAATGGTTTCTTTCTTTTTTTGGTATCATTTATTTGTATATCTGCTCTTAGTTCAGTAACTACCTCAAAATTGTAATTTGTATTTGAGTAATGATAATAATGTTTTATCATTATGTAGAAACATGGTAACTATTATATTAAACTTAAAAAAGCTCGAAACTCGCGTGTATTTTTCAAAACTCGACTCGACTTCAAAATTCAATACTCGCACACCGCTAAGAGCTCTGTACATGGGCGGATTTCCGGGGGTGCCAGGAGGTGTCTGGCACCCCCTGAATTTTTGCGAACTTTTCACATGGGAAAAAGCTTTCCAACAAAATTTTTGTAATTTGAATACAGTAATATGATTTCGATCAAATTTTATTTGGTTTTAGGTTTTTTATTAATTTATTTTTCATTCCATCCTTTGGTTACAAATTTATTGTAGTTCGTCTCAAAATAATGACACGTAATTAATTTTGTAATTTCCATTTTCAATTCTGTTTAGTATTAAAATTGTAAATAGATAATTTAATAATTAATTAAAAGTCAATTAAAAGGTGTTCTCTTTATTCTCCAATATGTAGGCATTTAAGTGTATTTTAAATACTGTTGTCAACCCAGACAGAAAGAGTGAGAGAGAGAGCTATAAGCGTCCCTATGTCTATCCTTGTCTTTCAAAATCGCCTGATCGTTCCCCTCTCACCCCTCAAAATATCATACGATGCAACTCGGCATTTGATTGGATGCAAATGGACTCGTCCGAAACCATGTTGATCCTCAGCGAACTTTTTGAACAGTCAGTTGAATTCGGGCGGTCTTGCTATAAACTCTGCGTCAATCGCATTCTCTATTTTCTTGATCTCCATGACCTAATTCTCTCTCAGTGTTGGTCCACATCTATACGTAAAAGTTCTCTCAGTTGTATACCCTCTTTTTAATTATTTTTTATTTAATAATTTAAAGCCAGTTCAGTGTTCAACAGCTCCTCTTACAGAACTTCATTGTGCGGAATTCGCGGCAAGATTGATATAGACTGCGAAATCGTCTTCAATCGCGCGTCCGCGTTCAAGATCAAAGATCTTGATAAAAGATCAAGATAAAAGTGATTCAAACAAACATTCGCCCGATTTTCGTTCATTAAGAGCTCAAGATCGCGAGAGACTTCATTTCCCTCCCGGGCTGACGCGACGCCGCCGCGACTTCCTGTGGGCTACACCGACACCGACGGAAAAACTCTCTACCCGAGTGGATTGAACACAAGGTACTGTTACAACTCGTTTTAAAGTTAATTTATAATATCGAGTGTTATCTCTGTGAACTACCCTTTTTAGACTCAATAACATTTCTCTGCCGAGTACGTTCTTCGGCTGGTCCTCCATTAAATTAACTCAAAGTTTGCTCTCTTACTGTGTATTTGAACTTAAGTTGTTATTCGAAATCGAAACACCGGGTAAAACTCACTTTTCGCCATTTTTTTAATTGCCCAGTTCGTGTACACCCATCAACAAAACACAGAGTATCTTAAATTTGTTGCTGCGCCCATGATGACGATACAAATACGCACGTTGTCTGACGTCACATGCTTCACTCCTCTCTCTCTCTCTCTCACACGCATCAGCTGAGCAGCATTGCGCATTGCGCCACTGCCTCTGAAACCAAATGTCAAAACTGATCTGGTACGCACTGCTGTTTGTCAACATAGACAACTGTCACTTTAACCTGTTATGAAAATACAGGGTGTTTTTTTTAAACGCAACCCATTTTTAAGATTGAATAATACGTATATAAATATATAATGAGTATTGTGTTATTGATCTTTACATTTTACAACCTATTATTTAAGTTTGACCACATTTAGTTTACATTATATGCTCAAATAGTCCGTCATTGGCATGTGTATAAAGTTATGCTCTCTTCGTCAAATTCCCGAACATGTGTTGCAAGGTACCTCTTTGAATTTCTTACATTGAATTTGTTATGTTTGTTTAGAGGTGCTGAATATCTTGTGAACTGTTTTCTTAGAATAATACTACTTTACATGACTGTGGCAAATTTCATGCAGATCGGACCACTTTCACGCGAGTTATCGTGCTTAAAGACACACACATTAAAAACGTAACCCAAAAATTTTTTTTATCGGTGAAGGATTTTTTCCCCAATATCCCCGGATTTGACCCCACTGTATTATTTTATTTGGGGATACATAAAAATTAAGGCCTACGAAAACAATTCCCAGGATATTCAGCACCTCAAAACAAACAACGAATTTAATGCAAGAAATTCAAAGAGGTAGGAATCCCTACCTTAAAACACGTGTTTGGGAATTTGATGGAAAGAACATAATTTTGTAAAAATGCCAATGGCGGACTGTTTGAGCACGTAATGTAAACTAAATGTGATCAAACTTAAATAATAGGTTGTGTAAAATGTAAAGATCAATTAACAGTAGTCATTTCATATTTATATGTGCATAATACAATCTTAAAAATGGGTTGCGTTTAAAAAAAAACACCCTGTATTAGACTTTGTATTGTCATTAAATCTGTGTAATGTTAGTACTGTAATTCTCTGTTATTTTAAATGCACATTAACCGGTTTTATTGCTTTTATTATTTAATGTTCTCATTAATAAGGACTTGCGAAGTTCAGGTGATTATTTACCATAGGCCTAATTACTTAACATAAATTATCACTGATTTCATTCTTTACGTCGCTGATTTGGTTCCTCAATACATATGTTGTAGTCTGTTTATTTGAATACATATTTATTTGTTTTTAATCATTTCTCTGTCATTATCTGTACATTGTTTACTCAGCTTTAGGTAAAGTTAAGACATTGCCCTGTGTGTTGGAATAATTTCTTAGTGGGTGCCTAAGCTGTAACATACCCATGCAAAATTTCATTTGGCTGGGCGTTTATCGCAATTTTGTCTTCAGAGTTATAGATGTATCTAAACATCAATACCTAAAAGCCCCAGGTTGAGGTTATGTAAAGTATTTCTATAATATAGCATATAATTTTATCAGGCCGGAAAGTACGGTAAAACTTTCCGGCCGTGTAACGTACGATACTTTTCATCATACTACTCAGAAAAAAAATACTTTCCATCATAACTTAGTCCTTGCTTAAACCAATACGTTTCTCAGTCCTTCGAACCTAACCGATAACAAACAAAACAAACATTTCCTACTGCTGAGTGCTGCCACTACATTCCTCTAAAAAGTAACTAATATACAAACATCAAACGTCGGTTTGCCGCGATTCAGCTGATTGTTTACTTCCGTTCTTTCCGGCCTAGGTCTTTATCCGGCCTAGGCCGGCAATGGGTAACTTTCGAGTCAACAATAGGAACTGAAAAACAGATGTTTCTGTGTCAGATGATGAAAAAGTATTTTGGACAAACTTTACATTTAAACTGAAACTGGCTACTTGAAGGTAATTACTGTAGAAGAGAAGAAAAGCGTCGGAAGTGTTTTCCAAAGAAATGAATGAGCCCAAGTCATTATTCCAGGATGACAATGCGTCAGCGCCCCCCTCAGCAAGCGCCAGAAAGGCTGAGCGCTGATGAAAGCGAGCAGCAGCTGATTGCTGATCGCGCCCTCGCTGAATTAGAGCGTGTCATTCCAATTTTGTGTGACAATGAGGTCACAATTATAATCATAATAGATCGTGCACGTTTTTCGTCTGAAATACAGTAAAACAATGTTTCCCAACCTTTTGGTGCTCGGCACTACCTACCACATTTTCAATATTTTGGCGTACCATCGCAAGGACCCCCTCCTCCCATTACTGAGGGATCCCCTCCAACAATGCTTATATAGTTACCCTTTGGCGGTTTCGTTTTTTGCCTGCTAAATTTATTTTATTATACTTGTAATGTACATTTTTAGATAGAATTTTGATTATAAGATCATTTTGACAAATTACATGTTCACCTAAGCTCTGCTGAATGATTTATTCAGTGGATTCGGCGAAAAAACTGAGAGAATTTGAATATAAATTTCGCTAATGTGAAAAAATGTCTAGGTACACGTGCATGGAAAACGATCTCTGTCTGTTAATAGGAGCTTTACGTGTTTCTCATGTTTTACGTTAAGAAATTAACTCAAATACTCAATTTAAAGTCATTTAAAGTACCTATACTGTTTTTTCACCGATGACCTTATTTAAGCAAATTACACAAAAGTATAATACAGATTGACATAACTAGCCTGAGTGTCAAAGTAGAAAATACGTTGGGCTAGTAAATCGTACAACTAACAACTATACTAATACCACCAAAATAACACTGTAAAACCGATGGTATTTTTTAATGGAAAGAACATTTTTATGCCAACTTTATGTAAAAAGAATTAGCCTACTCTTAAAATGAAAGAGTAACAATATTTCCTGAAATATGATACGAAAATGCCAGACTATGAGCAAAACAGATACTGAAAAAGTTAAGGCATTAACTGCGACTTTACTGTTCGATGGGACAGCGTTCGTTTGTAAACGGAGTGTTTTATTTTGTACTACTTCTTCAATCTCTTGCGTACCACCTGAAAGGCTTTCGCGTACCACCGGTTGAGAAACACTGCAGTAAAAGCTCGATAAGAAGACTCTTAAAAGATTATTAAAACTGTCTTGTTATCAAGGGAGTCTTGTAAATGAGGTCCGTTTTATAAAGATATTCAGTGCATTACTGTTTCAAGGTGACTTTAAAAATGCACTTCTTATCGAGGGGCACTTCCAGTGTCTACATATCGAGGTATCGGGTTACCAAACACTTTGTTCCTTGCATTAAGACGAACACGTTTTACTATTACCATTGGTCTCCAAGGCCTAGCTTTCCGTATATGTATGCCGTTTTCCGTGTATTTTTCACATTTTACTTCACATCAAACCTCTATAAGAATCAACTTTAAACTCAAGGAAAAAGTAGTGGCTAATAAGACCTATTTTTCGACGGAGTTTCGAGATTTTATACTTTAAACGATTAAACAAATAATATGTTGAATTGTTACTACAATACACTCCCGATTATTCGGGACCGAGGCTAATACGGATTTAACGTGTGTTTTGAGGTTGGACTGTAATAAGACCACTTCAAAATGTTTTATTAGATATAGTAGTAACCAATAAATACGACAATGAAAGTCCTTTCGAGTTGCAAATAAAAGAACTTTGCATAAAGACACTTGTTCTACGTATTATTATAACGCTGAGTAAGAAAATAAAAACGTATATTTAAGCTTAGAGCTGCCTCGGATAACCCGGAGTCTCGGATAACCGGGGCTCGGATAATCGAGAGTGTGCTGTACTTTATTACAAGGAATTTAAAATTAACAACCCTTCCAAAAAAACTACCCTTGTTTGCCTTTCCCACATAGAGACAAACGAATTTTATTGGAAACAATGATTTGATAACTGAACGCCCTCACTTTTCAACGCAGACATGGAAATTTGCACAACGAATCAAAAGCGTTAACAACTGATTAATGGTAACCACATCACAACCAAAACAGCCGATGATGTGCGACAATTAAGGTTTTGAGGTTTCAACCGATACCATACAATCGTATTGCCTGTGTCAATACAACGATTATATATGCATTGTTGATCATTGACCCGTGGTAATAGCGAATTCCCCCTATAGGACGGAAGCTTTTACCTGTACCGTATGTATCATGGTAAGACTTAAGCCCGAGACCATATTTAATTTTCGTTTAGGGTCCCCAGATGCCAAAACACCATTCGTCAATTTTCAAGTGTGAATATATATATATATATATATATATATATATATATATATATACAGGGTGTTCAAAAAGTGTGGGGAAATAATTTACGTAGTGATTCCTTGGATCAAAATAAGAAAAAAGTTTATATAAACATATGTCCACGTTGGGAGTTCGGTGTCGGCTCCCAACGCGTGCGCTTCCCCCTATACTTTTTTCATAACACTATTTTTTTATTGCATGTATATAGTAAGTGAAAGTGATGTGACAAAATGAAAAAGTCAAAAACTATTATTGAGCTCTGAAGGATATTCGCCAGTGTGAAATATTTCACATGTTTCAATCACAATAATATTGTTTAATATAATTGGAGTTGTGCTCAGCTGTTGCAAGCAATTAAACTGTAAATAAATAAATAAATAAATAAATAAGTAAATAAATAAATAAATAAATAAACAAACACTGATTAATAAGAACCCGAAACGTCGTGGCACGTGTGTTAATACTAATCAGAGATGAAAAATGTCCGCAAAAATCAAAGTCAAAACAAATTTTACATCATAAGCAAGGAATTTCAAACAAAAAAACAGTCTAGTTTACACCGATTGGTTAACGATTGATTTATCGAACATTGTGTACTATCGATTTCTGAAATAACAACAAAGAATTACCATTCAACGGTTCTTCACTACCGACACGTTTAATAATATCGACTAGGCCCTATTTACAAACATTATTTCTTTTACGTCGATCAATTCTTTTCCTCCCTAGGGCGACAAATAACTTCTTTAGCCCCGTTACGCATGTATTGAAAATAGCCGTTTTCGAATCAGTATGACGAAAAGTTTTACAAAAAGTAATTGACTCGTACAGGTCATCAACGCACCGAACAAGAAATTGGAGGAGATCGGGCGTGGTGGGGGGAGGTGGGGGTGGGGGTGAGAGAGGGGTGGAATGAGGGGAGGGGTGGGGGGAGAGAGGGGGTGTGCGTGTCTCATCGATCCCTTCATTCACTGGCACCCTCCCGACTAGGGACGTTCCGATACCGACTCCGATCCGATATTTCGATATTTGGTATCGAATCAGTATCGAAAGAGAAGTATCGATACCCCGATATTATCGGATCCAAAGTATCGTTATCGGATCAGAAGATGCTAGGAAAAGTGAAAAATTAATAAATCCATTAAATTAGGTTGTTTTAACTGTTAGTACGGAATGTTAAAACAAATTAATGTTATTTAAATGACTGATACACTAAATATCAGTAAATGTCATGTAAATTATTACATGTTATTAGAAAAATTGTATACTTTTAAACATTAATTTGCTCATTTATTAGTTTGTACATACAATAAAAACATAGATAGGGTAACAAAAATTATATAAATCAAATTATAAAACAGTATAATTTTTCGTTAAAAACATAATTGTAACAAAGTACAATTATCGTACGTCGCGTCGTACGTAGTTTATACTTTAGGGTTGTAATTTCTGTTTTATGATTACTGTTTTTGAACCCTTATTATTAGCGTTTGTTGATGAATTTATTCTTTTAGAGTGTCAATTTGATAAAGAGGTTAAATTCACAATGTGAAGTTTTAATGTTTTGGCCTCATTATTTAGAACTTCTTTAATTCGAATTTATGGATAATTCGAAGTTTTTAGCTGGTCCCTTGAGGTTCGAATTATCCAGGTTCCACTGTAAAATAATAAAGTAATAAATAAACAAAAAATTATAGGGGCTAAAAAACACGACGTGGTAGATACTGTAACTTATAATTCTATAATTCTTGGCCAGATTATCATTTAAATTTTTCTTCCCCTGACGCGTTTAATAATGTATATACGATTCGATACTTTCGATCCGATACTCCAAACTTTTTTCGATATCAAGATAGTATCGAATGATTCGATACGATACCGATACCGTGAATATCGAAAGAAAAGTATCGATACGTACTAGTATCGGATATCGTAGTGTCGGACCGGCCCGTCTCGCTCATCACATCGCGCATGCTCATTTCATTGAACGTGTTTTCATTGTTAAAAATCAATCTAAGCACAGAGCAATCAAAGATGTACCCCAAAACTCGAATCTGTAGATCTCGAATTGTAGATTTTACAAACACAATTTGTTTTGAATATTTTCTTTATCTACGACCATTGCAATAAGCACCAATTACGGTATTACAATAAACATTATAATGATATACATTAAAACACCAAAAACCAAGCAGTACTCTAATGACGACTTTAGAGTACTGGAGTCACTTTAGAGTACTGGTTCTAGACCAATGAGAGCTCGGCATTTGACGGAAGTAGTGTCATAATAACAATTACTCAATTCGCACATCAGCTGATTGTTGCATTACGATTCATGTTTGAGTTTACTTATCCCATCAGCTGATTGTTCCACAACGATTCATGGTTCAGTCTGCTTATTTGCCTAACCTAAAATTTTAGTTGACCTATTCAATTATTAGTAAAAGTCATGAGTTTTGTTTAACTTCGGGGGAAATTTTGTCGTATATTGTTGGTCGTAGATAAAATAGTGTATGCAACGATTGTATTATGCCTTTAAGCCACTCGTGAGATATTTAGAACACTCGCTTCGCTCGTGTTCTAACTTACATCTCACTCGTGGCTTAAAGGCACTCATTATACAATCGTTGCATAAACTACTATTTTGTGTTATCGTACGAAACGACTTCGGTTTTTCTCCTGCGGCTGGAGGTTTTGGGTACAAACTCGCCAACTTTTAGCGAATTTCCCCTATAGGGAAGAAGCTATTACCGTAGGTCTCATGGTAAGACCTAAGCCCAAGACCATAATAACTTTTCGTTTTGGGGCCCCCAGAAGCAAAAAACACCATTCGTTCAAATTTATATATATATATATATATATATATATATATATGTGTGTGTGTGTGTGTGTGTGTGTGTGTGTGTGTGTGTGTGTGTGTGTGTGTCTTTAAGCACGATAGCGCTCGCAAAAATGGTCCGATCGGAATGAAATTTGGCACAGGTGTGTAAAGTAGTAATTATTCGGACGAGTTCGTGAACCAGCCCGATCGGACCACCGGAAGGGCGGGTAAAGCAGGGTAAACCCCCCCCCAAAATGGGTTTTTCGAGTTTTTTATATAGAAAAATATAATTTATCGAATTTTGGTTAGCACCATTGAATTCAGCTCGAAAAAACAAACAATTTAGTAATTTCAATTATTGCTCTACGTCCATTGGTTACCGAGATACTGAAAGTGGTAAACACAGTACGTTGTCCCAATGTTAACCTTATGGGGAATAAGTATAAAATTCTATATCTCACTTATTTCTCAACATATCTTAATGAAACTTGGTTTGTGGCTTCATATAGATGAGATCTAATGTATTTTAGCATAAAATCCCGGATATTACCGTTTTTATGGCAGCAAACCTGCATACTCATTACCCATGTTATCCTTATGGGAAATAAAAAAATGCAATATCTTCCTTATTTCTTAATATATCTTGATAAAACTTGGTGTATGGCTTCTTCTAGTTCAGATCTACTAAACATTGAATTAAAACCAACCAGTTTTAAAATACCTGTTGCAGCAAACCCGCATACTCATTCCCCATGTTATTCTTATGGAGCTTAAAAACGTGTCAAACCTCTCTATATTGGATTGAAATATGTACTTTGCAATTGAAATTCGCTGAGTATGCAGGTCTGCTGCAGCGGGGGTATTCTAGAACCATTTCTAACATACAATCTCGCCAATTTCGAAACAGATATAAAAACTAGGGCCAGGACCCGAGCCAGTCACATACGAACCCGCCATGCAATTTTCTGTACACGAGGAGGTGCCTCTCCCCCTTTTCCTTTTCCGGCTACCGGTGACAATTATTTGCGGAATCCCCTGCGTACAGATTCCGCTACTGCACCTCCATTCAAGACTGATACCTTAATACTCAGCGAATTTCAAATGCAAAAGAACATAATTCGATCCAACATAGTGAAATTTGACAAGTTTTTGTAATCTCCATAAGAATAACATGGGGAATGAGTATGCTGGTTTGTTACAACAGGTATGTTAAAACTGGTTGGTTTTAATACATTATTTAGTAGATCTTAACTAGAAGAAGCCATATACCAAGTTTTTTCAAGAAATGTAATTCACAAATATGTTGTCAAATGATTTATATTTTTTGTTTTTCAAAATCTTCCTTTTTGACAACATTAAAAACTGTAACTAGTTTTGGAGGAAAGCAGATACTTTCTACAGTTGGCTGTACTAAAATTTCATCAGGTAGACTAACACAAATTTTGTCGTCAACTTCAAACGGTTTTATTTTGTGATTGTGATTCAAAGATTGCTTCTAATTGTTAAGGTTGGATTATATGGTCAAATAGCTGCTATTGATTTTTGAGGATCATTAAATAATAGCCCAATCATACTTTTGTTTTTTATGTCTATTAGCACAAGTTAAAAAAACATTCAGTTGGAAAACTCTGTTTTGAACCTTGACAAATTACATAAATTTATTCTAAACCAATAATATCTTAGGCTTTCCACCTTAGAACTGTTATGGTTAATTTAAATCAATCAATCTTTATTCACATATACATTGAGTACACTAATGCAGCAAAAACGTATGCTAATTATTAAATGATATATACATTAACAAGTACAGTATGTAAATAAATGTTGTTTAAGTCTATATACATAGTGTATACAACAGATAACACATATTGGATCTTGGATACTGGTCATCATTCATTTCTCTACTCCAGGAATTCTTGGGTTGTGTATATGGATTGGTCCAGCAGCCAGTTCGTCAAGGTCGTCTTCAGGTTCTTCTCTGGTAGTCTTTTCAGGTCCTCTGGCAGTTGTATGTAGAAGACGGCACTCTAGTATGATGTTTTCTTTTCAAATAGACTGAGAAACTACAGTTCGTATCTTGAGGTTCTTGAATACTTCTCTATAAGTGTCCCTAGGGCCTCTTTTTTTAGTGATAAGCACTTTTTGCAGGTTGGAGCTATTAAGGAAGTATTTTCATTTTTCCAAATGATATATCGAGCCGTTTCTGCCACGACATGACGAGCTGGACATCAGTGTGTTACTGATGCAGAATATTCTCCGCACTGCTGCCAACCTCCTCCTGCTGGTCTCTCCAGGGAGCGACACCATCAAAAATATGATTCCTCTGATGCGTGACCTATTGGCATCAGGTGAGTGAGTCACTGCTGCCAGCCTCATGGACCACAGAATTGCAAGGAACATCACCATCACAAATATGATGTCTCTGATGCGTGACCTGTTGTCATCAGGTGAGTGAGTCACTGCTGCCAGCCTCATGGACCACAGAATTGCAAGGAACATCACCATCACAAATATGATGTCTCTGATGCGTGACCTGTTGTCATCAGGTGAGTGAGTCACTGCTGCCAGCCTCATGGACCACAGAATTGCAAGGAACATCACCATCACAAATATGATGTCTCTGATGCGTGACCTGTTGTCATCAGGTGAGTGAGTCACTGCTGCCAGCCTCATGGACCACAGAATTGCAAGGAACATCACCATCACAAATATGATGTCTCTGATGCGTGACCTGTTGTCATCAGGTGAGTGAGTCACTGCTGCCAGCCTCATGGACCACAGAATTGCAAGGAACATCACCATCACAAATATGATGTCTCTGATGCGTGACCTGTTGTCATCAGGTGAGTGAGTCACTGCTGCCAGCCTCATGGACCACAGAATTGCAAGGAACATCACCATCACAAATATGATGTCTCTGATGCGTGACCTGTTGTCATCAGGTGAGTGAGTCACTGCTGCCAGCCTCATGGACCACAGAATTGCAAGGAACATCACCATCACAAATATGATGTCTCTGATAGGTGACCTGTTGTCATCAGGTGAGTGAGTCACTGCTGCCAGCCTCATGGACCACAGAATTGCAAGGAACATCACCATCACAAATATGATGTCTCTGATGCGTGACCTGTTGTCATCAGGTGAGTGAGTCACTGCTGCCAGCCTCATGGACCACAGAATTGCAAGGAACATCACCATCACAAATATGATGTCTCTGATGCGTGACCTGTTGTCATCAGGTGAGTGAGTCACTGCTGCCAGCCTCATGGACCACAGAATTGCAAGGAACATCACCATCACAAATATGATGTCTCTGATAGGTGACCTGTTGTCATCAGGTGAGTGAGTCACTGCTGCCAGCCTCATGGACCACAGAATTGCAAGGAACATCACCATCACAAATATGATGTCTCTGATGCGTGACCTGTTGTCATCAGGTGAGTGAGTCACTGCTGCCAGCCTCATGGACCACAGAATTGCAAGGAACATCACCATCACAAATATGATGTCTCTGATGCGTGACCTGTTGTCATCAGGTGAGTGAGTCACTGCTGCCAGCCTCATGGACCACAGAATTGCAAGGAACATCACCATCACAAATATGATGTCTCTGATGCGTGACCTGTTGTCATCAGGTGAGTGAGTCACTGCTGCCAGCCTCATGGACCACAGATACGCAGGGATCATCACCATCACAAATATGATTCCTCTGATGCGTGACCTGTTGTCATCAGGTGAGTGAGTCACTGCTGCCAGCCTCATGGACCACAGATATGCAGGGATCATCACCATCACAAATATGATTCCTCTGATGCGTGACCTGTTGTCATCAGGTGAGTGAGTCACTGCTGCCAGCCTCATGGACCACAGATACGCAGGGATCATCACCATCACAAATATGATTCCTCTGATGCGTGACCTGTTGTCATCAGGTGAGTGAGTCACTGCTGCCAGCCTCATGGACCACAGAAGATAAAATAATCTTTTTTAACATGAACACTAAGTACAGTCGTGGTGTTATTGTTTTTTTTTCTGTGTTGTTGGCTTCTCTTCAAATAAGTGATAAGAAAGAACTTATTAGAATGATTATTTTATTTGAGTACATCATCGATGAAGAAAGAAAACATTACAATAAAAAGGAAAACATAAAGCATGCGATTTAATTAAAATACTGATATGTCATTTTTTGAGCCAGACTTTTAACATTCTCCCCCGCCATTGGGATGAAAGAGCAATTGATAGAGGAATAAAGTTCAAATTTCCTCCACCGGTAGTTTGCGCAATTTGACAATCGGTCTCTTGAGAGCGTTGTTTGATGTTCTTAATGTGGCCTCTCTTGATAATCCGTCACGACCCGAATGAAGCTCAATCACTTTAGCTAGAGGCCATTTTGATGGAGGGAGTTGTTCATTGATAATCAGAACAACCGAACCGACTTTGATTAGGTCTGATGGATATCTCCATTTATGGATCTGCTGAAACTTCTGTAGATATTCCATTGACCATCTCTTCCAAAATGACTCCAAGATTTGGCGAGTTAATCTCCATATCAGCAGATCCATATCAGTCGAGATATTGTCATATCAGCAGCATTCGGTTCTGGTATGGTGGTTAAAGGTTCTCCAACAAGAAAATGTCCAGGAGTCAGGATCGAGAGGTCAGTTGGCAAAGGGGTCGAGAATTAGAACGGCTTCTATTTGAACCAGAACTGTGGAAAATTCTTCATAGGTGAGTACTACATTCCCCAATACACGGTTAAGATGATGTTTTACGGATTTGACACCTGCTTCCCGAAGTGTGGAGCTGCAGGAGGATTGAATTTCCAGAGAGTTCCGTCATTTGCTAACAAGTGTCTGAGCCGGTCTGAGCAGTTCTGAGTCTGCTCCCACAAATGTCGTTCCACAATCACTAGTCGACGTAGCGTAAATTCCTCAACGTCCAGTAAATCGTTTATAGGCTGCAATGAATGCGTCTGCTGTATAGCCTGTAACTAATTCCGAGAGAATAGCGGATGTAGATGCACAAACACTGCTACATATCCTTTGTAGAGTTTAGCTTTGCTTCCACGCCGAGGTTTGATTAAGAACGGTCCTGAACAGTCTACTCCTGAGTGAAGAGAAGGACGAGATGGAGTCAATCGTGAGGGCGGAAGCTGTCTCATAAGCTGTTGAGCTCTCTCGGAGCGATAGCGAGCAAAGATTACACATTTCAGCAACTCTCTTTTGATAATTGGTCTTCCACCGATAATTCAGTGTCGTTGTCGAACTGTGGCTAGCGTGTTACTTGTTCCACTGTGGAGAGATCTTAAGTGGGCGTCATTTATCATCGACTGTGAGAAATAGGATGTTTTTGGAAGAATGAAGGGATGTTTGGAGTCATAATCTAAATCAGATTGGTTAAGCCTGCCTCTGACTCTTAACAAACCATCTTGGTCGATAAATGGATTTAAGTATATGAGAGGGCTAGATTTTTCCAATAATTCTTTTCTGCTCAATTTATTAATTTCCTTTTGAAATGATTGTTTTTGAACAATACCGACCAAACGGAGGTGAGCAGAATGTATTTTGTTTGAATTTAAGAAATGGTTAGTACAAGTTGGAGTAGTCTTTCTTGTGTTCGAGATGAATCGCATGCACCAAGCTGTCACTCGGACCAATTTAGATAAGTTTGAAAGGCATTTCATAAATTCAGATTCTTGTTACAAGCTTACAACATGGCATGTTTTGCTACGTCGAAGTTTGGAAGATGCTTCCTTAGATGGCTCAAACTTTTTAGTTGGCCAGTTATCAATATTTTTTTGTAACCATTCTGGACCTACCCACCATATGGTATGACCTACCATGTTGTATGAAAATGTGATTGTAAGCTTCTGAAATTTGCTGATTATGCAGGTGTGTTGCAACAGGGGTATTTTGTATGTGTATCTATGGGGGTTAACCACCCTTAATGTTTTGAAATATCGAGTTTCACTAATTGTTATTCTTTTATTAAACAGGCGGCGGAGCCCTGTATGGCAGCCCCCGCACAGAGGCCACGGCTGCCATCAAGGATACCCCCCCGCGGTTTTGGGGCCGAAAGCGATGAGTTAATGAAGGTAAATTAAAATCTAAATTTATACTTATAAACAGGGCCGCCGAGTGCCAAGCCGGGCCCCAAGTCTGCACACTGCACGGGCCCTCCGGGGGGCTTGAGTATAAAGTCCCTCTCCCCCAGTAAAAGGGGGCCCCTCCCCCCTTTTTTGAAAAATTTTTGAAAATTAGATCTCCAAACTTATGGGTTTATACAGCCAAGAGGTGGAACATCATACATTAAGGAACTCCAAAAATCCAAACCAATTGAGGCTGAATGGTCGGTCAAATTTTTTCTCTTTAACCCTTAGAAAGCTCATTTACCCTTAGATAGCTCTAGAACTTTCAACTATCAAAAATCTCGGCAAGGTTTTCCAGCTTGTGACTTAATATTATACGTAGGGGGCTGCAATTTGCCACACATCCTATTGAAAAACGAAGATCACTTACTGTATTCAAAGTAAATTTCCTTTTTAAGCAGATTGAGGTTTTATCAAATGATTGGCATTGTAATTTTTAAGCAAATTGTTTGGCCTCACCCCTTGGCCTCACCTACCCTCCCCCACTCAAATAATTAATCCTCCCCCACAACCTGGAACTTGAAATCTGGCACGCATTTTCAACTCTAGTGGCCGAACGGGTGTTCAGATCGAAAAAAGACTGCACATGTGCCACGGATGTTTTACGATTTACAACTTTGGTCCTAGGACTTTTTGCCCTGTTTCGTCTCCTTCACCTTTAGGTAGCTCTAGAAATTTCAATTTTCGAAGATTTCCCCCAGGTTTCCCCCAGTCACTTTTTGAAGCAAAAAATAACAACGTAAATTTTCATTGCCGACTTTCTTAGAAAAAAATTATATTGTTATGAGAATGTAAATACTGTAAACCTTTGATAATTGTGCGACACAAGATTTCAACACACCTTATTCTTCCACTTGGTCTAAAACAATAATACGAAGCAGTTGGTACTTAAAAATATTCAAGTTGTACAAAATATTTTTTCCAATGAAATTTACTTGCACCTAATTCGATGTAAGTAAGCGAACTAACCATAAAAGTTTTTATGTTTATGGTATGTCATAAATTTGAAAAACTACACGTACAAATTTCATTTTTACCCTGTTGTCCAACATTTCAGTACTTCAACACACCTGTAGTCCACCAAAATCAGAACTATAGAGGTTTTACTGTAAATTATGGTTTTGTAGGTGTGGAAGGTATTATTCGACAGCTGTGATGAACCAAGTATCCGCCACACCACCTCCACCCCTCCCCCTCCGCCATACCACCTCCACCCCTCCCCCTCCACCACACCACCTCCACCCCACCCCCTCCGCCACACCGCCGCCACCCCTCCCCCTCCACCCCACCCCCTCCACCACACCACCTCCACCCCACCCCCTCCGCCACACCGCCGCCACCCCTCCCCCTCCACCCCACCCCCTCCACCACACCACCTCCACCCCACCCCCTCCACCCCACCCCCTCCGCAACACCGCCGCCACCCCTCCCCCTCCACCACACCACCTCCACCCCACCCCCTCCACCACACCACCTCCACCCCACCCCCTCCGCCACACCGCCGCCACCCCTCCCCCTCCACCACATCACCTCCACCTCACCCCCTCCACCACCCCACCTCCACCCCACCCCCTCCGCCACACCGCCGCCACCCCTCCCCCTCCGCCACACCACCTCCGCCATACCACCTCCACCCCTCCCCCTCCACCACATCACCTCCACCTCACCCCCTCCACCACCCCACCTCCACCCCTCCCCCTCCGCCACACCGCCGCCACCCCTCCCCCTCCGCCACACCACCTCCACCCCTCCCCCTCCACCCCTCCCCCTCCACCATACCACCTCCACCCCACCCCCTCCGCCACACCGCCGCCACCCCTCCCCCTCCGCCACACCACCTCCACCCCTCCCCCTCCACCACACCACCTTCACCCCACCCCCTCCACCATACCACCTCCACCCCTCCCCCTCCGCCTCATCACCTCCACCCCACCCCCTCCGCCATACCACCTCCACCCCTTCCCCTGCCACCACACCGCCGCCACCCCGCCGCCACCCCCGCCACCACCCCGCCACCACTCCGGCGCCTCACTGCCGCCACCATGCCGCCACACCGCCGCCACCCTGCCACCACCCCGCCGCCACCCCCGCCACCACCCCGCCACCACTCTGGCGCCTCACTGCCGCCACCATGCCGCCACACCGCCGCCACCATGCCGCCACACCGCCTCCACCATGCCGCCACACCGCCGCCACCCTGCCACCACACCGCCGCCACCATTCCGCCACCCCGCCGCCACCATGCCACCACACCGCCGCCACCATGCCGCCACACCGCCGCCACCATGGCGCCACACCGCCGCCACCCCTACGCCACTGCCCCGCCACTGCCCCTGCGCCGGTGAGTGTAAAATTTGAGAACTTATGTCAGGCAACTAATATTCTCACTCATATCATTCTCAGAGTTGTATGTATATTATACAACTCTGATGGTCGGTTTGCTGATACTAACTTATCATTTATTGTACAATAGGCCCATAATGTCACTAATACACGTGCCCCATTCATTTGCGGGGACCGCCCTTTATAGAAAGTAACAGTCATAGGAGGAGGGCCCATGGTTCCATTATTAAAAAAAAAATAATTTTGAATCCCCTGAACCATTGTTTTAACAGAACAGAATGGACTATCCGTTCAGGGTAACCTCAGCAATCATATTAATATTTATATTAATTGATAGCTTTTTATGTGTACTTTCTGGATATGAAGTGGATAAAACACTCAAAAAATGAAAATTCTACTTCCCATATAGCCCATGTTAAATTTTGAAACAAATCGTGTTTTTTGCAGGTGAAATTGTGTTTAGCAATAAACTCACTTCATATCCAGAAACTACACATAAAAAACTATTAATAAATATTAATATGAATGCTGAGGTTACCCTGAACGGATATTTTTGTCCATTCTCTAAAAACGACGGCGACGGTAATAGCTTATTTCAAGCTTATAATTATTTGCTTTTTCAAGCTCAATCCAAAGGTGAAAGCTATAATTTGATAACTTTGATTTTTCAATTTGATAATCTCAAAAAACCCTTTTTTTGGTGGGCAAAAATGGGGCCTTCCAGAGGTATTTTCGCTAATATCTCGGAGACCAATGGACTTATGGAAATGATTTTAAATACCAAATTGTTTGTTTTTTTGAGCTAAATCTAATGGTGAAAACAATAATTGGATAAATATAATTTTTGAATTTGAAAAACTCAAAAACCCCACTTTTGGGGTGTAAAATGAAGCCTTTACCCCACTTTGGATATGTCGATCTGGCTGGTTTGCGAACTCATCCAAGAGAATCTAGTTTTACATGTCTGTAACAAATTTAGTTACAATCGGAGGATATTTACGAGAGTTATCGTGCTTAAAGACACTCAAAAAATGAAAATTGTACTTCCCATATAAGCCCATGTTAAATTTTGAAACAAATCGTGTTATTTACAGGTGAAAACGCGTTTGAACAATAAACTCACTTCATATCCAGAAAGTACACATAAAAAGCTATTAATAAAAATATTAATATGATTGCTGAAGTTACCCTGAACGGATATTCATTGTCCATTCCGTAAAAACGACGGCGACGGTAATAGCTTATTTCAGAGAAAATTCGCCGAAAGGAGAAATCTTAGTACAATGTTGGCTTTACACATTTTCTCTGAAAATTCCTATAATTGTTGTGAAAAATGCTTAAGCATAGTCACTTTTTGAAGCAAAAAATAACACCGTAAATTTTCATTGCCGACTTTCTTAGAAAAAAATTATATTATTATGAGAATGTAAATACAGTAAACCTTTGATAATTGTGCGACACAAGATTTCAACACACCTTATTCTTCCACTTGGTCTAAAACAATAATACGAAGCAGTAGGTACTTAAAAATATTCAAGTTGTTCAAAATATTTTTTCCAATGAAATTTACTTGCACCTAATTCGATGTAAGTTAGCGAACTAACCATAAAAGTTTTTATGTTTATGGTATGTCATAAATTTGAAAAACTCCACGTACAAATTTCATTTTTACCCTGTTGTCCAACATTTCAGTACTTCAACACACCTGTAGTCCACCAAAATCAGAACTATAGAGGTTTTACTGTAAATTATGGTTTTGTAGGTGTGGAAGGTATTATTCGACAGCTGTGATGAACCAAGTATCCGCCATACCACCTCCACCCCTCCCCCTCCGCCATACCACCTCCACCCCTCCCCCTCCACCACACCACCGCCTCACCACCTCCACCCCACCCCCTCCGCCATACCGCCTCCACCCCTCCCCCTCCGCCATACCACCTCCACCCCTCCCCCTCCACCACACCGCCTCCACACCTCCCCCTCCGCCACACCACCTCCACCCCTCCCCCTCCGCCATACCACCTCCACCCCTCCCCCTCCACCACACCGCCTCCACACCTCCCCCTCCGCCTCACCACCTCCACACCTCCCCTTCCGCCATACTACCTCCACATCTCCCCCTCCGCCATACCACCTCCACCCCTCCCCCTCCGCCACACCGCCTCCACCCCTCCCCCTCCGCCATACCACCTCCACCCCTCCCCCTCCGCCATACCACCTCCACCCCTCCCCCTCCGCCATACCGCCTCCACACCTCCCCCTCCGCCATACCACCTCCACCCCTCCCCCTCCGCCATACCACCTCCACCCCTCCCCCTCCGCCATACCACCTCCACCCCACCCCCTCCGCCATACCGCCTCCACCCCTCCCCCTCCGCCATACCACCTCCACCCCTCCCCCTCCGCCATACCACCTCCACCCCACCCCCTCCGCCATACCGCCTCCACCCCTCCCCCTCCGCCATACCACCTCCACCCCTCCCCCTCCACCACACCGCCTCCACACCTCCCCCTCCGCCACACCACCTCCACACCTCCCCTTCCGCCATACTACCTCCACACCTCCCCCTCCGCCATACCACCTCCACCCCTCCCCCTCCGCCATACCACCTCCACCCCTCCCCCTCCGCCACACCACCTCCACACCTCCCCCTCCGCCATACCACCTCCACACCTCCCCCTCCGCCATACCACCTCCACCCCTCCCTCTCCTCCACACCTCCCCTTCCGCCATACCACCTCCACCCCTCCCCCTCCACCACACCGCCTCCACACCTCCCCCTCCGCCACACCACCTCCACACCTCCCCTTCCGCCATACTACCTCCACACCTCCCCCTCCGCCATACCACCTCCACCCCTCCCCCTCCGCCATACCACCTCCACCCCTCCCCCTCCGCCACACCACCTCCACACCTCCCCCTCCGCCATACCACCTCCACACCTCCCCCTCCGCCATACCACCTCCACCCCTCCCTCTCCTCCACACCTCCCCTTCCGCCATACCACCTCCACACCTCCCCCTCCACCATACCACCTCCACCCCTCCCCCTCCGCCTCACCACCTCCACACCTCCCCTTCCGCCATACTACCTCCACATCTCCCCCTCCGCCATACCACCTCCACCCCTCCCCCTCCGCCACACCGCCTCCACCCCTCCCCCTCCGCCATACCACCTCCACCCCTCCCCCTCCGCCATACCACCTCCACCCCTCCCCCTCCGCCATACCGCCTCCACACCTCCCCCTCCGCCATACCGCCTCCACCCCTCCCCCTCCGCCATACCACCTCCACCCCTCCCCCTCCGCCATACCACCTCCACCCCACCCCCTCCGCCATACCGCCTCCACCCCTCCCCCTCCGCCATACCACCTCCACCCCTCCCCCTCCGCCATACCACCTCCACCCCACCCCCTCCGCCATACCGCCTCCACCCCTCCCCCTCCGCCATACCACCTCCACCCCTCCCCCTCCACCACACCGCCTCCACACCTCCCCCTCCGCCACACCACCTCCACACCTCCCCTTCCGCCATACTACCTCCACACCTCCCCCTCCGCCATACCACCTCCACCCCTCCCCCTCCGCCATACCACCTCCACCCCTCCCCCTCCGCCACACCACCTCCACACCTCCCCCTCCGCCATACCACCTCCACACCTCCCCCTCCGCCATACCACCTCCACCCCTCCCTCTCCTCCACACCTCCCCTTCCGCCATACCACCTCCACACCTCCCCCTCCACCATACCACCTCCACCCCTCCCCCTCCGCCATACCACCTCCACCCCTCTTACAGTACCCTTACTCCTTGTTTTGGAATTATGAATTTGGCTTTGCATTTAAAATTAGTTTTAGTTTTTATTTTCACATTAAATACTCTCCAGCATACAGTACACAAGCCATATCTTGATTACTCCAAGCTCACAAGCCCACCAATATAATCCCAGTAAGGATTTTAGTTTGAAACTGTACAAATTGCTTTTTTCTGAATTTTTAATACTCAATCTAATTTGTATATTAATGTTGCCTTATAATGTACTGCAAGCAATTTTGATAAGCAAAATCTAAGATAAATACAACGAAACTCTGTTTTCAAGCTCTTAATAAAATTAAAATTAACTAAACTAATTAATTAAAATTAATTTTAATTAATTAAAACTAAACTATACATTTCTGTCATTATTTAAATATTTTTCATATCAAATTCTCATTAATAAATGCCAGAGCTTCCTGAGTAACCAGGTTTTATTTTCTTTGCATAGTAAAATATTGTTTTTTTGTACATGTCAAAAAATCCCTGTTGCAGGCCCCGTGAATCCCCCCCGAAAAGATTACGTGTGTGATCAGTAATTACGTGTGTGATCAGTGCGGTAAGGAATTCACCCTCAAGTCGACCTTGCATAACCACATGGCTGAATGTGGCAAAAGCCCAAAATACCACATCAATGCCACATCAATAATAAACACAATGATTAACCTGTTGAATTTTACATTTTTTTTATTAATTTTGATCAGTTGATAAGTAGTTAACCTGCCCCCAATAAGTCTTCTAAAAACAACTGTGATATAATTAGAGAGAGTAAATGTACTCAGGATATAACTTTTAAGATAAGTACTTTCTCTGAGGTTTATGAGAAGATTTTTAAGCCAATTAATAGTAAGTGTCTAGATGTTTACAGTTTAAATTCTGACATTTTGAAAATGGCAGCACCATATATAGTCGAAGTTGTCACTTATTTATTTAATCTATTTGTTATTGAAGGAAAATATCCTGATTGTTTAAAATGTGTTACCTCCCCCTCCGCCATACCACCTCCACCCCTCCCCCTCCGCCATACCACCTCCACCCCTCCCCCTCCGCCATACCACCTCCACCCCTCCCCCAACCCTCCAAGCTGCGAAGGGACAAAGCGACTCTTCAGGCTAAGGGGAAAATGAAGCAATTACCTGGAAGAAATGTTCGCATAACACGATAAAATGGACGAAGAAGAAAGGGCAGTATACAAGAAAACGGAAAACTATCAAAGGAAGTTTCTTTTAATAATAAGGGAATAATGTTAGAGGTCTGCGGGTACCCGAAAATTCGGATAGCTTCGGGTAATTACGTGAACCCGAGTGGTCGGGCGGGTTTGACATGTCTCGGACTTTGTTCGGGCGGGTTTTTATTACACGTCGGGTCGGGCGGGTACCTACTTGAAGATACCCGACATACTACCCAAAAGAAACCCGAAACTTAAAAAATGTTAAACCATAATTAATTCGTGCAAAGCTGTTGTCTGATGTGACAGTGTAAATTAACACTGTTACAACGGGATCTTGAATATATTAAATGTAAAGGCCTTCAAGGGTAATGCATACTCGCTATGAGAGGTACAGAACATGATCAATAACAAAGCATTATTAAACAAAGATATTTTATTATTCAGTTAAATATATTGATCGACATTAATGTCACAAGCTCCTTTGAGTGTAGTATGGGAAATAATGTTATCATAAAATAACTCACGATTTTAATTGTAAAAAGAGGATTTGAATTTTGAGCTCAACAAAATTAAATTAAATATTGTTTAGTCTAGATTTTCTCTTGAATGGCAAGAGATAGAAGTTTCATTTTTGTCTCATTTGATTTATAAAAATTAGACAAAAAATATGAGCCCTCATATGTGGTTGAAGGACAAGTGGTTTAGATTTTTGCATTTAGTAGGGAATCTTTATCTCCTAATTATCTCACGAGCTCAGACGCACACATGCAAGCAGATAACAAGGGACGGGCGGAAATTTTGTTGTTTTTAAAAAAATTTTTGGTCCTTTTTCCTGTGCCTAACTCTGTCGACATTTATGTCTCCCATTATAATGACACTGCTTTTCCATGTTGGTATATTTTCAAGCAGGTCACTTAGGGACTCCAGGGCAATTTCAAATGTGTGATCAGGTCTGTAAATTCCAATAAGGTAGACATGTTTTTTTGTATTGATATCTTTACAATTGACAGCTCACATTCAAGTTCCTTACTGTATCTTGCACCGTTAACTGAAACTGCCTTGTTTTCTAGATTTTGCTTGACATAAATTGCAACTCCTCCTTTAATATGGTTTTTTCTGCAAAAATAGTCAATCAGGGTGTATCCAGTTACTACTGTGTTTAGTAGGTTAGGTTCTGACAAACCATGTTCAGTTAGGATGACGACATCTGGGTTGTTGATCTTTAATGAATCATTTATGATATCTTGTTTATTTGATAGGCGGTCAACATTTTGGTGAAATATTTTTAGTTTTTTAGTTGATTGATTAGCCGAGTTTCTTTTATTAGAGTTGAGTTTAAGAAGTACTTCGTTTTGTATTTTGTGTTCCTCTTGTTGATATGGACTAAAAAATTGTCCTGGTGGGATTGGTCATTGAGGTGAGTTTTCTGTGGTATGGCATGTTGTTGTTTTTTTCCGGAGACCTTATCAGCGTATGAGACTGGGATTTTCCCATGAACCGTTGTGCCTTGGTTTTCTTGTGTTGGCTCTGTATTAGTGGCATTTATATCATCAATGTTATGGTCTGGGAAGGACCCATCTTCAAGTTGGTGAAAAAGAGGTTTTACTATGAATGTTAATGCCAAATCACCTCCAGTTTCGTTCTGTGAGTTAGTGTTTTTTTTTTTTGGTTCTGAGTCTTTCCTAGCATCTGGTCCGTTGTTGTTGAGCTTGACTGTTTTTTAGCAGGAGTTTGACAGACTCTCCCAGTTTCAGTTATTGTTGTGTCTGGTTGTTTTTTAGCAGGAGTTTGACAGACTCTCCCAGTTCCACTTGTTGTATTTGACTGTTTTTTAGCAGGAGTTTGACAGACTCTCCCAGTTTCAGTTGTTGTTGTGTCTAACTGTTTTTTAGCAGGAATTTGACAGACTCTCCCAGTTCCAGTTGCTGTTGTGTCTGACTGTTTTTTTGCCGGAGTTTGACAGACTCTTCCAGTTTCAGTTGCTGTTGTGCTCAACTGTTTTTTAGCCGGAGTTTGACAGGCTCTCCCAGTTTTTGCTTCCTTAAAGTTTTTGTTAAAAAAATCCTCTATACTTTCATTTTCTTCACGAAGTTTGGTTGATACAGGTGGAGAATTATATTTGTTAATTTTGAGTTTTCAGGCATCAGTAATATTACAGCTTGTGATTTATTGTTTTCATTCTTATTTGCTTGATCCTCTAGTTCAATGATCCTATGTTGTTCAGTGATTTTAAATTTGTTAACTCTTAGTGAGACGCTGTATTGGTTTTGTACTTTCTTATTCGAGACCTGTGGTCAGATAGACCAGTTTCAATATTCATAGTTTTTTTGTAACTATGGATTTCAATTTAAGAGTTAAAATATTATCGATGCATGAACTTTTTGTGGGTGTTATTCTTGTTGGGGACTCTATATTAATACAAAAACCAAATATCGTCAGCAACGATTGGATGGACTGAAAGTAGTTGGTTGTTTGTGTGTTTTCCTGAAAATTAACACAATTTCCAAAAACTTTATTTAATGCAGTACGGTAGCTTTGAAAATATTCGTTAATAAAAGCTATGATTAGAAGTATTATTCTCATACACCTTTTGTTGAAATTTGATTTAGTTTTCACTAACTTCAGCAAAAAAGTATATAAAAACTTTGCACAATTTGCACAATTATGTGATGCAGAACGTAAAAAAGGGAACTTTTGACCGCAAAATAAATTTGCGGTTGGTCCGAGGGTATTTTAATTTCAAATTGAAAAATAGCCCATATAAAATTCATGACCATTTAAAGCTAAATTTCAGAATGTTGAAAACTTAAAACCAGAAAATTATGTTTCTGAATGACATGGTTTGTTTTTTTTGGTGAGGTATCTTTAATATTTTCAATTATATTTTGTGGGCATCACTCACCTAATTGGTTGAAGAGTACACGGCCAGGTCTTGTCTAAAGTTCACAACACGAACACACAAAAACACACAAAATCGCAAAAACACACACAAATCGACCCAGAGTCAGTCGGGGTTAGAAGATTGGACCGCTTATGGTTACTAAGGGAAAACCTTGATAACCCCGCACGTTAACACCTAGGTGCGGCGAAACGTCGGTTTAAAAGACTGTACATAGAACGGGTCGATTTGTGTGTGTGTTTTTGTGTTCGTGTTGTGAACTTTAGACAAGACCTGGCCGTGTACTCTTCAACCAATTAGGTGAGTGATGCCCACAAAATATAATTGAAAATACAGAAAATTATGACACGATGTTAATTTTCACTTTATGCATCACAAATTAATTTATGGCTAATTTTAACACATCATATTTAAACTTAAGCTACGGTAATCGTCTACTACAAAAGAATATTTTCTAAGAATTCCTTAGAGGAAAAAGAAATGTTACCCAAAGCTTATGAAGTGTTTCTCTTCTTTCAGATAAATTTGAAAATATACATAATGAAAAAAAGTTCAATAAGTATTGGGACAATGTTCCTTCATTGTCTAGTTTTCTTTGTAGGAGATTTGTGCTTCGAATACTTTTACAGATATTTTCAGCCAGGAAGTCTTGTAAGGGTGGAAGTGTAAGAGAGATGGAGAACACCCCCACCACTGTTTTTTCTTCATCAGTTGTGTACAGTCAACTTAAAATCTCACATGGCCTGTGACAGCTTTTCAAGAAGACTTCTGCTTTGTTTGGATACGGTCTGCTTTATTTACATTTTTATAAACTAGCTGCTCGATTTTCACACAAACGTGCCGATTAAAAAATTAATCAGAGGAGAAAACTTAGATTCACCTTTGATTAATTTCAATACATTGGCATAATTAAATAACCATATTTTGACGAAGGGTTTGCTTGAAAGCATAACTTCCGTGCATAGATTTTAATAAGTATTTATTTATTTGCATCAATGATTCCGTGTCACCATAATTATACTACCCTAAGGCCCCTTTCGCACAAGGCGGTTTTGATGCAGCTAGTACTGTGCGACAAGGTTGTATAAGGCCTGTTTCAGACGAGGTTATAATGCGGCTCGTGTCGTACAACAAGGAGTCGCGCGACTCACCCCGCAATTGCAGGTGAGTTAACAGTGCAGTATGTGGATCATACGAAATTGCCCTGCTGCCGCGTTGTGAAAAAGCACCAATAAGGTCACTTTCTAATACGAATCGGACGACACCTTGTCATACGACATGTACTGCATCAAAATTGCTTAGTGTGACAGGGGCATAACCCCTTATAAGTGCTTTCACACGACGCGGCAGCGTGCCGTAAGTTATTTTTACTGTCTGGCTAATTCAGGACAGATCACGCAACTTATGCTCTAAAAAAGCGGCGAGGAGCCATGCATAAAAAAAGCTGCATCGAAAAAGGCCCTTTACAAAACATCCACGATAAAATCACCTCAGCAGCCACATAATTAACTTGAGCAAAGTTTTACAGGATTAGTGAGCGCTTTCGCTGATGATATTGCTCTCTTATTTTCAAATCAAAATTTAATGAATTTACAGCTCGACATTATTAACGGCCTAGATATTTTAAGAAGTCGGTGCTTTACAAATAAAATGTCCGTTAATATTAGCAAAACTAAATATTTAAATTTCCATTTAACCGGGTTTCAATTTACAAATCCAATCATTTTCCACAGTTATGATTGTGTTGGTGAGCCTTGCCTCTGTACTCCAATAGAAAAGGTTTCTACATTTAGATATTTAGGGATCCTCTTAGACGATAGGTTGTCATGGATAAATCATATAAATGATCTGCCTCGAAAAACTCGACTCTGTATAAGAAGGTTTCACTTCCTACGAAATTTTTGTAACATCCATTTATTGCGAACTCTGTACTATGGGCTGATTCAGTCTAGAATTCAATATGGAATTGTCTGTTGGGGCGGAACCTGTAAAACTAGAATCAACATCGTGAGGAAAACTCAAAACAAATTCATCCGTATAATTATGAAAAAAAATTCAAGAGAGTCATCCTTTCCCCTCTATTCTTTTTTAAGAATCCTCCCAATCCAACACCTGTTCATGTTTAAAACATTAAGGCTTTTTTATATAAGAAGTGGTAATAGAGGATCAACCCGGATTCACCATAATACTCGAAGCAATCTTAAAAGATTATTTATTAAACCGAAAGTAAAGAAAATGCTTTTCAAACAATCATTTAATTATCTAGGACCAAATTATTTCAATAAATTACCACTTAATATTAAAGAAAGTAATAACGTAAAAGAATTCTGTGTTAGGGTAAGAAATTGGCTATTTTCTATTTATGATGTTACCATATTGAATCAGACCATGGTCTGAGAAATAAACAAGACATTTTTTTGTATATTTGTACAGATTGCTTTGTAATCTTTATTGTGATTTGTATAATTTAAATTCTAGTTCAGTGTATAATTTATTCATTCTTTATAAATTTTAATATGTTTTATAATTCACTTTATTATCTTCATAATTGTCACTCTGTAGTTTTTACAACACACAAACACCACGGGTAGCTGCAGCAAGAGTCATTTAACAAGAGATTGGGCTGAAAATTGTTTTTCTGGTGTTTTTTAGTAGATAACTAACCACAGTACTATCCCCAGTGGGATACTAACTGGCTTTTGCTAGTTTAGGTACCAATACTGGGTACAGTAACGGAAGTTGTCACAATTGGAGGCAGTGTTGTAGCTGTCTTTCAGTGAACAACTTCAGTTCCCCACCAGGGGAGGCTGAGCTCAATGGCAGGGTGGGCAGGGGTGTACTGGTGACCAAGATGAGGGCCAAAATGAGGGCCACCTTATCCCTTGAGGCCCTGTTCCCCAGCATCCATTGGACAAAAGGTATACCTTTGCCCACCCAGTCTAAGCTTGGCCGAACCTATTCCATCTACCTATTCCTTTTTCCTTTTGCTTCCCTTTTATTAATCTACTAAAGGCTGTGAGCCTAAGGGACAATAGAAGGGAAGTTTTCTTTCCTTTCCGGTAGCTGTACAAAAAGCCAAAATAATGGCTGAAGTACCCTCACAGGATTTTCCTGTGGGGTGGGGAAACCCAACTACCTAATCCCCCCTACAAAAAAAAAAAAAAACCACAGTACTGGTAAAAGTGGTTAGTAATATTCATAGAAATTTGTGTTTTTATATTTGTAATCTTTTATGAATAAAAATCATTATTTCATTATTTCATAAAATCCGCATCATGTGAAAGGGGCCTCATGTCGATCATGTTGTGAAGCTAATTTTTATTCATAGAAACGGAAGTCCAAAACATTATTAAAAAATATTATGTGTAATTGGTAGTTTTGATTAATGGAACATTAATTTTATTTATTTTTTTAAGAGGGTGGCAGCCTCTTTTTACCTTGCATTTGCCCCCCCACATGGGCCTCAGGCCTGTGCGTGGAAGTTATCAAGCAAACCCAAGGAGTGAGCATCATCGGGACTCGATCCTGCGACGCTGCCACCACAGAACCGGGGCCGAGTGCGCTACCAACTGCGCCACCGACTCACTATTTAGTTTTTCATTCATCTACAAACTCATAGGGGTAGACGAGTGCTGGACTTTGGATTCCTCCAACTCGACTTTTTACAACTATTCGAACCTAACTAGTCGAGTCGTTTAACAGGACTCTTGAAAAACGAGTGAAGAAGTTAGCGAGTGTTTTCCACATAGTGTTATCGGTAAGATTATGATCGCGATCTATTTTTGAACTTGATAAAAAACAGGAAGAGCTCCACGTAACATCAATATCCCGTCAACTAAGTATGTTCCCGTCTTGAAGTATGTTGACAAGTTGTAAGAAATAGAATTGCCTTGAATTCAGAAAATGGAAACTTATTAAGATATATTTATTAGATGTTTGGCAGGTTTTATGCTCTGCGTTCCACGTTGCGCGTCTGTTACAGTGCCGACGGTGCGCTTGCTCTATTTAGCCAAATGGACAGTTGTCACGGGTTCACTCTACAGTCAAATTGAGGCATTTATGAAGCGTGTCCCGCGTTTGGCGCCCCACGTTTGGCGCCCCGCGATAGTGCAGCACTTGTCCTTTAATCCGGGTAAGTAAAACAATACGGAATAAATACTAATATTAACACACGACAGTAAAAACATGAGACCAAATTTTGAAAGAAATGTCTCACGTGCGATTGAAGAAAACCCGCGACAGCCAATGTCGTGAAAACATGTGACTGACGGGGGTCTCGCGTTTCAAAACTCGTATTGTGGATCGCCACCGTGCATAAAACCAGCCTTATCCTTGAAAAACACTGCACCACAACTTATAAAATTTTATTCATGGTTCATATAATGAATGGAATTTCACACTGCTTTTAATTTCGTCACATTTGATTTGCAATATTTAGATGAAAAATGCGAGACATAAATACTTTTCATACAATTATTCTGGTTTTATTTTTTTAGATTCCATTTTCTTTAGAATCCTTCTCGCTCTAAAAATTAATCCTGCAAAGCTTAGTCCCGATTTTGATTTAATTTTTTTTGTGTAGGAAGGCACTTCTCTATTACTCGAAAGTTATTGACAATCCTCCTTCCCACTCCTTTGTCAAAACAATCAAGGTTAGTCACTTTGATTTCAATTTCACTTTTCTTTCTTACAACATCGATACCCAAGTTTGGATCGACTACTCATCTCTTTTGATCTTTTTTTTATCCCGGATGTTGATAAAACCGGGATATTGATTTAATGGAGATCCCACAAGTCTTTGCCACCCGTTCTTGTACCTTTTCCGGGTTAATGATGAATTTTGGCGCATCACCCTCTCTCTTCATAAAACTAAACACGATGACAATAACCTCACGAGTTTGCTCGTCCATTTTTCTTTGATTTCGACTTTCATTTTTGGTCGTTTCAAACTGTCCATCTTGAGAAAAACATACTAATATAAGTAATAAAACAATAATAACCATGTTTACAAAATATAATATTAATAAAAATATAAAAATAAAAATATTCATATTGGACAGCAAAATTATTTGACTTTAACAAGATTTTAAAAATCACATTAAAATTATTCAACTCTGTTTTGACCAGACGCAGACGCTATAGTATTACTCTAACATTCATAGTAAATCAATCTCACATTATCATGATTTAATGGCATATCTAAAGTGTGCTTGTAGTGGAGGAAATATTTTTGTGGACTCTTAATTTTGACTAGATTATCTTTCATTTACCTAAAGAGACCAGGAAACACCAGGGGGGGGGGTTATAGAATAGCCCCAGCGCAGAGGAGGATTCCCAGAAATTTTTGATAATAGGACCATAATTTAGCAGTCTAGAAACATAAAATTCCAAAAAAAATTGAATTGTATCTGTAGTAATATTAAAATAATGTGCATTCCGATTTCAAAGATAGATTCTCAGGACTGATTTCAATTCTCTGCTTTTGATTTACTGATATATTTTCAGAGTAGTCTTAGAAAATTTAAGCTTTAAGAAGATAAGTTTGTAGATGATAAGATATTTTATTAAATTTATGGTTTAATTTATTTCTATTCGTAATGTATGGAATATGTATTAAGATAGTAAAGTTGACGTATCTGTTTCATTCAAATTAAATTGCAAATCAAATAATTGACTGTAATTAACTATTGTATGATAATTATATCATAAAATATTTAAGTAAATCCACAAAAAATATACTTTAGCTCCTGATTAATAAAAATCCATATCGTTTTAAGATTTCTTAAGACAATTTTTTTTTGTTTTTCGGCGAACTCAAATAGATTCTGGAATCTTAGCTATTGAAGATGTTCTATGAAATCATTTTAATACAAAGTACCTTAAAATCTGATAAATAATATACCCTTATAAGTGTTTTAATACTCTCCGTACAATTCTGATTTCCAATTGAAGACGAGATCTAACTTTATATCACAACATTTTATACCCATAAATCTCAGGAATAACATTTTAAATAGATACATGCGTCTAAGAGTGTGACATGTTTTAATTTTCATCACAGGACTCTCCTCGTTCTGATGGTGATTCTCCTATACAGTAAAACAAATTGTTAATGCTTATAACAACTACATCAATTCCTATACTTTGTACAAGTGAATATAATTATCCTTTGATAAAATAATCAAGAAAATTAATTCTGGGATTTATGTCTTGAAAAGCATGGTAAATTTATGCAACTTACCGGTTTTAAAAATAATATATCATGCCAACATTCACTCACTTATTGCATTTATTTGGATTAATTTTATATGGAAGCACAAGTAATGCTAATTTAAATAAGATTTTACTTCTGCAAAAAAGAGCAATCAGAATTATGCTAAAGCTTAAACCAGATGATCATGTTAGAGATTCTTTTAAAAATTTAGAAATATTGACAGTTTTTAATCAGTATATATTTGATCGTATTATTCATTTAAAAAATAACTTACAGAAAACTAAAATATGTTCAAATATCCATTCTTACAATACACGAAATAAAAATGATATTGACATTCAAGAGCTCAAATTATCTCTTTTCCAAAAAAAAACATTCATTCATGGGTGCAAAATTTTTCAAAATCTTACCCAATGAAATAAAAAATTAAACTAATAAAAAAAAATTTAGACTAAATTAAAATTGTTCTTAAACGACCATCCACACTATTCTTTTCTAACTTTTTCCTTGAAACTAAAATTTTTTTTCTTGGCTTGAAATTAATGAAGAAAAAAATTAACTGCTATATTTAGAATAAGAACAATTCTGTATGTAGAATAAGTTTTTTTTATAGAAATAAGTTAATTAATTGTTTAGATATTAAAGTTGACACTAATGTACAGGCTTGTACTTGTGAAATAAAGAAATAACCAACAATAAAAAGAGTTGTTAAAAGTACTTTAACAACTTGGATTGTAATTACTGTGTTTGTTGAATTTCAGTGAAAACCTTATAAATACTCATACTGCTAGTGGTAATCTTTTGTTATTATTAAATTCCCTATTAACTACCTTCTGAAAGGACTTAGAGGAAAGTACCCAAATTTGGACCCCATTTTGTTTTTATATTATAAAGTATATAAATTATTCAAAAAACTTGTTTTAAAACCATGTAATATTTACTTTATTATGTTATGTAATATTTGTAATTCATTAATGGTAAGAATTTTTATAAATTATAGGAGTAAAAAAATATTTTTAAAAACCTTACACTTTTGTGATTTTCAAAAAAGTTGCTTAAACTGGACCCCTGGGTAAAATGATTAAAAACTTAATTTACTGAACCAGGAAAGAGATTAAAACTAAGAAAAATCATTATAGAACGGTTCGACGAAAAATAATTTTTTATTTGAACTCTTTTTAATGTAAAAAAATTGAAAATGAGAAAAGAAGGTAAATACAGCAATATTGGGTTCAGGAAAAATGTTGTAGATTATTAACGGCAAAAATTCTTCTTTTTCAATCTGAAAAAAATTAAAAAAGGAATAGAATTTGACAAAAATACCTAGACCTGTTTTACATCAAATATCACACATTATGTGCGGGGTCCAGCTTAGGCAACTGTTGGGGGTCCGTTTTGGGCACCTAACCTCTGAACTTTTAAAACGCCGTATTTAATAAAAAAGACATCGCATGGAAATTATTACATGGCTAAATGATTCCTCCAACATTACCATTTAAGAATATATAAGGGTTGAAAGGCTTATCTGTCACCTATAGCGTACAACTTGAAAAAACTGAGCACTCACAAAAACTTTCAATTTTGCAAAAACACGTAATGGCGAACGGACAGGAAAACAGTTGAGCAAGTGACGCTAGCGCTCTCCTACTTTGTGGTGGAACCTTGCACTAGTATTTACACTGTCACTCGCTAGGTTTCGGCACACAGCAGAGACAATAACCATGAGGGTCCACATTAGGGCACGGGTCCGTATTTGGGCACTTTCCTCTAATATTTTAGTGTTGTGAGTCATGATTTATAGTAAATGTGCTAAAACATTTACATGTGAGAAAAGTGACTCATCCCATTATTGTAATCTCAAACTCGAACTAACTTCAAACAAAATAACTAACTAACCTTTTAAGATCAAAAGAACCGACTAACTGATTCAAATGATTTGGCGTTCCTGTTCCCTTAGGATTGTATTCTCTTACAGAGTCGTTCAAAGAACGGAATTTATTCCCCTTGGCGCTGCCGACCTGACAAATCAGCGGTGTCGTGTTTTCGTCCAAAATTGCATTGTCGCGCGCACTCCAGTAGTAAAGGTGACATCTCACTGGTTAGTACCAACTGCGGCACGCTTTCCAACGCAGTTTGTGAAGGCAGGGCCATAGAGTAATAATGAACTTCGTAAAGAGATGGCACTCCCATGTTAACTCGGTGGTAAGGAGACAGCAGCGCTATCTGAATAATGTGCAACGAACTAAAAAGATCGATGCGATATATCGATGGTCATCGATGCGACATATCGATCGTCGTCGTCTGCTTTGCTTATATTTTCGTTTTCTTGTTTTGTTTGCTAGACTTTCAATTTTAATGACTTTACCGGTTTGTTTAGATTAAGTGCGTTTGCCGCTAGTGCAAGTTGTTTCGCAAAATACTGTACTGAGTGATTCTTATTGTGCTTAAAGCGATTGATAGAAAATAAATACGTAGATCTTTACATAAAAGCACTTAATAAAAATTAACTTAGTTGATTTTTATTAAGTGCTTTGATGTAAACATCTACGTATTTATTTTCCATCAATAGCTTCAAGCACAACATGAATCACGCAGTACAGTATTTCACGAAACGACTTACACTAGAACAACTTTCTGCAAACGTACTTTAGGTATTTTCCCACACTCAAATTAATTCCAACTCGTTATGGTTGTGTACACGTCGCGTCGTGACAGAAAATCAGGGGAAACGGAACGGGAAGCAGATCGTTATCGTCGTTCTGATTGGCTGAATCAGTGAAGAAGAAGAAAGTCATGTTTTTACAACGCCATCTGAATAAATTGCATCGAACTAACCCGCTCCAATCAAGCTTACCACTTGGCTCCATTTAAGTGTCAGACCGGTGGCAGGGCTACCTCCAGTATCACAATATAACCTCCTTGTCGCGCCCACACTGCGCTCTGGCGGGTAGAAGCTCAACTCCGCCGGATCAGCTGATGTCACAAGTTCGGAGTTCCTCTGGTACCGACAGCTTTATTCGCAACTCCTCAAGACTAGATCAGTGATCCCAATTTTTAAACATTTGTGCAGTCGGTTTGGAAGTTATTTCAATAATGAAAAGTTTTATTTCGTATTCAGAAAACTCCAACTTTCCCATAGAGAACCTTCCATACGGAGTGTTTTCGACGAATAATAATGTAAGTTATCGTAATGTATTATTTAGTGTTATTTTGAAAACTAATTAAAATGTTTGACGATTTGAAACGAATTCTGAAGAAATGACTTTCACTATCGTTCATTTAATTTTCATCTCACCTTTTAAAATTTAAAAATTCGAGCCAAATCTCTTTACCAAATCGTAATTTAGGATTTCTATTAAGGTTATTGAAATAAGGAGACGTAATTAACTTAATGGAGTACGTTATTATTGTGTTAAAGTTAACTCGCTTTTTAGATGTTGTCGTAAAATAACTTGAAAATTAACAAGAAATTTGAAGCCAGAACAGTCACTCCATAATATTCCTTGACTTACGATAGCTAACGTACTTTTATGATAATTTTTTATGTTTAGTACGATTCAAATTTTTCTTATACGATAGCTTGATGATATCTTATATCCTATTTTACTCTTATTTTCCCTTATTTAAGGATAATAAATAATGTTTTATATTTAAAAAAGGTTTTATGAAAGTTTTACGGTTTTTTGGATGTCTCGGCATGATCTCACATTAATTTGTTAAAATTACACCAGATTTACGAAGTTTATTGGGAGATTACGATAATTATTGTCAATTTCCAATAACTCTCTGGTCTGGCATGACGATGGGTGGACACCAGGGTCCCCAGATTTTAAAATCCCATTGTCTTACGCCAGCTGCTAAAATTATCGTATTTCTTGCAAAATGATCCTACAAAGGTACAAATACGCTTTAATAATATAAACGTAAACAATCTCTATGGTAAAATGAAATATACAAGCGTATTTTCTGTTTGTTTATGCACGAAATTAAATACATTGGGAAGAAAGCATTAAAAATAAAATCAAGTTAAATTACAAAGCAAACAATGAATTTGAATAGGAATATTCTCAGTTAAAACACACAATTTAAGTCATCTCATTTTTCACAAGTACGTGAATAAATTACTTTTTATACATTTGTACATTGAGTTTATACATTTTGTTCATAATAATGATATATATGGTTTAACACAGCATTATTTAATCCTCAAAAAAAATGAATGCCTTTTTCCTCTTTTTCATGCAGGGAGGTAGCACTATTTAGGTTGAAGTTTTAGTTGTCTGAGCTTAAAATAAATGAAAGACTACTTATAAACCCAAATTACTTTAAAAATATATATATTTCACCTTAAAACATACAAAACAAATAAACAAAAATCACCCATCACCGCTCGCTGCTTAGGCCTAAATATGACAACTAGCAACAGACAACAGAAAAGACGAGACTACGAAGGATGATATTGTTGAATTGGCCAAATAGCTGGTCTCAAAAAATAAGCATTGTTTTCGTTTCAAATCTTATTTCCTTTTAAGTAGTTGCACTTAATCAAAATTACCGTATATTTTCGCGTACGTTAGGAAGTACTATCGTACATCGTACAATCAAGGGAAATTATCGCACAAATACGATAATTATCGTACATCTGGGAATCCTGGGGACACACTGAGCGACTGAGCTGGTCTAGTCAGTGCGGACTGCGGACGCGCCGGCCGCTGGGTTTCCGGTTCTTGTTTATCTGTTGGAACGTTTTCAAGGTCAACTGCACGCGCTCGTGGACGGTTATTTCCATAGGAATTGTTTACATGTCTCCTAATCTCATAATGTCGAGCTGAATCAAACTCAACGGAAAAAACTTTCAAAATTAAATACTTGTTAGAAAACTTATTGAAAGACGTTTCTGAATGCATACCCATTATGGGAGCGTCCCATACAACCTCGGAGCAGTTAAATAGCAAAGAAATTGATTATCACAACTTGGAGGTTTCACAGTCTCGAGTTTTCCTAGGTCTAAAAATTAAATTCCTAGGTCTAAAAATTAAATTAGTTAGAACACAAAACTTCTCCGAGGCATAGGCGGATTTAGGCTGTAAAATATTTGGGGGTACCAGCTCTCCTATATGCTCTGTATGCTCATATTCTAAATCACACATTTTAAGTTATATTTCAAAAAGCTATTCTTTTATTTAGCAACACCCCCTTGCAATTGCTGTTACAGCTCATTTGAATCATGAAAAGTACCTATCATTTGTAATTTGTATATTCTAAATCACACATTTTAAGGTATATTTAAAGAAGCTTTTGCTTTTATTTAACAACAACCCCCTTTCATTTTTTGTTATAGCTCATTTGAGGCACGAAAAGTAGATTTGTATTTGTAATTTGTATAATGAAAACTGCTAGAGTAATATTATTGATCATCGCAAGAAAGACATTTTGAGACACTATAAAATGCATATTTGTTTTTAAAGTAGATTGTTCTGAGGACAATTTGAGTTTATAAGCAGTTTGTCGAAAAAGATATGGAATTGAAAATTGAAATCACAATATTAATTACGTGACATTATTTTGAGACGAACTACAGTAAATCTTTAACAAAAGGATGGAATGGAAAATAAATGAATCAAACAAAACCTGAAACCAAATAACATTTGATCAAAAGCAAATTATTGTATTCAAATTATGAAAATTTTGCTGGAAAGCTTTTTCCATGTAAAAAGATCGCAAAAAATCAGGCGGTGCCAGACACCCCCTGGCACCCCCAGAAATCCGCCCATGTTCCGAGGTCTCACAACTCCGAGGTGTACAGCCAGAGTCAAAATGTTATGGTTGTGTTGCGCTTGTTGCCACGATCGGATTAACTATCTTTATTCCGTTTTATCCCCTCAAAGGTTGCTCTAAGTTGTCCTTTATATACATTTTCAGTTTTCTTTATCATTTTTGTTCCTTTTTTAAAATATTAGACTCAACACTTAGTTTTTTATTGGAATTTGTCAAAATAACTGTTTATGATAGTCCGAATTTGTTGCCAGTTTCAACTCCTTTTAATCCCTAAATTGAACAAATAGATGCTATTTATGTTATTCTTGAAATATTACATTGAACAAGTAATAATTAATTTAATAAAATTATAAATAAAAATAATATTGAAATTTTAAATAAATAAGTATACCTAACCCCCTTTAACCTTCCTCATCATCCCTTCCACCCCATAATCGGGGGCCTGGGGGCGGAGCCCCCAGCTAGCCGAAGGCGAGTGTCTTTTATACACGCACGGTGAGGGTATAGTCGGCACGACACAGGATAATCAACAAGGATATGCATGAACTCCTTAAAATGACTACTTACATTGAAAAAAATGAAAGCATTCATTCATACCAACTCGTGTCATAAAAGTGCTTGATTTTCCGGTTATCAGCGTGTATAATTTTCAGATTTATAACTTTTGAATTACTCAAGGTATCAACTTCAAACTTGATATAGGCTAGGGGAAAGTTGCCATTATCGTACCGCCTCCTAAATCGTACCACTACGATATTTCAGACAATAAGCGATAAAACGGAACCATCCATGTGTCTGAATAGTGGGCAATAGTTTAAACTGAATTGTTTGCAGTATTCTTAACTTTAAATTCGTTTTTGTGTTTTGCCAGAAACTGATGTAGTTTTCAGCTGTCACACGCGAGCTAATAGTGATTTTCAAGGTAGGTTCTGATTAATTTTCGATATACATTTTAAAAGTACATCTAAAGTGCTTTATTTTAGTAGTGTTGATCACATGGTAGGTTTTATTTGAGGCCAGGGCTAAAAATAAGGTAATGTTTGAAGAAAGTCCCAGTTACCCATATCGTAGGGGTAGTGAGGTACAAGAAGAAGCTTGAGTTTGAATTTTCAGCAGAGGAGGGGAAGAAATCATCATTTACGTGGAAGTAAACAAAGCCATATGACTACGCTATTAGTCTGGTAGACAAAAAATACTAAAGCAAAACAAAATGTGGGTTGATATTAGAAACAATGTTTTGCTCTTTGAATAACAATCAATAAACAGGTGACATTTTTTTGGTTTAGCATGTAACACATGACTGACACCAGAAACTTGCAGTTGAATCAATTGATCATCTCATAATTTTTATTTCCCCTCCTTGAAAAATCCAAATTCATCTGGGTAAACATCCAAGCTTCCTCTTGTACCTCACTACCTCTACCTCCAATGGTTTCTCAAATAATCATACCATTGAATTTTCGTATATAGAATTTTCATAAAATATTTACCGGTTGTTGTACCTATTATATCCTTTATAATATACATAGGAATAGATTATACTTAATTATACTCTATATTTAATTAGACAATAGACAATAACTTAACTTAATTACATATGATTTTGATCCTTGAACTTTTGATTCTTGATTCTTGATTCTATGTTAACTTAACACACATATGTGTTAACATATGTTAACTTATGTTGTTACATATATTAACTTAACTTTTTTATGTTAATTACATGTATATTGTACCTCATGAAATATTGATATACTTGTTACGTTATATTTACCTCATATATTTACTTATATACATTATATTATACGTTTTATAGTTAATATTTCTATACACACTATACACACTAAATAAACATATTTTCAATATTCTCTTCGTTTTCTTTGCTACTATTTTAAAGGTGCGTGCTTTATTTTTACATGTGGTACGATTTAGGAACTCATTGATATGATTTGGGAAACTGGCTTCCTAAATTCTACCACTTGCAAGGGTTAACAAAAAAATTCACAATAATTATAAAAATCGATATTTGCTACAAGTTTTGTCATATTAATGTTCCAAAAGGGTCCCTGTTTAAGAAAACAAGGCCATATCTCTTTTGATGTTAACATTATGAAATTAAAAAACAAAAACCAAAAAGTGGTACGATATTGGCAAATTTCCCCCTAGTATTTTTTGATAACGCACTTTCAAGGAGACACAGTCACAGTGTCCCCAGAGTTTCCCTTCAGACAGTGTGTTGACAGTTTTCAGGACATTATTTTGTTGGCATCCATTTACGGTGCCTTGATAATTTGCTTTATGAAAATCACCACAATATATTTTAAACTCTCATAGTTATCTACTGGATAATACAGGTTTTCAGGTTTATCAAACTATTTCTGTTACAGCGAGCTCCCAGGATCGGAGTAGCCATCGGTGACCAGATTTTAGATTTAAGTAAAATCAAACACTTGTTTGATGGACCAGAGTTGAAGAGTCATCAGAATGTATTTGCTCAAGTAAGTTAACACAGGTGTTTTGTTTTTGCTGTGTATTTTGTACAAACTATAGCAGGGATATAGCCAGGGGGGAGAGGGGGGCTCGTTTGGTGTGGACTCCCCCCTTCTCTCAAAATACTTTAAACGAATTATACCAATTGTTGATTCTTTTCCTAGAACAATTATATGTAATTAACCCTTGAGCGGGCGCTTCACCGGCAAAACGTGAACGGGCGCATGCGGAGTTTTACTCCGCAACCCTAGATTGCACAAATTTAACCCATTTTACTTGTTTTATAACAAAATATAGTATTTAAATGTTGACAAACTTCATTAGGAATCACATTTCATCGTCAATTCAATTAATTGTTCAACTTAATAGGTGTAATATTTCAATTAAACATAGTAAGTAATTTTCTAGTATAAAATATGTATTAATTATTATTAACATTTTTGGATTATTCCTTTCACTTCTTTTTTTCGAAAGCAAAAGGAAAAGTCCAAAAAAATAATAATAATTACAAATCGCAAACAGCCCCCTAGAATCCCCCTTTGACAAAGGTGTATTTACGCCCACGTTTAGTTCTGCTAAAAGAAACGGATAAATTCATTTAATTCATTTTCATTTTTTAATAAACAATCATATCTCTTGATTTAAAACTAAAAATTCTGGGTATAAAAGATGTTTGCTTGAAATGGATATTTTATCATCTAAAATTAATTGTCTGAAACTAACTATTATGCCAAAAAAATTTCCGGGGAAGACCTCCGGACCACCCGTTCTCCATATCCCCTGGTCACCTGGACCCCTTTCCCAAAATCCTGGCACTTTATCTTACGTCAAGTGTAGGAAATCCAATCACAGATGGTATTTTCAATCCCGGGATTACAGGAAATTAATCCTGGGTTCCTGGGACTGATCCCGGGATTTACCTGACATAGTATTTGCCGATAAGAAAGAAAGTTTTAGTATAATCTCGCATGCATATATTTGCATAACAGTATCATAATTATAGTGCAGTACATAAGGCAGTTTCTGCCAAGATTTGAATTTTGTAAACGTAATTTTTTATAAAAAATTAGAACATTCAAAAATTGAAAACATGGTCAGCCTTGGGCTTACCATGAAGCACTGAATAATAGACATCAAGTGAAAATGAATCACATTATGAGGTAGGCCCTGTATAACCGTAAAATGTCAATAAGTATCGTAACAATATGTACCGATACTCAAACATAAGTTAAATAAAATCTTGTACAAAATATGAATATACTTGACCAAACAATATTAGAACTATAGAAGTAAAATCTTGCTTGGAAAGATGTAATTAAGTAGTAAAACTAGGACTAAAGGATAAATATTATAAAAAATCTTAAGAGTATCGTAATGAAACTTAATAGCTATTTCAATATACTGTATCAGAAACAAATTAAAATATGTTTGTCAATTTTTTCAAAAGCTTGAAAATATTAATTGGAAAACACGTACGACAGTAAATAACTGATCAAACCATGACTTATTTTTCAACAATGACATTTAACTAATTTTTCTTAGTTATAACCTTGTTATAATTTATGTGAACCTGGTAAATAATGATTTCACACGTAAATTTAATAATCCCGAAAATCTTAGGATTGATCAAGAGAATCCCGGGATTAAATATGACCTAAAATCTTGCGGGATCCTGGGATTGGATTCACGAATCAAGTGTTTCACATAGGTGTTTAAACATAGTTTGTTGAATTCAGTTAGTAAAGGATTGATACTTAGGTTATTGAATAATGATTTCACACGTAAATTTAATAATCCCGAAAATCCTAGGATTGATCAAGAGAATCCCGGGATTAAATATGACCTAAAATCTTGCGGGATCCTGGGATTGGATTCACGAATCAAGTGTTTCACATAGGTGTTTAAACATAGTTTGTTGAATTCAGTTAATAAAGGATTGATACTTAGGTTATGTCAATGAGTGCTCTATTTGTTTATGGATAATGAAAATATCAGATATAATTTGAGTAGAGGTTCTCTTTACTTTCAAACGAGCCTCCTCGTTAATACTTAATTCAACAAAAAATGTCAATTTTGTGATATTAATTGTTATATAGTATGGCTCGATGTAACCTTCATTAAAATGTACTTATAAGTATGGCTCTAAATCTTACACTCCAGTTGAGTTTATGCAAAAACTAATACTTATATCTTGACTTAGTTTTTTTAAGCAATTGTTCAGCTGAGCAAAGTTACCAAGCCTGTGTGAAGAATGATACTCTGATGACATTTTCTGGTCTAGGCCACACTAAATGACTTCATGGGTTTGCCAAGGTCTGCTTGGAAGGAAGCTCGCACAAAATTACAAAATCTTCTTTCGGTCTCCAACAAAACTCTTCAGAACACTCCAGAGTAAGTACTAACATCATTTACCGCTATAAAATTCAAGTAAAATTTTTTTGCAAATAACTTTGAAATGCTGAGGAAATCGACCAAAGTGGAAGGTGACATTCTGAAAGAGAATAACATTTCCTACAACTTACTGAGATGTATTTTTTGAAATACTGATAACTGGCAGCCAAAACTTGGCTACAAAGAAACTTGAAAAATTACGTTTTTAACGTATTTTTTACAGAAAACATGTGGGTATTTAAATTTTTTCACCATAAATCAAAAAAATCAAGTTAAAAAAATATTTCTAGAAGAAGAAAGTTTTCCAACGAATTATTAATTCATTTAATCAGATCTGTAGCACTGCAAATTTAATTGTACAAAGTTTAACAAAAATATCTCTAACTCAGTATTTTCTCACCACCATAAATTTGGAGGTTGCTTAGCTTTTTTGCAAATAACTTTTAAATGGGAAATAAAATTTCTTACAAATTGCTATTATCCATTTCTTGAAAATACTGATAACTGGCAGTCAAAACATGCCTACAAATAGAAACTTAAACATCCTGGAGACAGCTACGGTGCAATCTACTTTGAAAGCTTCCTTCTCGTGAACTTAACTCAATTAATAATCTAGACTTTAATTTCCCAAAACAGAAACCAACCAAGAAATTTACTCGAAAAGACTTTACTCCTAAAAGTTAAACTCTCAACCCCAAATTACAATCCTACGAATTTAGTTCCCTGAAAATCAGTCCAAGTCCTGACAATGCTTGACCCTATCAAGACCCCCTCGAGTGCAGTTTCACCTGAACCCTCCCACAGGTTGGGTGGCTCACTGACCCCCAATACCAGGAAATCTGCCCCATTTATACGACCGTCAGAGCAATAGCCTCAGCGTTATTTATCCAAACATCTCCCGAACGCTTCCTACAATATACAACCGAGGGTCAACTGCCTCTATCCCAACTAACTTCCTCTTCCAATGAAATCGACATGTTTAAACCCTACTAAAACTACTCCCCCTGTCACATCCCCCTTCGTCGGTGAGACGATGTCCTCACAGTGTCTCCATAAAATGAAGCAAAAATCCATACAAAACCCTAATTTGCCTTTAATAATTCGATCCTGATAGTAAATAAATACAACTTTAACCCGATATGCCCCAAAAGAATTGATAACACTCCAAACCATACAAAAATCGTAATATATTTCAAAGGAAATACAACTTGAAATCCCACCATAACTCCGGGAATGACACAGGGTCAAACAAAGATGGCTGAATATTCTGGTGGACCATAAACAGGGGCGATGACACTGTCCAATTTGAATTTAAGACACGCGAAACTAACGATTAACGATTTTGAAAATCAGGCCTAGAATCGGACAGAAAAGGATCAAAAGTTACACTGGACAAAGAGGTCCACGCCGCAGGCAGTAAATGAACTACATTGGGATCCTCTGCGCCCGAAAAACAAGGATACTACCTGGAAATATATTCTACTTCCCTGTCGGATAAAACACAATCGCACTTTCAACGCCCCTGGCCTACCAAAAGGTACAGGTAAATAATAATTATGACAGGACAATTTTAGGTCAGGGGTTGGATTGTTATGACTTATGACTCCGCTGCCACCTGTGTCAGCAGGACCCCTCCATGAGATGGACTGCAGTAAAACGGACACGATCCTCTCAGGTCCTCTACCGTTCGTTGACCCACCTTCGCACAGTCTGTGGAAAACACAGACCCCCTCCTGCTGCACCCCAGAAATAGTTCTCACCATTGTCTTCGATTTTGCCACAATGACCGAGCTCAACACCACAGAACAGGTGAACCCCTTCCATGCCTCTGGGGTTGGGATGTACTCATACACATTCCATCCATGCCCCTCCTTATGTATCGGTACCTTCACCGTTATTACAAACTCCAGCAGTGAAATCTTGCAAGACGAGATCGGCAGGGCATTAAACGGGCTTGCATCATTCAGCGGCAGAGCTACCTCAAACCCATCATTGGAGATCTTCTTTGCCAACCCCAGCAGGTCCTTCTTTAACACCTCTCCCAAGATTAGCGACGATGTAAGACGGTTTGCCTGCAATCCAGCCGTGACCTTGTAGATATCTCATTAGCCTGGCTTATGCAAAATTGCGTCTGCAGATGGACGATGTGCGAAATTAAGCTGTTGAATACCTCATTTTCGGGTACTCGTTGCCCCAAGTCGCTCTTCAAGAGATCCAATGCTGCGTTCACCTTCCCCAACACCCCTGAGACATCACTCGAAAAGTTCTTCATCTCTCCGACAGTCTTCACTAGATCCAGATGCTCTCCTTTCATGACGTCCTGCAGGGAATTCAAGTGCTTACTGACCGCTTCCTCATTCAAAGACAAGGCGTGCAGCTCTGCGTCAGTTGCTGTCCCAAAGCAATAATTTAGTACATTCCCGATTGCCTCTATTGCTTGCCGACCCCTCGTTTCACTCAAAATCCTCCGTGGAGTCGAACGGTGAATGGCCTCTTCTATGAGTCTGTCCAACTCCAACAAAGCCTCCGCAGATGGGAATTGTTGAAAGGGCAGGTTGGTAGGGGGAAGGATGTAAAACTAGGCAAGGTAAATTGATCATTAGGAAGAACGTCAGTTAGAGGCATAGAAGTTTCGTTAATCGCTAGGGGCTCTAATTTTTTAAAGTGGCTCCCAGCAAAAACGGACACCGTCAAACAATCAATACATCATGGGAGCAACTTTTAAACAAGTTAGTGCCCAAAATTTTGAAAACACTAATCATACCCCAAGCAAGCATTATCAATCCTTTTGCTACAAAATATCAAACAGAATTTAAGCCCCTGTACACCCTTATAGCTCAATTAAAGAAAAGTCAACATGAAAAAAAGAGCAACTCAATTATGACTATTCAATCTGCAGTGTGCAACAGTTAACAAATTTAAACCCACATAACAAATTATCCACAGGGTATACCGGTTAACTGTATGAAACTATAATTTTGCAAATCTGTTACCCTGTCGCCTAACCTAAATTAACCCTCGAGCGGGCGCACGCGGGTTTTCCTCCGCACGTGTTTTTTATGTTAAAATAAACAGACATAATGGGTGTCGGCGGTCGTGTCCGGCCCCGTACTTTATGCCCCTCATTCCAGGAATGTCCTAAAGCTATTTATACCCCCCACCCCCCCCTTGGTACCTCGTTATATGCAATTCAGAGATGCCGTCTCAGTTTGCGGAGCGCCCTCTCCCGTTACACAGACACTGATACCTATTTTTAAAATTCATTATAGCAATGGATTTGTGGAATTAGCAATGGAATTATTAATTTTTTTGAATTTTCCTATTGCTTTAGAAAAAAGAAGCGAAAGGAATAGTCCAAAAATGTAAATTATAATTAATCCATATTTTATACTAGAGAATTACTTTCTATGTTTAATTGAAATATTACACCTTAAGTTGAACAATTAATTGAATCGACGATGAAATGTGATTTCTAATGAAGTTTGTCAATATTTAAATACAATATTTCGTTATAAAACAAGTAAAATGGGTTAAATCTGTGCAATCTAGTGTTGCGGAGTGACACTCCGCATGTGCCCGCTCGCGTTTTGCCGGTGAAGCGCCCGCTCAAGGGTTAAATATTTAACAATTCTCAATAAAAACTCAAAATGCAGCAATATCTGAAAATTAGTATTACACAAAGAAAGTTCATCCTTAAATTCCACAAAACTTCCCCACCAGAGAGATTTATCCAAACCAGAGCTTCCTCAAGACTGATTGCTTATCTTCAAATCCACATACACGCCGGCTGCCCCATGGACCGTGCAGAGAGTGACCCAGTAGCTGACAAAGCAAGGTCGCCGCCGTCGGTCGTTGCCACCAGTTAGCGTTTAGTCAACACGCAAGCACCGCCCCAGCGCAGGCGTTGTGTCCCAGCCAGGAAATCCAATGCCTCTCTTCACCCGAGAAAAGTCTCCAAAACGTTTCCTATCTGGAAACCCAAAATTAAAAACTTACCAAATTTGATAAAATATCCAACCATGTTATTTGATAAAAAACTCTATTGATAAAATACCCAATTACAAAAACCCATGAGTGTAAGAGGAATTAATCTCTTCCACAGATTTTCTGTCAGTGTGCCCGTAAATGAGTAACTGCATTTGTGCCCGTGATCAACGATTGTCTTCAAACATAAAAGATAACCCCACTAATATTTAATCATACAACCCCTCCTCTTTAAAAGAAATCCTCCTTCCAGAACGCTTAAAAAAAAAACTACTAAATAACAATAAACACTACGTAAACCTCTTGCAAAACCACCTATTTACCTAACTACAAAACCTACAAGTCGTCACTCCTAATCAACTAACACGTCTGTACCAAATTTCATTAAGATCAAATCATATTTATGGCCGCTATTGTGTTTAGGTCTTACCACGAGACCTATGGTAATAGCTTATTCCTGTAAGGAAATTTGCTTAAAAGAAGAAATCAATAGTTAAAATACATGATCAATTTATGTTTTGATAATAATAACTTTTCATTTTCAGGGTTTTTGTTGCTCAGAGTGAAGCAGTGATGCATCTCCCGGCAGAGATAGGAGACTACACAGACTTCTACTCGTCCATGCATCACGCTCAGAATGTCGGGGCGATGTTCCGAGGGGGCGACGCCGCTCTCCTCCCGAACTGGTATTTCTGTAGGCACCTGACTCCCAACTTTTGACCATGAATATCTTAACTCATGAACCTGAATTTCCCAACTGAAATAATTGAAGCTGGGTGGAAGAAGAGCACTTTTGGAAATCAGTATTTGAGAAAAATGGGTCTGAAAGTTTGACATTGGTTGAAAACATAGTTCTAATTGTAAAATCTAATTGAGTACTTGCAAGAAACATTGATTTACTTATCTTGAATTATTTTATTGGAGCTATTCCTTCTTTTTTTATATAGTTATTTTGATAATCATTAAATTAATGTTGAGTAAAAGTGCCCTTTTTTCATACAGTGAGGTTAAAATAATGAAAAACTTTCACAGATGTTAGTAAACCGTTTTTATTGAAGGTAAAAAACTGACAAACATCAACCTATTGATAATTTCATCGAAAAATATAATGAATGCTGCTAAATGAAATATTTAAATCACTCAAAATTGAGGAGCTAGGAGGAAGAAGGGCACTTTTGGAAATCATTAGTTTTGAGAAAAGTTATATATACCTTTTAAATGCAAAATAAACACTATTAATAATGAATTAATTGAATATCGGTAAGTATTTAACATATAAGTGACACTACACACCATGAACACGTGCTTTATAGACGCGCAAAATGCGATAACTGGAAAAAGGGCACTTTTGTTTCGCCACAAAAAAAAATTAGACCAGCTGATTTTGAAAATATCAAAATATTTCCTGCAGTATCCAATAGATGGCATTCCAAGCTATCAAATGAAGCGATGTCCCGAAAAAGGGCATTTTGTCCAAAGTGGCCTTTCTTCCACCCAGCTCCTCAATTCAATTTAACATGCAAATTAATCGGAAAATAATTTTTGATCACACACCCTTAAAGCTCTACTTTGAACTTAATTCATTAGCGATGTATTATCATTTAGGTAGAAATTATCGTTTTCATAATAGGTTGGATTATATGGCCAAATCGTTATTTGGTTGGCCTGAGGAAGCCGGGTATGAGGGTTTCTAAAGTATTCTGATAGTTTTGCAGTCATAATTTCCAAAAATAATTCGCTTTTCAGCAGTCACTCTCTTATCCTTCCGCCTTGGGACCGAGGCTCTGGCCAAAAATGCTCAGGCTGGTTAAAATAAAATGTCTCAAAACTTTTTAAACTGTAGCATATATCATAAATACTGACTATTATTAATAAAAACACAATTTGCACTAAACTAAATCATATAAATAAGATTTACAGTGCACTGAATCACTGCATTTTTGCGACTACAAAATGTGTGCACACCATCAGATTCGTAGGAAAAAGGAAAAATAAATATCTTACTCGACTGTAAGAGAGCATCATGTCTAGATCGTCAATAGTCAATATCCTGCCAATAACAGCCATTTAATATAACACCTCAAAAAAATTAGCTGGTTAAAAATAAGAAATACCCCTGTTGCAGCAGACCTGCATACTCAGCGAATTTCAAATGTTTAAATAAATCATTCAGATGTAGCCTCAAATCAAGTAAAATCAACTTAAATCCTGAAATGAACATACAATTTTCTCCATAAGAATAACATGGGAAATGAGTATGCAGCTTTGCTGCCATGGAAGAGTGAAATTTAGATATTTTTTCCAAAAATTCAGTACGTACAGTAGAACCTCGCTAATCCGTCACCTACGGGACCGGAAGCATGGTCAGAACAGCAAAAAGGTTGGATTATGGGATGAACTCATTTTATTGACATGAAAACGTACAAAAACTGTATTTCGATCAGAAAGAATTGCATTAAGAGTGTTTAACAAGCTACTGTACTGTAAAAAAACGGCATTAGGACCAAAAAAACTAACCGCACCAAATGTTATTGCTCTACTGAACGATATACGCACTCCCAATGAGTAATACGTCATCGACAGGAGCCAACCTGAACGGATGAATGCAGCGGAAATGTAAACAAACATCAATTTCCAATTGCGTGGTCGGACTAACCGATGAGAAAACCCCGCTGAGGGCGAACTAGCGGAGGCCTATTTCCCCGGCGGCATTGTCGGATTAACCGAGGAGTCGGACTATCGGAGGTTGGACTATTGGAGGTTCTACTGTATCTACTAGATGAAGCCATACACCAAGTCTCATTCAGATATGCTGAGAAATTAGCGAGATATCAAATATTATTCATTTCCATAAAGTTAACATTGAGGCAACGTACTGTGTTTACCACTAGCGATATTTCAGTAACCAATGGACATAGAGCAACAATTAAAAATACCAATTTATTTGTTTTTTTTTTAAGCTGAACTCAGTGGTGTAAACCAAAATTTCATTATTTTAATTTTTATGTGTAAAAATGAAAAAAAATCATTTTTTGAGGGGTTAACACCCTCTTACCCCCTCTTCCTATAGTCAAATTAGGCTGGTTTTAAAACTTGTCCCAATAATTACTACTTTACATGCCTGTGTCAAATTTAATTTAAGTCGGACCATTTTTACGGGAGTTATCGTGCTTAAAGACACACATGCACGCACTTGTGAAAATGAACTAATGGTGTTTTTGGTATCTGGGGACCTCAAAACAAAAAGTTATGATTGTCTTAGGCTTAAGTCTTACCATGAGACCTATGGTAACAGTTTCTTCCCTATAGGGGAAATTCACTAAAAAGCCACTTCTGTGGGACCATTACCATGGGCGGATTTCTGGGGGTGCCAGGGGGTGCCGGCACCCCCTAATATTTGGTGGATTAGTTGGCAATGACGGGGGAAAATATTTTCAACATAACTTTGATTGAGGTATTTGCATAAATTACCAATGGTTGTTGTTAAATAAAGTAGATAACTACTTGGAATAGGCCTTAAAACGGACCATTGAAATCGGAGTTTGATGTTTGAATTTGACTAATTTGAGCATACAATACTTCAAATGTTAGGTAAGCTGGCACCCCCAAATATTAAGACCTAAATCTGGCCATGAGCATTACCTTTTAAAACAGTTGAAAGTTGGTGGAAAGGTGGCTCCCATCAGCCACTAACATAGGGACACGAGAGTGTGTGTAAGAGTATATTTACTGCTTACTATAAATCAGGAGTTTTTTATGTACTGAGCCTCTGATGAAGAGCCATACAGATTAACAACCTAATGCTTTTTTTTGTACCTGTGTATTCTAATGGCGTCAAGTTTGTTGGGCTGTTTTGCCACCGACATTGCACTGGTATCAAAGTTATTATTGACTATATCTGTTCTTTGGGACCTGAAGATTTGCTATCTACGGAATCTCCTTTGATACCAATGCAATATGGGTGACAAAACAGCCTTACAATCTTGACGCCGCCCGAAAAGACGGGTACAAAAAATTGCATTGGGTTGCCAATCTGTATTACTTCTTCATCTGTGACTGAGCAATCTACAACACATAGTACATTACATTTTTTCTTACTCGTACATTTGAAAGGTGTTTACCATTTTACTTAAACATCTCCTGAGACCCTGTGTACACTGTATCATGAGTTTTTCAAAGATTTTCTTAAATTTTAATTAAATTACAAAATTTAGTTCCTTTAACACCTATACCAAAACCCCTGATCTTACTGACTTCAGGGAAATTTCACTTGTTGATATTGGCAACACTGCTGAAGTGCTGGCACTACCCCTTTCAGTACCTTCCTCCCTCCTCTTCTCTTTGACCCTCATACAGTTTTTTTCCGTTTGAGTGGTTCTTCTGTACTCGAATTCCTGATTTTCAATTACGTGCCGGTCTCAGAGACCATGGGTTTCGGTTCGCGTTGGTCTGTTGTCCATTATTTCTTATACGGGAGTCTCACAGATCGAGGGTTTCGGTTAATGTCCCACATTTAGGGTTTCGGTATAGGTGTTAATTTATTTAAGAAGTGCTAGCCAGCTTAAAATATTATCAAATTTAAGATAGGTAATAAAGATGTCTGTTTTGATCCTCAAAGGAAACACATACCAGTGGGCTACCACGGAAGAGCTTCAACGGTTGTGATATCTGGCACTCCGATAAGACGCCCCAACGGTCAGACTTGCCCAGTAGAAGGAGAACCTCCTGTGTTTGGACCTTGCAAAAACATGGACTTTGAACTGGAGGTCGCATTTTTTTATGGGGGCCCCTCCAACAACCTCGGGGATCCTATTCCCATTGAGAAAACTGAAGACCACATCTTTGGCATGGTTTTAATGAATGACTGGAGTGGTAAGTAAGAGAAATTGTTTTAAGACATAATTAGTAATGCTGAATGATTAGGGATTGACTATTAGGGGATGAATCTTTAGCTTCATACAAGTGACTTACGACTTTGGATAAATCTAGCCTTAAGTTATACGAGAGTCATCCAGAAAGTAAATTTTTCATTACATCTAGTCCTCTTGCCCTACCTCCGCGACTGAGTGAGGTCTACTCCTGGTGTCAATTCGAGCCAAGTCTCGTTGCTGACCGATCATGCATTTCATTCTAACAGTTTTCCAAAATGGTGGGGTCCATTGTGAATTCCGTCAAGTGAGTTTAACTTTTTAATGTTGCTTCCTTCAGTTCCTTACCATTTGGAAACACTTACCAGCCTAAAAATTACCTTTACCATGAAAAATGTGTTGTTCACTTAGTGCCAAATAAGGGTTGTACAGGATTTAAACGAAAATGTCCCACTGTGGAGGATGATTGTGGCACGATCTTGTAGTCTTGTTACTGACTAAGTCCGACATGTTGTTAATTAATAGCCCAATAGCCAATGGCAACTAAGGGACCTACATTCTAACGTGGAATCCGAACCACAATGTCCTTGGTTAACAGTTTTACGAACTGGTCTAATTATGAGGACGGACCAATGAACGTAGTATTCAAAACTGCGGACGTTAATCCCCACTAAGGAACACCGGGTCTACAAGCCACAATTCATGACCTCCAAGTAGCTAGATTACAGGACACGCCACAGTCCCATGTTGCTGCTGCTGCATGGGGGCAGGGTTGCGTTGACATTGATCAGCAACACGTCATACCTAACTCATACCTCCTTCTTCATCGGTGACCACAGAGTGGATGGATGGAGTCAATGAACATAACTAAAATACACTAACATACTATGTAGGTATTTACATCTAAGATTGCGGCAGGATGGACCTACATATTTACTTTGCTGGCCTTAAAAAGTTAAAGGATGGAATAAAGGGGATTTAAAACTTATACTAAGCCTCTTCTCTTCTCTTTTTTCCTCCTAAATCTTCTCCTTGTCTGCAATGGGATTTTTCCATGTCGCACGTTTTTTTATGGCATGTAAAATTATCGTGGGGTATCTTAATAAACTCATCATCACTTTTTTCTCTTTGAGGCATAAATTTAACATAGAATTAATGTTTGAGGCTGCAAAACAATTTATATCAGAACGACATTCATATTCGGTGGGATTTTTCATGGACACCACCATTTTGAAAAGCTGTAAGACTGTAAGATTAAAATGCATGATAGGACGGCAATGAGACAAGGCTAAAATTGAGACCGGGAGTGGAGTGGTCAAATTGTAAACCAAACACTTAATTACGGTGTTTGGGCAACAGGGCTAGATGTAGGAACAAAATGTTATTTACTTTCTGGACGACCCTTGTATCACAGGGAATGGAATACATATCCTCAGGGCCGTCCGAAGGGGGGGGGGGCAACCGGGGCAAGCTGCCCTGGGTGCCGCGGCTGAGAGGGCTCTGTGCCGCGGCATTTTTTTTTTCAATCAAGTAGGTTTGCATGTATTTTGAAGAAATGGTATTAATAAATAGGAATACGAACCCAAAAATGAGGCTGTAGCTAACAATGATTTATAACACTATCAATGCATTAAATTACGAGGGTCATCCAGAAAGTAAAGAACGTTTTGTTTTACATCCAGCCCTGGTGCCCCGACACTGCAACTGAGTGTGCGGTCTGAAAAATTCTCTCCTGGACTCAATTTGAGCCAAATCTCATTGCTGACCAATCACGCATTTCCTTCTTACAGCCCCCCCAACTCTGCGACAGTCTGTCGGCGGCCCCACTCACCAAATGGCTGCTGGAAAGACCCTACTACAGTAGAACCTTGATAAGAAGCCTCTCAAGGAGATAATGAAAATAGTCTTGTTATCAAGGGACTCTTCTTATTGAGGTTGGTTTTATAAAGACATTGAGTGCAAAAGACATTGAGTGCAATTACTATTTCGTGGATACTTGAAAAGTGCACTTCTTATCGAGGTTTTTGTGTTATCGAGTGTCTTCTTATCGAGGTTCTACTGAATAAGGAAAACAAATTTCTCATGGACTCTTCTATATAAACATTGTTAAGTATGATGATTATACTCTTCTCAATGAATATGTAGTTAAGGTAATGTCTATTGTCTTTTATCTGTTATAGAAAAGGAAATTTTTAGCTGTGGTGATCTACTAAACACTTACTACACTTCAAAGAGTTGCTAAAGTATTTGATTTTTTATGGCAATTTAATAAAAAAGAGGAATAATATTTTATAAGATAAATGTTTGTGATGTAATGATAATTGACAGAACCCTGGCAGCCATGTCAGATGAGGTAGCCAAACAATTACTTTTAATATTAGTAAGATTCCCTATGCTCCTTAATAAATCTAATGTTGAACTTAATTTTTTTCCTTTACGAAAAGTTGTTACCTTCCAAAAAATACCTACCCTAAAAGGTAATTTTTATTTTCCTTAAACAGTTTTTTTTCAGTGTAAACTAAGATTCACTCATGCTTTTTACACTTATATGCGGTAATAAATTTTCAATTGCAGCTCGTGATATTCAAAAGTGGGAATACATTCCTTTGGGCCCATTTCTTGCCAAGAACCTAGGAACAAGCATTTCACCCTGGATTGTGACCATCGATGCCCTCGAACCATTCAAAACTACTAACCCAGAGCAGTCTCCTGAGCCCTTCCCCTACCTCCGGCACAGCGAGCCCTTCAACTTTGACATCAACTTGAGTGTTGACTTAAAACGTAAGTTTGAACACCAGACAGATTAATTTACAGGGGATCCCAATCAATCAATGTAACTTACTATATTTTAAACTTTTTTCAACTTAACTTTTTTTAACTTTTAACTTTTCAACTATTTAAAAACTTATGCACGATTATAAGTTGTAACCTTAAAAAACTGCAAATTTTAGAATTCAACTTTCGACGCTTGATTACTCAAAACTAGGTCTTTGTCGTTAGAACGTTTAACGGGGGAACCCTTCAATTAAGACATAAAATTTGCTTGCAGCCGTTGACAGTCCGGTGGCGACTACAGTCTGCCGCACCAACTACAAGTACCTGTATTGGACAGCTAGACAGCAGCTGGCTCACCACGCCAGCTCCGGTTGTGTGCTGCGGCCGGGCGATCTGCTGGCTTCCGGCACCATCAGCGGCCCGGTATGTCTCACAAGGGCTTTTTCATTTCATTTCATTTCAAACTTCTTTATTAATGAAGTACAAGTGTACAAGAATGGAGTCACACATGATACACAAAATATATACATATTTACACTCAGCTAATAAAATACCAGATCCCTAAATATAAAAATAACATTTTATTTCGAGAGTAATTTTTAAAAACACATAAAAAAACCTTCAACATTTTTATGGAAAAGAAACGTAAATCAAAAATTTATTGATTGTTGTAAAAATTTTCCTCGAAAGTGTAGATAGCTTCTTCAATAATGAATTTCTTAAGTCTTTTTCTGAAAATATTAACATCTTCTATGTATTTTATTTGCCAATGGTAAATAGTTAAAATATTTTACTGCGGTATATATAGGTTTTTTAGTGAATATTTCCAATCGGTGACAATCATAAGCCAGTTGGTTGGTATTTCTAGTGTTATAATAGTGATGTGTTCCTAATATGGGTATTTGATCCAAATTATTCTTTACATAAAGTTTGAGTTGATAAATATACAAAACGTGAACAGTCATAAACCCCAAAGATCAAAAATGTTCCTTTACAGAGTCCAAATAGCCAGGTTTTAAAATTATCCTTATAGCTTTTTTTGGAGAATAAGGATTTGCTTTAACAAATTCACTTTGAAAAAAATGGTGAACCTTCCTCAGGTACTGAAAATATTTTTCCATAAAATCTTGCCTTTATATAACGTGAGTTAAAAACTGTGGTGCAAAAATTCCTCTGAAGTATTTATGACGTGAAATGGTGACGTCAAAGATATGGGTCAGTACTGACCCACCCGCATTATGTTACGGACAAATTAAAAAAATTCTCATATTATACAAAAAATTGTTGTATTACACTATCAACTTAACTTCATGAATAAGAATAAGAATAAGAATAAGAATTCATTTATTGTCTCACAGGCATAAAACAGCATTGACAAAGTCAAAAAATAGCAGTGCAATACCACCAAGTCAAATTCCTTAACCTAATGACTTAAAATACATATAAAACATTAAAAACATCAATAGGCCTAAGCTCATTTTAAAATAGATCTCTCATTCAAAAGTCAATCTTGTCAAAAGCAAAAAACTCACTGATTGAATAAAAAGGATTCAAGGATAGCCATTTATAAAACTTCTGCTTAAAAACCTTAAAATTATATTTATCTACAAGATCACTAACCTTATTGTAAATCTTCAATGACAATACCACATGACTAGATAATGATTTGCTTAACCTATTAAAATCTATATTTGCCTTGCTTTTATTACGAGTATTGTAGTAATGTATATTACTCTTAGGTACAATTAAGTCTTGATTTTTAAAAACAAATGTCATCAGATCAAAAATGTAAAAATTAATGATGGTTTGTATTTCAAGCTGAACAAATAAAGGTCTACAATGGGCTCTGGCGTCTGATTTAGTTAATACTCTAACTGCTTTTTTCTGAAGAATTAATAAATCATTAACTTTGGAGCTATTTCCATATAAAATCAAGCCATATCTAAAAATTGATTGAAAAAATGCAAAGTAAGCAGTTTTCCAATAGTTTTCTGGGACAAAAATAGTTAATCGTCTTAAAAGGAATACTACTCTTGAAAGTTTAGAAGATATATATTCAATGTGAGGTTGCCAATTAAGTTTATTATCAATGAAAATTCCTAAAAATTTTGCCTCTGAAACAGCATTTTCAAAAATCATATCGTCTCCAACCGGTCTTAAGGAAAAAAAGATTGTTTGAGTTTTTTGTTTATTGAGTAAAAAACCATTTACTTCAAACCAGTTTTCCGCTTCTTTCAAAGTGTTTTCAACAGTTAATTTTAGTTGCTCAAAATTGTCAGATATGTCTACAAAAGTAGTGTCATCAGCATATAATAATGGAATTGAATTTACAGAACAAGGCAAATCGTTAATACTAACTAAGAATAAAAGGGGACCTAAAACTGAGCCCTGTGGAACTCCGTATTCTACTAAGCATTCACTGGAAAAGTTACAAGGTATATAAAGGTAAAAAAGTTTACACGGGTGAAAAAATTCTCCGGAAGTATGTATGACGTCATTTAGTGTCGTCAAGGTCATGGGTCAGTAATGACCCACAAGGAATATCAGAATGGAAAAAGTTGAAAAATCCACTAATCACACAAAAAATGTTTGTATTATTTTATTAAACTATTTATTAAATGTATAATTTAATATGAAATAATAATTTAATATAGCTAACACACATGCGTCATGACGATAATACCGAGGAATGGGTTAGTACTGACCCAGCCGCGTGAGCAAAAGCTGGGAACTGAACCACCCGAAGTTGCATACACAGTGCGGCAACACAGTACGGGTCCGTCTCCACCACGCGCTCGGTGCACACAGAGCCATTGACTAGGCCGGGGCACCGTGGGTCAGTACTGACCCACCCGCATCTCAGCAAAGTCCGTCATGGGTCATTACTGACCCAACCGCAGCGAATGTGTTAAATTATTTGCCAATGTTGCTCCATAGAGGGGCCGATGATGCTTGTGCAGGGCTGTATTCCCCTAACAGCGCACGCGGCGGCAGACCTTCCAACTCTATCGCATCATGCGGGAGTCTCCCGCAATCTGACGTCCACTCCCGCTCTCCCGCTTTCAGTAGAAAAACTCCCGCATATCTCATATCACTTTGTTTATGCATATACATTTTAGGGAATTTTTTAGGAAATCGGTGATTTTTTATGGCGTTAACATTTTGTTGGTAGCTCTGCCGACTGCGAGTCTGTAACTACATGAAAACAAATGTAGTTTAATGTAACTTTCCTGATTTTCTCACAAATTTGCAATTTTCAATAATTTTTGTACGTTTTTGGATGATATGAAATGGAAAAAATAAATTTAAAAAACCTTTCATATCTTGGTAAAAATGCTTAAAAACTCATTTTTCAGACTTGAATTTTAAAAAATTTTCTGGGGGAGGGCCCCCAGATCCCCCTTTCTACTGCCTTATTATTTGAGGCGTGTGAAGTTGACTTTGGCGTTCAGCATGACACAATGAAAACGACAGGACTTTGTGACGAAATGGCATGTCCGCTCACCTGAAGTGGAGAGGACATAATGATGTTGAAGGATTCTTGTTTGACTTGCCCATAGCGCTAAGGGGGTTAAAACGGGCCTGGAGTTTATTGTTGAAAAATTTATTTGCTTTAGCAACAATTTCCCTGAAAACCCTTTTTCATTTTTTGACATATTCTAAAACTACCATGTTAGTACTGACAGGTTTCATTAAAAAATTGAGATTTCTTTTATTCTTAGGAGAAATGACTATTCCTTTAGTGACTCTTGTGTTCTTTACTATGTTTAGACATCTGATTCATTCGGCTCAATGCTGGAACTCGCCTGGAAGGGAACGAAGCCCATCAGATTGACTGGGGGAGATACCCGCAAGTTTTTACAAGATGGGGATGAAGTTATTTTGAACGGTAAGGGTCGAAGTGGTAAGGTTTTACCATCGATGTGTCATTGTTTGTTCCATTAAGTCATTGTTTATTAATTGAGTTGTGTTGTGGAAATGCAGAGCACATCAAATTAAACTTCTGCCATAAGAAAATAGTTAAAAACTAAGTTATTATAAGTCGTTAAAACTATTTATGGCAAAAACCTTTCTCCGCTCTTGTAAACAACATAAAGTGAACGCGACAACTTCACGTAGCGAGGTAGCTTGGTGCGGGACAGTTGGACTGGAACAGGATGGATATGTCTGACACTCACATGACCACTAGACCGCTCGACAGCAATATAGGAATGACAGTAATTTTTGGGAAGCTCACAAGGGAAATTTTGGTCACTTTAAAAACAGAAAATATTGTGTCTTACACATTTTTACCTACACCTCTAAAAAACAATCATAATGACAGGGATGTAGCCAAGAAGGGAAGTCCCTGGAGTCTGGACCCCCTTCCCGTTAATATTTTTAAAAATTATTAAATTTAACGCGGTTACAATTCCTACTGCTTATTTTCTTTCAAAACAGTTATATGTAAACCTCACAAAGCAAAACGTTTTAAGGGTAAAGCTACGTTAACAGATGACATAGTGAGATGGATTGGCAAATGTGTTGCTTCCAAAAGAACTGCTGCTCCATAACAGCATGTTAAGTAAAACACTAAACATAACACACAAAACATGACACAAAACATAAAACACCAAAATATCTGCCTGACGTTTCAGGAAACCATAATCAGGCGTTTGGCTCAGTTACAGGTATCCAAAAATACTCAAGGACTCCCTAAGATTATGGGAAAAATTTTTATGGTTTCCGAAAACGTTGGGTAAATATTTTGGCATTTTTTTGTTTCGTGTTGTGTTTTGTGTATATTATGTTTAGTGTTTTAAGTGTTCGACATGAGGATTTTATTTACATTGGGTGGATAAAAAAGAGTAAAATGTGTGAACATTATTAAACTTTTCTACTGTCTTTTGTTTACATACATTTTCACTTTAATAATGTCAAGTTATTGTTCTGTGATCGCTGTGTCAACTAAAATGGAAACTTTTATGAGTTATATGATTTGAAGGAGGAATTTGAGTTTGATTTAATTTAGAAGGCGATTCAGGACAGTGAACTAGTGAACGCGACAGCGACAATTTGGTGTATTGTCCATTGCCTATTAATGTGAATTTACTGGCCTAATTTTCAAAAATATTTTCAGGGATTTGCCTCCAGACCCCCTTCCATCCCATTTTTGTTTCCCCTCTCAGTAAAGGTCTATCTACGCCACTGTTCAGGTCACTTAAAAGAAATTGATGAATTTCATTTTAATTTTATAATAAACACTCAGAACTCAAATTCTGGATAAAGTCGCCGTCTGCTTAAAATTCAACTTTTATCACTACAATTGTATAAAACTAACCATTTTGCTTCAGAATGTTCAAAAACTCCTGGACATGTTGTTAAAGATTACGTGGACACCCCTTTTCCCAAAGTCTTGGCTACGTCTCTGATAACAGCACATCCTTCTTTATAATTTGTTTAGTTTGGAATTTGGATGGAATAACAAATTTAATAACCTTTCTTTCTAGGTGGTGTATCGAGACAAAGCATCAAAATAAAAATAAAAATACAGTATCAATATGTTATTTTTTATGAATTGCTCCCAAAACATCGATACTTCTGATATATCAATATTGTTTTGCCATCAGTGTTAAGTGATTGGTGTCTGTATCAATCACTCTTTACACTTTTAGTAAAGTGACGGCTATATAAACTATTCATAGCCTCAAAGTGTTAATATTCTACTAAGTGATTTATCTTGTCAAATTTCAGGATTCTGCCAAGGAGAGGGATTCAGGGTCGGTTTTGGATCTTGCACTGGGAAACTTCTTCCAGCTCATCCTACAAAAGCATAACTATTTTAAAATTATGAGAGCATGACAAATGTCCACAAAAACAATTATTTTGTACCTTGCTGTGTCTTTTTTATGAACTTCCCATTGCTCCCAATTTCTAATATTATAAAATCGAAGGATTCGATGTGGAAGTTCAGCCTGGACCATAATTCAGTGGTAGGAGGTCATAAATATAAAATACAGTAAAAGCATAAAAATTTAGGGAATCTTCTCCTAAATACCCTCGCTGCATCAAACCTGCATACTCAGCAAATTTCAATGCTTGAATTAATCAATTAGACGGAGTCTGAAATCAAGTAAAATCAACTTAAAATCCTAAATTGAGCTACCAGCAATTTTCTCCTTAAGAATGACATGGGAAATGAGTTTACAGGTTTGCTTCCATGGACACATGAAATTGAGAATTATTAGCAATAATCCAGAAGATATCAACCAGATGAAGTTAAACCAATATCAATATCCCAGTAGATCAAAATAGGAAAAATTTATATTAATGTTATTGATAGTTTTGCGGCTACTAATGAGGGAATACTATCAGTTTTTTGTTTTTTGTTTTTTTGGGCCCAACAGTAGCTCAATTTGTCAAATATAGCAAAAGAAGTCGAGTCTTTAAAATCTAGTTTGTCTTTTTGCAATGCCCACCATGCCTTTATATGTGTAAATAATAACTCAAGAGTTATAAATTATACCATACTTTTTTATGTATGATAATTTATTTAGTTATAAATATCTTGGTAACCAATGAACAAGAGCGACAATTCCAATTAATAAATTATTTGTTTTTTTTTTCCGAGCTGAATTCAATGGTTTAAACTAGAATTTCATAAAGTAAATCACTGTTTATAAGTTTCATCAACTCCTTGAACTTTGCAAGCAACACAAATATAGGCTAAATGCAGTGTTTTCTTAAAAACACCTTTTCAATCCAATTCAACATAATTAACTTTATAAAAGGAGCTAAGGGCCAAATTTGAAGTTATGAAATATGTGAAATATTAAACTAACTATAGACTAATTACTAATAGTTGAAAATCTACGCACAAATAAACATAGATTTAGCCTCCAGCCATTTGTTCAAATAAAGAGTTCAGAAGTCGTCCTCAATGCGTTGGAAAAATCACTTTATGGAGATGGCCTTATAAACGATTGAAGCTTGTTTTTATCTCTGTAAAGACGTTGTGAGGGAATCAAAAGAACTGATGAAGGCAATCTTTTCAGCTTGGTGGGGCTAGAAATTCTGAACCGTTCAAAAGAATGTAAATCTCGATGTCTGATGTAATTTTATCCTCACTCTTCATCGAAATCTTATTCCTATTTTTCCACATCAAATGTTATGTTTATTCACTATTCAAAAGAGCAATGATATATATTTGTCAATAACATTCTTCCTCTGTTTTAAACTATTATTGGCGGATTCTTGTTTTGATTTTGATTTTCACAGTCATTTGCCATCACTGGTTGATAAAAAGAAATCTAATGTACTATTGCAAAATTCTAATAAATAGTTAAATATTGAACTAAATTTCATCTAAATGAGTTCGTAAATGTTTGATACAGAGGTTAGGTCTTTTTAATACAATATCTTATTGTAAACAAAAAAATTAATAAAAATATAAATGAAAATGCTGTCTTGAGGATGAATATTAATGTAAGATGGCATTTACATTAATATGTTAATGTTAAGATGGCATGTATGTAACACTGAAAAGGATTAGTTTTTAACAAAAACCATAATTTCAAAATAAAAAACCATAAAAGCTTCTTAATTTTACATGCCAGAATACATATACAATGAATGTATTACTTTTCTACATGCATATAGAAAAAAAGATATACTAAACAAATAATGTGTAGACTGCCCTTTAATACAGAGTGAGTTGTAAATGCCACCCCTTACTTTTTCACAATTTTTTGAAATATCAATCCCAGACTGCTACTTCATTTCAGTACTTCATTTTCAGTGAGTGGCTGTTTTCAGCTGCCGTTATTCACCAAATACCCGCCGGCGAATTTAATTAAATGATTATCCGCCATATTGGATACAAATTTTTTTCAAATTTAAAGGTGGTATTGTAACCCATAATTTTAAACTTTATTTTTACACCGGTTTCAATGCCGCAATCCGTTTACAAATTTGCTAATTCTCAAGATACTGGAGCTTTTTAAAATTTGATTTTTAAATAATTTTAACATTATGCAACTTAAAAATATGCCAATAATATCAAAATAAGCTTGATAATGGCAAGTAATCCCCAACAGTCATAAATTTCACGAACCATTCATTGAGATTATAAATAAACAAAGGTGATTTCTCAAAAACGAAAACAGAACTCAAAACCGATTACTGCAATCAATTAAGCATGAAAAATTAATTTAAAACAATGGGTTACAACCTTACCTTTACGTTTGAAATATGGTATAGAATTAAAGGTCTGAATCTCAGAATTACTATAGTACCCAATATAAATGGTTTACAGCAGTCTACACATCGTAAACACTAATAATCTAGATGCTTGTCATGAAATTTTTTTAGAGAAGCTGCCACCACGGGATGCACCCGTAACGTTCCTATACCGTTCTGATGTTCTATAACGTTCTGGTGGACTGCTTCTAAGCCATTTATAATAGGCACCATAGTAATTTTGAAATTCAGACCTTTAATTTGATACCATTTGTTTTTTGTAGTCGACTATATTCTTATAAACAGCAGTTTAGAATTGACTTTGTTTTTATGCAGGCGCCGCGACGCGCGGATAAACTCTCTCACAAAAACTAAGTTTTTGACCAAACTAAGGCAGCTATTTAAAAAGATATTATTATAAAAATTTAGCTCTTCAGCAACAATTTCCACAATTTTTTAATTCAAAAGAACAAAAAATAAAAAAGTAGCAGCCGACCACTAATTTCATGACAAATTTTAAATTTGAATAAAAACTTGATTTTTTCAATCTCTAAAAAAGGAAAAAATTATATTTGAAATATAATGGATACTGTTATTGTTCAAAACTAAAGAACTCCTGACATATGTAAAATTTCAACCTTTTGCCTCAATACTAAATAGTATAACTACGAGTTATTTGAAATGTGAGCTCCAACGGATTATATGGTTCTAAACGCCGTTTTATGTTTCTATACCTAGACAAGATGGCGGTCTCTGCTTCATTTGCTGTAATGCTGGTAAGACAGGCATGCTCCGTCTATTTGTACCATGTGGTTGCTGGTTCCCACGAAGGCAGGCTAAAACACAAAAGTAATTCTGAAGTCTCTGAAAATCCCGAAGTCATAACAGTAACTATCAGGTGGAGAATCAACAAATTTGAGGAAAAGAAAAAAAAGAAAGTTCGTCTTACTAGAGGAAAACAGAAAAACACACAGGGGCAAACAACCAAAACATTGCAGCCATGTAACGTGCACCGCCAGCAACTTTAGCAATGATTGATTAAATATCAACCATTGCTAAAGTCTTTGCTATAATTGATTAAATGCTTCATCTATGATCGGGGGTCCGCAAAAGAACACCCTAAATTTAATAAATTCCGAATTGTAGCATAATGAAAATATTACCAAAAATAAAATATAATGCTAAAGGAAAACTAAAGGTAACAGTTTTTGAGTATTTACAACTTTGGTATTATGCCTTTCGGGGCCTCAAATATCGGTAAATGGTAAAGTCAAAGCGAAAGGGTTGGGTACTCCACCATTGGAGATAGGTTTCAAGTTTTAAAGTGATTAAAAAAAATAACTACGTACGGAGCATGCAAAGCCGATTCCCAATTACAAAGTAATAATTTAAACACGGAATTTAATTCTTAATTAGCGATTACAAAGATTATTTTTCTTTTGAAAAAAAATTAATTTATTTTATGCCCTACTTTTTTGACAAACGCCCAGTGCCCCATTTGGCGCCCCTAAGGCCCTGGCGCCCTAGGCAGTCGACTTTGAATTAGTACAGAAATGTAAACTTTAAATGGCTGCCATTTCGGCCAGAACGTTTTGAGGTCTGGTTTGCGGCGTTGAATTCTACTAATTAAAGCCTTTAATTTCATGTACATCTCAACCTATGCTTACTTTAAAGATTTTATTCTTACTCCTTGTGGGCCGTCCCCGTGCAGGAGTGGGAACTCGATAGTTGCTTAAAAATTTAGGTTTTATGATAAATGTCTGGATAAAAAACTGTATTAGCGTATCTGTATTGGTTAAAATAAATATTAAGCTGTTCCGGGACATTTTTTACACACTGTAATAGAATAATGTTTGAGAGTAGGCTTAAAAGTATTTTAAGTGATCTAAAAGGTGTTCATTTACATTTAAAATTGAGTTTAAGCCATTCAGATGAGTGATTGGTTTCAAATTTTAAACACTTGCCCTACGATCGATAGATAGTTAGTTATAAAAAGTATAAGTTCGGGCAAACCAGAAAAAATAATGAATCATTTTCAGTACATTTATTTCTTGTTCAACTTATTATCCACTTGGATTGGACGGGGACGTCGTTCACGGCGTTGCATGTGGGCGTCGCTCACGGTGCTGATAGTGGACGTCGTTCACGGTGCTGATAGTGGACGATGTTCACGGTGCTGATAGAGGACGTCGTTCACGGTGCTGATAGTGGACGTCGTTCACGGTGCTGATAGTGGACGATGTTCACGGTGCTGATAGTGGACGTCGTTCACGGTGCTGATAGTGGGCGTCGCTCACGGTGTTGATAGTAAACGACGCTCACGGTGTTGATAGTAAACGACGCTCACGGTGCTGATAGTGGACGACGTTCACGGTGCTGATAGTGGAGGACGCTCACGGTGCTGATAGTGGGCGTCGCTCACGGCTGAACTGACGCAGGCGGGGTGCTGCGGTTCTGGCATAGGGCTTGGTGGCTGCGCGGACGCTAGAAAAAACAAAATTAAAATAAAATAAAGAACCGTGGAAAAATAATTCAAATATTTTAAAGAAATTTAGTGAACAGATCCCTCTTTCTTGTTGAAAAAGGCGCTAACCTGAGAATGGTGAAAGACCGCTGAAGCTTTCTAGCTTTGGTTTTGTTTTGGAGAGGGCGTATGATCCTGCAAAAAGCAGACTAGTGTTTCGCTAGGAACTCATGTGTTTCGCTAGTCTTACGCATGCTTTCCCAACAGCCAGATTATAAGATATTCCATTTCCTGGCCACCAAAAAGATCTGGCCGTATCCCTTTGGGGTTAAATTTTCCGGGGTATACAGGCTGTCCATAAAAAAAACGTTGCCGAACTTCGGGATGTGATTCCTTGAATGCAAACTAAGAAAAGTTAGTATGAAGGTATGCTCTAAAATTCACATTTACTCAGGTATCCCCAACTTGTATTTTGACGAAACATATTATATCTATAAAGTTGTTTTACCGATTCTTTTAAAGTCAATTTCCTTAAAGTCAATAAGTAATGTTAGACAGTAAAGGTCAATATGTAATAAAAAATCAATATGGTCCATTGGTAAATTTCAAAATTTTGTCCATTTAAAATAGTTCAACTCAACACGAAAACACTAAGTTTTAAAAAAACAATCAACGATAGTAATTTTTAGGAAATTTAATTTCCAATCTAATTACATAAAAACTTTGAAAAATCGGTTCATCACGATAACCGAGATGTGATTGAATGTAGCTGACGAGGCAGCACAATTGGCCTATTTATGGATCAACGCAATAATGGGTTATTTTGCCGCCAAATTATCCTACCTCGTACTACTTGTCAGCAGTTATTTAAATCTTGGGATTATGTCTGAATATTGTTAATACCTTCCACCACTCATGAACTATGATTTGGTGTAATGTTTTTACCGTAAAACGTTTTCCTATACAGATGTTTGAAGATTACTTCTCTTGTAAACTCATATGGAAACCCATTTAAATTTATTTAATCAAACTGCTCAAAGCGGTGATCTCATTTATACAAAATCACTAAATAAAACTACTTTATTTTTATAACTAATGCAAACTATACGTACTGGGACTGGGTTTGCGATTCCATCCTCGGGAGAACCTTGAAGGTCGATATTTTCGAAGATGGAAGGATGAAAGAAGTCCTGAACGAAGAGGAAGACGTAGAAGCAAGAGAGAGCAACCAAGAAGCCGATGAAAAGAAGAACTCCCAGAACGACGCAAATCACTGAAACTGAAAATCACACTCACAAATGTGAATTTTATCGCATATACATTAAAAATAAAAACATCTGGGAATACATAAAAGTAAAAAAGTGCGTAATTTTTTCATTGAAACGAAAAATACTTAACGAAAAAAAGTCAAAAGAATAACTAGAAAATATAAAGAAAAGATTAGCAAAATAAAATTATTTATGGAGAACTATTTTTTTAATGGTGAAATTTTTTTCTTTGGAAAATAGATTTATTGTTTCGAAGTTTTTTGCTTTTTCAGCTTTGGTATTCGAATAATACTTTGAATGCTTGATTAGTGATGTATATTTTACTATTCTTCATAAAAATCCTCTTAATTACAGTAAAATACTATCACTCTGTCATGTCCGTCATAAGCTGCTCATAAAATCATCAAATCTGATAAATTTAATTTCGCTGTAAAATATTCTTATGTTCGTATTGAATATAAACTATTGTCGTGGAAATCGTTCAAAACACAGCATTTTTAGCTATTAGATTACGATAATAAAATTCAGGAATATGGTATGATACAGGAATTCTTGGTTGGTATGATACGTGTTGGGTACTTACGTATTATAACGACCACATCCATATTACATCGGAAAAAAATTTAATAAATAAAAACCTACACAACTGATCAAAAACAAAACTTTTAAATGATGACATTATACACTTATTACATATTTATATTGCTTGGCTGGTTTACTTATTCTCCCAAAACAAAATGAACGATGTCGCCGGGTAGTGTGTAGAACGGATCGCCGCGCCCGCCGCCTTTAGCCACCACTACGGACCACATGCATTCTGCCGAGTAGGCTAAGTTATGTTAGGTTAGGTTAGGACAGTCAGCGAATATCAATGAGGAGTAGGACGCAACACACGCACGTAACATAAAAAATTCTTCATAGTCGGCTGGTGAGGGGAGGTGAGGAGGAGAGGTGAGGGGGTGAGGGGGAAGGTGAGGGGAGGTGAGGGGAGGTGAGGGTGGAGGTGAGGAGGGGAGGTGAGGGGAGGTGAGGAGGGGAGGTGAAGGAAGGTGAGGGGAGGTGAGGATGGGGAGGTGAAGGAAGGTGAGGGGAGGTGAGGGGAGTTGAGGAGTGGAGGTGAGGGGAGGTGAGGATGGGGAGGTGAAGGAAGGTGAGGGAAGGTGAGGGGAGTTGAGGAGTGGAGGTGAGGGGAGGTGAGGAGTGGAGGTGAGGGGAGTTGAGGAGTGGAGGTGAGGGGAGGTGAGGAGGGAAGGTGAAGGAAGGTGAGGAGATGTGAAGAGGGGAGGTGAGGTGAGGAGGGAAGGTGAAGGAAGGTGAGGAGGGAAGGTGAAGGAAGGTGAGGAGATGTGAGGAGGGGAGGTGAGGTGAGGTGAGGGGGAGGTGAGGGGAGGTGAGGAGGGGAGGTGAGGGGGAGGTGAGGGGAGGTGAGGGGAGGTGAGGGGAGGGGAGGGGAGGGGAGGTGAGGGGAGGTGAGGGGAGGTGAGGATGGGGAGGTGAAGGAAGGTGAGGGGAGGTGAGGGGAGTTGAGGAGTGGAGGTGAGGGGAGGTGAGGAGGGAAGGTGAAGGAAGGTGAGGAGATGTGAGGAGGGGAGGTGAGGTGAGGTGAGGGGGAGGGGAGGGGAGGTGAGGAGGGGAGGTGAGGGGAGTTGAGGGGGAGGTGAGGGGAGGTGAGGGGAGGTGAGGGGAGGTGAGGGGAGGTGAGGGGAGGTGAGGGGGGGAGGGGAGGGGAGGGGGGTGAGGGGAGGTGAGGGGAGGTAAGGGGGATAGGAGGTGAGGGGAGGATTATCGCGATAAGACTGGGCGGCCGAGGGGAATCGCATTGTTGCAAGTACACAACAATTGATTATCTATACAACAACTACTGTTTATAGACAGCTCAACAACCTGATATTAAAATTACCCACTCTTCACGGTATCTTATAAATTCGGGTGTGGTCGGTATACTACGTAAGTAGGGTACCATGTGTTGTACCGAGTATAACTATTCGTGATATCGCACCTAATTTTGTAATTAAAACGTTTATCTGGATTGAAAATGGATACGATTATGGCTTAGAAAAGCCCAGGCTATTCAGCAAGGACGTTTTACAGTTATGACAGATAAATTGGTATGTATTTATGTATTACCTTATTATATTACCGTGTTATTTTCAACAAACCCTTTAGTGTTTCTCAGCAAAGCTTACGCATAATGCAAAAAATATACGGAGTTTTCGTTTTTGATATAAACATTTTTCGTTGCTTAAATAGTACAATTAGTTTAATTAATGTAATTTAAATTAGTTAATTTAATATTAATGTAATTTAAATATATTTTGTACCATTAAAATGTGCAACAGCAAAACATACATTCTTATTTCGGATGCAATATTGCTGTAATTTACAATATTTGCTATAATTTGCAAAACATTATTCATTTATTCATTATTGTAAATGTATATGTATATGTATATATATATATATATATATATATATATATATACATATACATATACATTTACAATAATATTATAATAACGCATCTATTGTTATAATAGATACTTAATAATATACTTACTTTACTAAATTTACCCTGTCTTAAATAATTATATTTATAGTATAGGCCTATAGATTTCACTAAAAAATCATATTGTTACAGCACGTCAAATACACTCACAAGTAAACATTTTACTTCATACTAGTCTTGAATATTTACATTGGTTATAACTAGAAGTTTTACATTAGAGTCCAACAGTTTGATTATATGTTCATTACTTGATTCAAAAGTGTTGTAACATTAATAGTAAAAACGCATGACAGGCTTAATTTTGTGTCAGTGAAAATATATTTTGCCCCTATAGTTTTGACTATCTAAAAATTAAGGAACGTACAAAATCTTGAATCATAAAAATTCAATATTTTGTTCTTATAATTCAAAATAGCAAATCATGACGTATTATCAAGAGCGTATCAGTCTTTATGAAAACGCTGAAACTACAAACAATGTCAATCGCTGCCAGGATATCTAATCAGATACGTATGTCGTATCTTAATCTTGAATTCAAAATATTAGTTTATGGTTACTATTACTCAACTGATTACTGCCAGACTTAATGCCTCATGATTTTAAATAACATTCCTCAAAGCACAATGTTGAATATAAGAGGGGAAAATATTCTAACTACGACCATTGCAATAAGCACCAAAATTAATTAAGGTATTACATAAATAAGACCATTATTTTAATTATGGTATTACAATAAATATTACAATGATGTACATTGAAAAAAAACATAATCAACTAGTTATCTAATGAACAATTTATGATACAGGAGTCACTTTAGAATACAGGTTCTAGACCATTGACAGCTCAGCATTTGACGAAAGCAGTGTCATAATAGAAATAACGCAGTTCACACATCAGCTGATTGTTGCATTACGATTCATGTTTCAGATTTTCGATGTGAGTTGACTTATCCCATCAGCTGATTGTTCCACAACGATTTATGGTTAAGTCTGCTTATGTGCCTAACTTCAAATTTGAGTTGACCTGTTCCACCATTAGTAAAAGTCATGAGTTTTAACTTCGGGGAAAATGTTGTCGTATTTTGTTGGTCGCAGATAAAGTATAGTGCATGCAACGATTGTATCATGCCTTTAAGCCACTCGTGAGATATTTCATAATAAAATCGTTGCATAAACTACTACATATTAACATATAGGCAGATTTATGAACATTTTTAGACAAATTTCCCCTTCCATAGAACTTTTCTGGTTTGAATCAGAATTCCAAGTTTTTGAAATAAAGTAGCCAAATATTTATAATTTTTAGATACATTTTCATATCTATAAAACTTTTCTAGCATAAATAAGTTTTCTTAGTTTTTGATAGGAAATGTAGTGAACTTTCCCACAGATCGTAGGCCAATAATCTTCATTCCCCATTCAAAAATATTAGACAAAACCATTAAACTTCAAACAGTACACAGTGAACTTTTATTAATTTTTACGTAGTTTCAATGTTTAAATTTAAGTATATATCCTAATATGAGCTGATTATTTTAGAAGTTTTTATTCTGATTTCAATAATTTTTACTTTATCAATGAATTCAACTGAAATGTTAACTAATTCACCTCCACCTCACAGCGCTATACAGATTTTGGTTTTATGATATTATTGTGAAAATGCAATAGTTAGTGCGCGTAGTACACACATAAAAACAACAAAAATTAAATCTTTTTTCATTATTTAATAATTTGGAATATGACAGCTAACGCCACTACAAAGGTATAGAATATTCTTGATCGCGTTAAAGAAAATGAACGTACAGCAGATAACTCCTACGTATTTTTGTCTTTTACGTAATATCTTGGTTTATTGAATAATCAGATTAGAAATTATCGATAAAGCAGCGAAATTATTATATTGCTGGTTCATGGGGCCAGCAAATTATGAGAAAAGTAAAGTGATTTTCGCATAAAAGAAGATAAAATCCGTAAACGCAACCCAATCTAGAATTACAGAGAATATAAGTTGAAGAAAATTAACATTTCAAAGGCTGGCTAACCGGCTTTCGCGGCATCACACCGGGATGATTGTGATCCATTTGATTATTGCCTTATTTAAAATCTATTTCTGCCTATTTCGTGAATAATAACTAATTACGGCATTTAGTGCACTTCTCAATTATCACAAGATATGCATTACTGAATTTTTTTGTTCCATCGGAGATAAATAAGTTCAAAATCCAAACATGAATAGTCCAAATATGAAATCCAAACATGGGTGGTTGATATAGCGACCGAACCACCCGGCAAAGGGGGTGTTGATATAGCGACCGAACCACCCGGCAAAGGGGGTGGTTGATATAGCGACCGAACCACCCGGCAAAGGGGGGTGGTTGATATAGCGACCGAACCATCCGGCAAAGGGGGGTGGTTGATATAGCGACCGAACCATCCGGCAAAGAGGGGTGGTTGATATAGCGACGTGGTTGAACCACCCGGCAAAGGGGGGTGGTTGATGTAGCGACCGAACCACCCGGCAAAGGGGGGTGGTTGATGTAGCGACCGAACCACCCGGCAAAGGGGGGTGGTTGATGTAGCGACCGAACCACCCGGCAAAGGGGGGTGGTTGATGTAGCGACCGAACCACCCGGCAAAGGGGGTGGTTGATATAGCGACCGAACCACCCGGCAAAGGGGGGTGGTTGATGTAGCGACCGAACCACCCGGCAAAGGGGGGTGGTTGATGTAGCGACCGAACCACCCGGCAAAGGGGGGTGGTTGATGTAGCGACCGAACCACCCGGCAAAGGGGGGGTGGTTGATGTAGCGACCGAACCACCCGGCAAAGGGGGTGGTTGATATAGCGACCGAACCACCCGGCAAAGGGGGGTGGTTGATATAGCGACGTGGTTGAACCACCCGGCAAAGGGGGGTGGTTGATATAGCGACGTGGTTGAACCACCCGGCAAAGGGGGTGGTTGATATAGCGACCGAATCACCCGGCAAAGGGGGGTGGTTGATATAGCGACCGAACCACCCGGCAAAGGGGGGTGGTTGATATAGCGACCGAATCACCCGGCAAAGGGGGGTGGTTGATATAGCGACGTGGTCGACCACCCGGTATGCTTCAGAACGTCGTCGCTGTCGCCTAGTTTATTTGGGGCTTAAGATTGGCGTATGGTGAGCACTTATTGGACCAACATGTTGACCAACATTATTGACATTGGACCAACATTATTGACCAACTTAAGATTTAAAACAACATGAAAGCATAGCACATGAAAAGTGTATATTTGGATGAAATGAACTGAATACTTTCTCTAATTCGAACAACTTGTACTCGTCTGTACTGTCAGACGCAAGACATGAGACAAAGGAAAATTATTCGTGCCGTAGGAAATGTCACGTCGTCACAGGGAACCACTTTTTAATGTCCCAGCATAAGACAAATCGTGACTGATGAGGGTTTGATTCCCCAATATAAACAAACTTTGGATAAAAATATGATATGCTGCCGAGGGTTGCACGTTAGGCTATTTCAAAAGTCTTAAAAAAGGTGTACCTTGCCTTGACTGATCAAATTCTCTCATTTTGTCGTTTGAATCACGATTTTTCATAAATATCCACGTTAACATATTATATATTTCACTTAACCTTAATCAAAAGGTGTTGAGTTGTCTTCAAGACTTTCTAAATGATCTAATATATTATAAGTTAACAACCTTCGGCCAAGAAATTTATGTTATTTAAATTAGAGTTAAGAACGAATCTAATTGTTGAGAAATAAAGTTTTATTTAGTAGATTAAGGTAATAACAATTAGTAGTTAGTAACTAATTATTATTAGTTACTTTAACAGAATATAACCGTCTGTAGGTTAATGCTACATAAATTACTTTCACAGGATTAATTAATTAGTAAATCAATACTTCAAAAAGTTTGTTCAGCTTTAAATCTAAAAAAAATATTTTGGTTAAGGTTAAATTCGTCTGAAAAATATATTAACACTTTTAATGGTAAGTGGATTCTTTAGGAAAACTATACCTTCAGGAGAGCTAACTACGAAAAAATAATTTAGGAAGGATTCATTCTCAAAGTAATTTATTTCTGGAAGAATCTATTTTGAGAAAATAGACTCTAAGAGGAATTTATTTAATCGGTATAAATTAGTGAATAAATTCAAATAAACATAAAGTATCTATCTAAATCCGCTTATAAATCTGGATTGCTAATAGGTTAGTGAAATATTTAGGCAATCTTACACCATGATAACTCCTCACTCATGATGCTGAAGACGGAAGACGGATATCGTTGCAGCGAGATCACTTACTGGTAGCGTCAGGACCGCGACTGGGTCGGAGGCTTACACGGTAGAACACGACCGTCTGCTGCCCCCACCACTCCTCCAGGTACTTGATATAGTGTGCTATAGTCAAAAGTATGCTATAACTTCAAGACTTAATACATTAATTTTTAATATAGAATATCTGTAAAATGAACATATCAGGCCAATAATTATACTACTTTAAGAGATTGGCAGGAGACTGTTGAAGGAAAAGGTTGTATCTATAGAGCAGTTCTTCTGTAATCGAGGCTGAATCATTTTTCAAAATCAGAAAAACCAGGCAGCTACCTCCAGAGAACTACCCACCTGGCAGCTACCCCCAGAGAACTACCCACCTGGCAGCTACCCCCAGAGAACTACCCACCTGGCAGCTACCCCCAGAGAACTACCCACCTGGCAGCAACCCCCAAACTACCACCCACCAGGCAGCTACCCCCAAACAACCACCCACCAAGCAGCTACCTCCAGAGAACTACCCACCTGGCAGCTACCCCAAGACAACTACCCACCAGGCAGCTACCTCCGGAGAACTACCCACCTGGCAGCAACCCCCAAACAACCACCCACCAGGCAGCTACCCCCAAACAACCACCCACCAAGCAGCTACCTCCAGAGAACTACCCACCTGGCAGCTACCCCTAGACAACTACCCACCAGGCAGCTACCTCCGGAGAACTACCCACCAGGCAGCTACCTCCAGACAACTACCCACCTGGCAGCTACCTCCAGAGAACTACCCACCAGGCAGCTACCCCCAGACAACTACCCACAAGGCAGCTACCCCCAGACAACTACCCACCAGGCAGCTACCCCCAGACAACTACCCACCAGGCAGCTACCCCCAGACAACCACCCACCAAGCAGCTACCTCCAGAGAACTACCCACCAGGCAGCTACCTCCAGAGAACTACCCACCTGGCAGCTACCTCCAGACAACTACCCACCAGGCAGCTACCCCCAAAGAACTACCCACCTGGCAGCTACCTCCAGACAACTACCCACCAGGCAGCTACCCCCAGACAACTACCCACCAGGCAGCTACCTCCAGACAACTACCCACCAGGCAGCTACCCCCAGACAACTACCCACCAGGCAGCTACCTCCAGACAACTACCCACCAGGCAGCTACCTCCAGACAACTACCCACCAGGCAGCTACCTCCAGAGAACTACCCACCTGGCAGCTACCCCCAGAGAACTACCCACCAGGCAGCTACCTCCAGAGAACTACCCACCTGGCAGCTACCCCCAAACAACCACCCACCAGCCAGCTACCTTCAGAGAACTACCCACCTGGCAGCTACCCCCAGAGAACTACCTACGAGGCAGCTACCCCCAAACAACCACCCACCAGGCAGCTACCTCCAGAGAACTACCTACCTGGCAGTTACCCCCAGAGAACTATCTACGAGGCAGCTATCCCCAGACAACCACCCACCAAGCAGCTACCTCCGGAGAACCACCCACCTGGCAGCTACCCCCAGACAACTACCCACCAGGCAGCTACCTCCAAAGAACTACCCACCTGGCAGCTACCCCCAAACAACCACCCACCAGGCAGCTACCCCCAAACAACCACCCACCAAGCAGCTACCTCCAGAGAGCTACCCACCTGGCAGCTACCCCCAGACAACTACCCACCAGGCAGCTACCTCCAGAGAACTACCTACCTGGCAGCTACCCCAGAGAACTACCTACGAGGCAGCTACCCCCAGACAACTACCCACCTGGCAGCTACCCCCAAACAACCACCCACCAGGCAGCTACCCCCAAACAACCACCCACCAAGCAGCTACCTCCAGAGAACTACCCACCTGGCAGCTACCCCCAGACAACTACCCACCAGGCAGCTACCTCCAGAGAACTACCTACCTGGCAGCTACCCCCAGAGACTTCTACCTACGATGCAGCTACCCCCAGACAACTACCCACCTGGCAGCCCCAGATAGGTAGTTGTCTGGGGGTAAGACAACTACCTACCAGGCAGCTACCTTCAGAGAACTACCTACCTGGCAGCTACCTCCAGAGAACTACCCACCTGGCAGCTACCCCCAAACAACCACCCACCAGGCAGCTACCCCCAAACAACCACCACCAGGCAGCTACCCCCAAACAACTACCCACCAAGCAGCTACCTCCAGAAAACTACACACCTGGCATCTACCCCCACACAACTACCCACCAGGCAGCTACCTCTAGAGAACTACCCACGAGGCAGCTACCCCCAGACAACTACCCATCAGGCAGCTACCCCCAGACAACAACCCACCTGGCAGCTACCCCCAGAGACCTACCCACCTGGCAGCTACCCCCAGACAACTACCCACCAGGCAGCTACCTCCAGAGAACTACCCACCTGGCAGCTACCCCCAGACAACTACCCACCTGGCAGCTACCCCCAGACAACTACCCACCTGGCAGCTACCCCCAGAGAACTACCCACCTGGCAGCTACCTCCAGAGAATTACCCACCTGGCAGCTACCCCTAGACAACTACCCATCAGGCAGCTACCCCCAGAGAACTACCCACCTGGCAGCTACCCCCAGAGAACTACCCACCAGGCAGCTACCCCAGACAACTACCCATCCGGCAGCTACTCCCAGAGAACTACCCACCTGGCAGCTACCCCTAAACAAACACCCACCTGGCAGCTACCCCCACACAACTACCTACCAGGCAGCTACCTCTAGAGAACTACCCACCTGGCAGCTACCCCCAGAGAACTACCCACCTGGCAGCTACCTCCAGAGAATTACCCACCTTGCAGCTACCCCTAGACAACTACCCATCAGGCAGCTACCCCCAGAGAACTACCCACCTGGCAGCTACCCCCAGAGAACTACCGACCTGGCAGCTACCCCCAGAGAACTACCCACCCGGCAGCTACCCCCAGAGAACTACCCACCTGGCAGCTACCCCAGACAACTACCCACCTGGCAGCTACCCCCAGAGAACTACCCACCTGGCAGCTACCTCCAAACAAACACCCACCAGGCAGCTACCTCCAAACAACCACGCAGAGAATTACCCCCAGAGAACTACCCACCCGGCAGCTACTCCCAGAGAACTACCCACCTGGCAGCTACCTCCAAACAAACACCCACCAGGCAGCTACCTCCAAACAACCACCCAGAGAATTACCCCCAGAGAACTACCCACCTGGCAGCTACCTCCAGAGAACTCCCCACCTGGCAGCTACCACCAAAGAACTACCCACCTGGCAGCTACCCCCAGAGAACTATCCACCTGGCAGCTACCCCCAGAGAACTACCCACCTGGCAGCTACCCCCAGAGAACTACCAATTTGGCAGCTACCCCCAGACAACTACCCATCAGGCAGCTACCCCCAGACAACAACCCACCTGGCAGCTACCCCCAGAGAACTACCCACTTGGCAGCTACTCCCAGACAACTACCCACCAGGCAGCTACCTCCAGAGAACTACCCACCTGGAAGCTACCCCCAGAGAACTACCCACCTGGCAGCTACCTCCAGAGAACTCCCCACCTGGCAGCTACCCCCAGACAACTACCCACCAGGCAGCTACCTCCAGTGAACTACCCACCTGGCAGCTACCCGCAGACAACTACCCACCAGGCAGCTACCTCCAAAGAACTACTCACCTGGCAGCTACCCCCAGAGAACTACCCACGAGGCAGCTACCCCCAGACAACTACCCACCTGGTAGCTACCCCCAGAGAACCATCCACCTGGCAGCTACCCCCAGAGAACTACCCACCTGGCAGCTACCCCTAGACAAGTACCCATCAGGCAGCTACCCCCAGAGAACTACCCACCTGGCAGCTACCCCCAGAGAACTACCCACCTGACAGCTACCCCCAAAGAACTACCCATTTGGCAGCTACCCCCCCAGACAACTACCCATCAGGCAGCTACCCGAAGACAACAACCCACCTGGCAGCTACCCCCAGAGAACTACCCACCTGGCAGCTACCCCCAGACAACTACCCACCAGGCAGCTACCCCCAGAGAACTACCCACCTGGCAGCTACCCCCAGACAACTACCCACCTGGCAGCTACTTCCAGACAACTACCCACCAGGCAGCTACCTCCAGAGAACTACCCACCTGGCAGCTACCCCCAGACAACTACCCACCAGGCAGCTACCCCCAGACAACTACCCACCAGGCAGCTACCTCCAGAGAACTACCCGCCTGGCAGCTACCTCCAGAGAACCACCCACCTGGCAGCTACCCCCAAAAAACTACCCACCTGGCAGCTACCCCCAGACAACTACCCACCAGGCAGCTACCTCCAGAGAACTACCCACCTGGCAGCTACCCCCAGACAACTACCCACCTGGCAGCTACCCCCAGACAACTACCCACCTGGCAGCTACCCCCAGACAACTACTTACCTGGCAGCTACCCCCAGACAACTACCCACCAGGCAGCTACCCCCAGACAACTACCCACCTGGCAGCTACTTCCAGAGAACCACCCACCTGGCAGCTACCCCCAAAAAACTACCCACCTGGCAGCTACCCCCAGAGAACTACCCACCTGGCAGCTACCCCCAGACAACTACCCACCTGGCAGCTACCGCCAGACAACTACCCACCTGGCAGCTACCCCCAGAGAACTACCCACCTGGCAGCTACCCCCAGAGAACTACCCACCCGGCAGCTAACCCCAGAGAACTACCCACCTGGCAGCTACTCCAGACAACTACCCACCCGGCAGCTACTCCCAGAGAACTACCCACCTGGCAGCTACCCCCAAACAAACACCCACCAGGCAGCTACCCCCAAACAACCACCCAGAGAATTACCCCCAGAGAACTACCCACCTGGCAGCTACCCCCAGAGAACTACCCACCTGGCAGCTACCGCCAGAGAATTACCCACCTGGCAGCTACCCCCAGACAACTACCCACCTGGCAGCTACCCCCAGACAACTACCCACCAGGCAGCTACCCCCAGACAACTACCCACCTGGCAGCTACCCCCAGAGAATTAGCCACCTGGCAGCTACCCCTAGACAACTACCCATCAGGCAGCTACCCCCAGAGAACTACCCACCTGGTAGCTACCCCCAGAGAACTACCCACCTTGCAGCTACCCCCAGAGAACTACCCACCCGGCAGCTACCCCCAGAGAACTACCCACCTGGCAGCTACCCCAGAGAACTACCCACCTTGCAGCTACCCCCAGAGAACTACCCACCCGGCAGCTACCCCCAGAGAACTACCCACCCGGCAGCTACCCCCAGAGAACTACCCACCCGGCAGCTACTCCCAGAGAACTACCCACCAGGCAGCTACCCCCAAACAACCACCCAGAGAATTACCCCCAGAGAACTACCCACCTGGCAGCTACCCCCAGAGAACTACCCACCTGGCAGCTACCGCCAGAGAATTACCCACCTGGCAGCTACCCCCAGACAACTACCCACCTGGCAGCTACCCCAAGAGAACTACCCACCTGGCAGCTACCCCCAGAGAACTACCCACCTGGCAGCTACCCCAGAGAATTACCCACCTGGCAGCTACCCCCAGACAACTACCCACCCGGCAGCTACCCCCAGAGAATCACCCACCTGGCAGCTACCCCAGACAACTACCCACTTGGCAGCTACTCCCAGACAACTACCCACCAGGCAGCTACCTCCAGAGAACTACCCACCTGGAAGCTACCCCCAGAGAACTACCCACCTGGCAGCTACCTCCAGAGAACTCCCCACCTGGCAGCTACCCCCAGACAACTACCCACCAGGCAGCTACCTCCAGTGAACTACCCACCTGGCAGCTACCCGCAGACAACTACCCACCAGGCAGCTACCTCCAAAGAACTACTCACCTGGCAGCTACCCCCAGAGAACTACCCACGAGGCAGCTACCCCCAGACAACTACCCACCTGGTAGCTACCCCCAGAGAACCATCCACCTGGCAGCTACCCCCAGAGAACTACCCACCTGGCAGCTACCCCTAGACAAGTACCCATCAGGCAGCTACCCCCAGAGAACTACCCACCTGGCAGCTACCCCCAGAGAACTACCCACCTGACAGCTACCCCCAAAGAACTACCCATTTGGCAGCTACCCCCCCAGACAACTACCCATCAGGCAGCTACCCGAAGACAACAACCCACCTGGCAGCTACCCCCAGAGAACTACCCACCTGGCAGCTACCCCCAGACAACTACCCACCAGGCAGCTACCCCCAGAGAACTACCCACCTGGCAGCTACCCCCAGACAACTACCCACCTGGCAGCTACTTCCAGACAACTACCCACCAGGCAGCTACCTCCAGAGAACTACCCACCTGGCAGCTACCCCCAGACAACTACCCACCAGGCAGCTACCCCCAGACAACTACCCACCAGGCAGCTACCTCCAGAGAACTACCCGCCTGGCAGCTACCTCCAGAGAACCACCCACCTGGCAGCTACCCCCAAAAAACTACCCACCTGGCAGCTACCCCCAGACAACTACCCACCAGGCAGCTACCTCCAGAGAACTACCCACCTGGCAGCTACCCCCAGACAACTACCCACCTGGCAGCTACCCCCAGACAACTACCCACCTGGCAGCTACCCCCAGACAACTACTTACCTGGCAGCTACCCCCAGACAACTACCCACCAGGCAGCTACCCCCAGACAACTACCCACCTGGCAGCTACTTCCAGAGAACCACCCACCTGGCAGCTACCCCCAAAAAACTACCCACCTGGCAGCTACCCCCAGAGAACTACCCACCTGGCAGCTACCCCCAGGCAACTACCCACCTGGCAGCTACCGCCAGACAACTACCCACCTGGCAGCTACCCCCAGAGAACTACCCACCTGGCAGCTACCCCCAGAGAACTACCCACCCGGCAGCTAACCCCAGAGAACTACCCACCTGGCAGCTACTCCAGACAACTACCCACCCGGCAGCTACTCCCAGAGAACTACCCACCTGGCAGCTACCCCCAAACAAACACCCACCAGGCAGCTACCCCCAAACAACCACCCAGAGAATTACCCCCAGAGAACTACCCACCTGGCAGCTACCCCCAGAGAACTACCCACCTGGCAGCTACCGCCAGAGAATTACCCACCTGGCAGCTACCCCCAGACAACTACCCACCTGGCAGCTACCCCCAGACAACTACCCACCAGGCAGCTACCCCCAGACAACTACCCACCTGGCAGCTACCCCCAGAGAATTAGCCACCTGGCAGCTACCCCTAGACAACTACCCATCAGGCAGCTACCCCCAGAGAACTACCCACCTGGTAGCTACCCCCAGAGAACTACCCACCTTGCAGCTACCCCCAGAGAACTACCCACCCGGCAGCTACCCCCAGAGAACTACCCACCTGGCAGCTACCCCAGAGAACTACCCACCTTGCAGCTACCCCCAGAGAACTACCCACCCGGCAGCTACCCCCAGAGAACTACCCACCCGGCAGCTACCCCCAGAGAACTACCCACCCGGCAGCTACCCCCAGAGAACTACCCACCCGGCAGCTACTCCCAGAGAACTACCCACCAGGCAGCTACCCCCAAACAACCACCCAGAGAATTACCCCCAGAGAACTACCCACCTGGCAGCTACCCCCAGAGAACTACCCACCTGGCAGCTACCGCCAGAGAATTACCCACCTGGCAGCTACCCCCAGACAACTACCCACCTGGCAGCTACCCCAAGAGAACTACCCACCTGGCAGCTACCCCCAGAGAACTACCCACCTGGCAGCTACCCCAGAGAATTACCCACCTGGCAGCTACCCCCAGACAACTACCCACCCGGCAGCTACCCCCAGAGAATCACCCACCTGGCAGCTACCCCAGACAACTACCCACCCGGCAGCTACTCCCAGAGAACTACCCACCTGGCAGCTACCCCCAAACAAACACCCACCTGGCAGCTACCCCCAGACAACTACCCACCTGGCAGCTACCCCAAGAGAACTACCCACCTGGCAGCTACCCCCAGAGAACTACCCACCTGGCAGCTACCCCAGAGAACTACCCACCTGGCAGCTACCCCAGACAACTACCCACCCGGCAGCTACCCCCAGAGAATTACCCACCCGGCAGCTACCCCCAGAGAATTACCCACCTGGCAGCTACCCCAGACAACTACTATTTGCTCTATGACTGGAATGAGGTCTATACGGCAAGCAACGTGCATGACAAATATGACAGGAAATTTTAATGTAACACATTGACTCACTTAACGGCTGGAAGCCGTTGTCCAGAGAAAAATACTTCAGTAAAACCAACTTGAAAATCAAAATGGATACCATAAGAGGTTAAGAAACGAAAGAGAAAATGTCAACCATTTTACAGTATGGAAATCAAACGGAGATCAGTGTGAAAAATTAGATACCTCACTAGTAGAGATGAATATAGAAAAGAGTCGAAGGGCCAAGTCTTAATGGGCCCAAAAAGTACAGAAATCGAAGAAGTATAGAAGAATATCAAAAGTATCATCGAATGTAACTAACTCAGTTAGACCCCATCAAATCAAAGATAGCAAGAGTGTAAAATTAAAAATAGAGAATAAAATAATGAACATTGCGAATATATTTTGTGGGGTTTTCAACAATTTTGTTTGTGGAAGTAAGACAAATGGTAAACCCAAACTATATAGTCAGTTTGTTTTCAGGGGTTTCAAGACAAAATAAAAACTTAAACTTTTTTACTTTAAAAAACGAAACTGAAAGTCAACTTCTGAATATTGTTAGTAATTTCTCCCCAAAATATTCTGTTGGTGTAAATGGTGTCAGTACGCTTCTATTAAGGCAATGAAAGGAGGAATTGTTCAGCCTCTCCTGCCTATTGTTGATTGTTTTACTATAACTCTCTTGAAGGACATAATTCCAGACAGTTGTAAAATCTCTAAAGTTAAGTCCATTTTTAAGAAAAATGTTGAACTTAATTTGAATGATTACCGACCAGTATTAATACGCTTTGTGGTATAAAAAAATCTTCGAAAAAGTTGATTTTGTCAATGAATGTATCGATATGGTCGACGAAACCCGTTCAAATGGTTTGAATCATATAACATCTTGAAAATCTGGTACCAAGATATTTTGAATCATATATCTCAAACAGGTATTAAATCACAGAAATTCAAAATTAAACAGATGTCAAAACCAAAACAATTCAATCTTCAAAAAGAAAAATTCAAAGCAGAGTGTCTCAGGGCTCGGTATTGGAGCCTCCCTATTTCTAGTGTACATTAACAACATTACATAAATCGTCCCACCTGTGAAAATATGATAAAAAACTTGTGTGGCTTGGTGGAACATTGGAACATTGGAACATTATGTATCTGTTCAACATTATGTAACCGTCAATGACACGACGGATGTCATCGGCAGAAGGAATGAGAGGGACTGGAGCTAGAGTCCCCCTAGATTGGGGTACCAACCTGATTCAACAAAAAAGTGCAAGTTTGCTGGAAGTGGAGTTGGATGAGAAATTGAAATGGAACCATTTCAACGGCTTCCAAACGCAGCTAATTTTTCCAAAATTATGGCCGTATCGACACAGTTGTAAGCTTTAGACAGGTCATCAAAACAGCCGATTCCTGTACCACCGCCCTCGGCCATGTCATAATTTTTACTAAATAATTTCATTTGGGACAATTTCAAAGTCTGGAAAGGTCCGTTTCTAAAAGTTTGTTTGTCCTCCGTAGAATATCATCAATAGGGAACATTTCACTGGCAAAGTTTAGACTTAGTATTAAGATCTCAGAGGAAAGCCGTCAGAACGCTATTGTTCATGTTCAGCTTATCATTTTTCTTGAAAAAGGGCTTAATTTTAGAGATTCTACATTTGTCTGGAAAAATTCATTTCGAGAGAGAACTATTGACTATATGCAGCAGAGGCGAACTGAAACATACCGACACCAGCCATCCGCACCAACAGAATGTTTTGGGGCAAAATTACAAACAAGTTTCAGAAGCTGACTTTCAGTTACATTTTTGAAAGTGTACGACTTTTAAGTTTTCATTTGGTAATGAGAAACCTGAAAAAACAAGATTAATATAGTTTGGGTTTATATAGTTTGTGTTTATTGTTTATCGTCAGACATTCAAGCAAGATACTTAGATTGTGAATCACGGTTGTGACGTATTATCGAGAGCGTCACAGGTTGTTATTAAAACAAATTCGAGGCTAAATAATCACAAATGCGTCACTCGATTTAAAGTTACGGAATTCCTTTTGATGAACTATATTCAGGAATCTCCATAAATAGTTCAGTTCATAATATTTTTTTTGAAAAGGGGCTTAACTTTAGGGATTTTATAACTGTCTGGAAAGACTTCCTTCCAGAAAGTTATAATGAACTATTAACTATATGAAGCAGAGGCTGAGCAATTTCCTCCTTGCATTGCCTTAACAGAAAAATACTTTCACATCCACACAAACAGAATGTTTTGGGGCAAAATTACTGTCAAGTTTCAGAAGTTTACTTTCAGTTACATTTTGAAAAGTGAAAGAGTGTAAGTTTTAGCAAATTTTCCCTACAGGGAAGAAGCTATTTCCGTAGTTCTCATGGTAAGACCTAAGCCCGAGACCATCATAACTTTTCGTTTTGGGGGTCCCAGAAGAAAAGCACCATTTATTAGAATTTACATATATATATATACATACATACATACATACATTGTCCGATCTTAATGAAATTTGGTATAGACATGTAAAGTGGTTATTACTCAGACGAGGTCGTAAACCAGCCCAATCGGACCACCGGAAGGGGAGTAAAGGGAATAACGCCCAAAAATGAGTTTTTGAGTTTTTCACACGGACAATACAAAGAAACCAATTTTCGTTTGCACCATTGAATTCTGTTCGATAAAGAAACAATTTGGTATGTTGAATCACTGCTTATGTTTATTGGGAACCGAGATATTGAAAGTGGTAAACACAGTACGTTCAATGTTAACCTAATGGGAAATAAAAAAATTATATATTATCCTTATTTCCTAACATATCTTAATAAAACTTCTTTTATTGCGTCTTCTAGTTCAGATATACTAAAAACCACCAAAAGACATGTTAAAACCACCAAGTTTTAACATTCCTGTTGCAGCAAACCTACATACTTATTCCACCATTCCACATGTTATTGTTATGAAGCTTACAATAACATGTCAAATCTCGCTACGTTGTATTTGAATGCGTTCTTTTGCATTTTAAATTCATTAAGTATGTAGGTCTGCTGCCACGGGGGTGTTTTTGTTATTAACACTAAACCAGTCTTTGACAATATTTCATATTTTCAGTAGTTGACAATTGTTTGATCAATCAGTTTTGCAATTTATATTTTATAAACAAGGTCAAAGTTTCTATTTTCTTGTCCTAAAATTTTTAAGGTAAGTTTATAAAATATTAACAAAGGGGGTTTGTCCAGGATATTTTACTCTATATATAACAACACCTCATTTTGTCATTAATTTAATCCTCTAATCTATTCTATCCAATCTAATCTATCCACAGTTTTGTTATTCTTTGTTCGTGCAGTGTTTTCGTCATATTTGTCATTGAAAGTGAATATGGCTAACTGTTTAAGATGCCGAAGTGTTATGTATATGATTCTGAAAGTAATAAATAGTTTTTACAATATTTTCTGATTAATTATTAGTTTTCCGCAATAAGCCATAACACTTAATTGTGTATTTGCTCCGTCCGTCCAAGGCTTAGTATCAGGCCTAATTTTCCTTTGACTTTAGAAATTATATCCTCATTAAATTCCTCCATTGTCAGTTGAACTCGTATCAATACTGAAATAAAGAAAGGAAACACCTTGGGAAAATGCTTTAAGTGTCAGTTTTTTTATATTCATTTACAACATGTAAAATGGGATTAAAATCCTTATTTACCGTTTAAAGTGATTTTAGTCATATCGGTGTGTTCTATTCATAAAGTCACAAAAACGTAAGATTGTTATCTCTTTTATTATCCCTTTCCACAATTAAGACTAAATTAAATTTACTATGGTGTTGTAAGCAGCAATGAAAAAAGGGTTACCGACTGTTCTATAGAATATAGAAAACTAAAGAAATGACTTATGAGTAGTGTGTGTATAAGGCTTTAGCAAGAAAAGGCTCATGTATGTAAAACTTGTATATATAAGCAATAAAAAAACTATTTGAATGATTCCAGGACTTTATGGACACCCGACAAGATTAAGAAAGTGGGGTCTCCAGGGCCGCCGAGAGCCAAGCTGGGCCCCAAGTCTACAAACATCGTGGGCCCCTGAAGCTGGGCCCCAAGTCTACAAACATCGTGGGCCCCTGAAGCTGGGCCCCAAGTCTACAAACATCGTGGGTCCCTGAAGCTGGGCCCCAAGTCTACAAACATCGTGGGCCCCTGAAGATGGGCCCCAAGTCTACAAACATCGTGGGCCCCTGAAGCTGGGCCCCAAGTCTACAAATATCGTGGGCCCCTGAAGCTGGGCCCCAAGTCTATACAAACATCGTGGGCCCCTGAAGATGGGCCCCAAGTCTACAAACGTCGTGGGCCCCTGAAGCTGGGCTCCAAGTCTACAAACATCGTGGGCCCCTGAAGCTGGGCCCCAAGTCTATACAAACATCGTGGGCCCCTGAAGCTGGGCCCCAAGTCTACAAACATCGTGGGCCCCTGAAGCTGGGCCCCAAGTCTACAAATATCGTGGGCCCCTGAAGCTGGGCCCTAAGTCTACAAACATCGTGGGCCCCTGAAGCTGGGCCCCAAGTCTACAAACATCGTGGGCCCCTGAAGCTGGGCCCCAAGTCTACAAACATCGTGGGCCCCTGAAGCTGGGCCCCAAGACTACAAACATCGTGGGCCCCTGAAGCTGGGCCCCAAGTCTACAAACATCGTGGGCCCCTGAAGCTGGGCCCCAAGACTACAAACATCGTGGGCCCCTGAAGCGGAGCCACATGTCCGGCCCCCTCCGGAGAATTTGTAAAATTAGATCTGTTTACTTACCTTTTTCAGGCACTTCAGAGGCATAAAAACATAAAATAGAACTCCAGAAATTCTGACTAATTAAGAGGAAAATTTTCCAAATTTTTCGGACTTCTGACTAGACCTGTAAGTAGGTTTTTTTAGACTGCCATCTACAGAACCAAAGAGTTGAATATTAATCTCTCGCAGAGCTACTCCACGGTGACTACAAGACTCGCACGATTTTTCGCCCGATTTCACTCCTGTCGTTTGCCCGCTGTTGGTAAATAGAATAATAAGAATAATTTATTTTATTCTAAAAATATACATTGTTCTTTTTCCAATAATATGAATGCTCTTTTTCACAAACTAATCATAATAATTAAAAAAAAGCAGTCTCACAAAGTCCATGCAGTCTTCCAAGTCGAAATAAGAATCCACAACTGTTCACCCGTCAGACTGACTTGTAAAAAAATAAATAAACACAACAATAAAACATATTATACACATACTTAAATTACTAACTAACGAAAAAATAAAATTTTTACATTTTGTGTGCATTTACTTTGGAGAAAACGTAGGGCCTCCAAGGTTTAGCCTGTTTGGAGGTTCCATCCTTAAAATAATCAAAATAAAATAAACGGCTATCAGATAAAATTTTTAATAACTAAAAAAATAAATTAAACGATCTCTTGTCCGAAAGTAACTGTAAAAATTTACTACACCTAATACTAACAAAGCTTTGGTTTGTTGAGCCGTCAAAGCTCATAGCATGCAAAGCTTAAAGTTCGCCAAAGTGCGCCCTTATCATGTGATACCTTAATCTACCTTTATTTCAAAATTAAAAAAAAATTCTATCAAACTAAATAGCCATTCCTTTAGTTTTCTTGTAAAATTTGTCACGCTTTTGGATTTTTTAATTCCGTCAGGCAACCTATTAAAAATTCTAGGTGTTATAAAATCGTAAATTTTTGTGAAAAATGTATTTTTTTGGTTTTGGTAATGTAAATTGCTCACAATTCTTAAGTTTGTTCCTAAAAAATTTTTCGTTTGGAGTCCTATTCCCTCTTCTGGTAAAAAACATTTTAAAAATTTAAAAACAAACAGATATTTTAAGGGAAGAATTTTTCTTTGAAACAAAGAGAGGATGAGATGGTTTGAATTTACCTTTGAAAGAAATTAAACGTACTATGTGTTTTTGCTGGATATTGATTTGATTAAGATGGGTTTCTTAAGAATTTCCCCAGAAAATTATCCCGTATTCTAAACGACTTTGAACAAGAGAAAAATACAATGTACGTAAAGCAATGTCACTCGTCATATAAGCGTGATTGTTCTTTACGGTCATTCGCGTGATTCAACAAGTTGCACTTTTTTTCATTGGCTGATTACTTTCCCAGTTCCAACCTTACGATATACCTGGTTATTCTGGACCACTGATTTTTTGTTCCTATTCCTTTTTATATATCTGCACAATTTTAAATACAGTTTTTTTCTTCTTAATATCTACGATGTAAGTTTGCATTCTTCTTTCTTTTCTATCTACTATTCCTGATTCCGGCCTGTACATTCCTTCCATCCTTAACCTATGTTAGTTCCCTATTTGTTTTCCTTCACCAGCTCTTGGCCGGGGGCTCTATAGGGAAGAGCCACTGGGTGGTTTTGACTTGTTGCAGCCAATTCGATAATTTTGAGACTGTGTGCCTTTTTCACAGCTTTGGGGAAAAAATGCATTTGCGCACCTTCGGGAGGAACACAAGCCCCCCGGTGTGTGGGGCTCTGCAATCTTGCAATCTTGCTGACTACCCACTAAAAAAACCCACTCTATTCTACTTTTCTTGAATGTTTGGTCTTTTCTTCGACTGTTGTTCCTTCTTTATCTTCTATTGGTCAGTACCTTCTTTGCCAGTTCTTCAAGGTCTTCAAATAGCTGTGGTTCCCAAAGAAGACTACCAAAACTCCAGGGTAGCACTCAATTCTTATCCAGGATTCTTCTATGAAGGTCTTCTATATCCTCCTCGTGTGCTTGGCATTCCATAATTCCATGCATTGGATCATCTGGCATCATACAATCCAAGTTGTACTAATTGCGCAACTCTTCCGCGATCGGTAAATAAGCGCGGCCAATTGCGTAGTTTGATATGTCATCCTCCCGTTATCTTACCCTTATGCCCGTGATCGTAAACCACAGTTGTTAAAAGGCTACCTGCCAATTAATTAAACTGAAGTGCGTTTATCTTTGCATCATTCTATCACGACGAGTTGGAGTTTTTTAGGACAGATTTTATATTTTATATTGTGAAAACATTGTAACATGAGAGGTCAGTTACAAACACTGATTTAAAATTTCACGGTGTACTTTTACTTTCTCCCCCCTATACATAGTAAATGGAGGAAGTATTGTTTTTGTAAAAATCTTTAAAATTGAGTTGTTAGTGGATTTTTTCAATCCAAAAAAGTGGTTCTCGGAGTGGTGTCTATGTGTCCGTGTGTGTATGTGGATGTGTGTGTGGATGTAAACAAAGCTAGAGACGACACCGGTGGTCCGATTTTCATGACATTTGGCATGTAGACACAAAGCCGTGGTATCTCCAGGCATTTTTTTCAGTTGTTTTTTCAGATTTTTAACGGTATTTACCCCATAAAAACCCATAAAAACCCATAAAAACAACAAAAATAAAAATTTCTCAAAAACGGCTCTAAAGATTTTGATAAAAATTTCATGGATTTTGGTGTTTAAGATTATAAACAAAATGACACCACTCGTATGTCTGTAAAAATTCAGGTTCAGAAATTATGGGGTTTAAGTGTTAAAAAGTTCATAGTTTTGAAATTTCACAAAATCCATAACTTTAAAAAAAATACTTGCAACCATTAAATTTGGCTTGAAAAACTAAACAAACCAGTATTTTGAATCACTAGTCTACGTCAACTGGTTGCGGAGATAATTGATATTTTAGATCAGCGGTAAACACAGTACGTTGTCCAGTGTTATTCTTATAGCAAATATATCTCCGTTATTCACCAACCGATTTTCATAAAATTTGGTATATATTTGTGTGATAATTGATTGTTAATTAGTTTTATTTCATTATCTACGTTTTATGATATTAAATGTCTGTATTTTTAAAATTCATAATACAGAAGACGCCCTCTAGTTCGGCTTCGGTTGGATCGGCCGCCGGATGGTCCGGCCGGTCCTAGAAGGGTGACTCATATCCATCATATCGCCACGCCGCACCGCGGGAGAATGACCTTCGACAGGATTTATCCTAAATGTTTAGTTTCCGGCCGTAGAAGTAAACTATTTATGTCAGTTTAGTTAACGTGCAAGCTTGTGATTGATGGACACACTTGATCTCAACTAACAAACGATGTTATCTAATATATATACGGCCGCTTGTGTAACTGATTAAGGATACGAATTCTTTCCTACTTCCAGATGAGCTAGGAACCTGAAATTTGGCACGCACGTTCCTCATTAGTTCAAACTTCGGGGAAAAATATCAAAACCCACAATTTTAAATTTTAACTCCATCAAAAAAATTATTAAAAAATCGTTAAAATAAGCCTTTTTCAAACAACTGTTATTTTGAGCTCTAGTGGCCGAACGGATGGTCCTATCGAAAAACAGACTGCACCACGTGCCACGGATTTTTCACGATCTACAACTTTTGTCCTATGACTTTTTGCCCTATCTCGTCTCCTTCACCCTTAGATTGCTCTAGAAATTTCAATTTTTGAAGATTTTCCTTTGGTTTTCCAGCTCCAGTTGGCTTGATATTAAACGTATAGGGCTGAAATTTGGTTCACATCGTCTGTACAGCATATATGTTACAAATCACCAATAATATAATTAGTCCTTAACATAAAAATGCATCTAAAGCTAAATTATCTTTGAAATTTGTCTCGTTAAACCCACCTGACATGTTCTTTTAAGTTGCTGTTTAATGCAGCTTTCATAACTGCTAATGTGTTTCTTATCGGTAAAAATGATAATAAATAACTTTTATAAATAAATATTCTTTACAACCAAAGTTGATGTTTTAAGCCTGAAAATACTTCAATCGTATGATTCTTTTATGCGCAAATTGTATTTAAAACAATGATTTTACTTTTAGATTCTCGCTGTTTTCACTTCATAACGGCGATAATGCAGTATGCAGTACGTGCCCAAATCAGATAAAACTCATCTGGTAGTGTGGTTCTCTGTTTCAGTTTTATCGCGCTTAGATATAGTTCTATTCTACATTATCGTGAAAATGAAGTACGTTTTTGTCGACTTGAAATTTCTCCAATTTTTAGATTTACAATTTTAATACTAGAACACTCGTCGAAACAAAACATTTGTATTATTTAAACCTCAACATTTTCAACACATCTTTCTCTCTCTATTAATGCCCAATTAATATAATACAGGGTGTTCAATAAAAAAACTTCCAAACTGGTTAGTTTTCACTAATTAGTGATGGCAAATGCCTGAACAAAATCTATATCAAAACATTAAACAAAAAACCGATCATTGATATTTGTATTATTCAGTTATTTTTTAAGCGAATATTGTAGAGAATGACTCTTAATTTAATGCCATGTTTTCTGACAAAGGTGGTTATCGAAGCAAAAACCTTACTCTTCAGGAAACTCAACGTTCAAAACTCAAAGGGTGTTATGTTTGGCGACTAGACATGCTCTTGTTAGGAGTCACTGCCAAACAAATATTGCTTAGAATTAACATAATAATTTTTTGTATTCTGTTTCCGCCTGGAAATCCGAAATAATTTAAACAACCAGCGTTACTGAAAATGGCATTAAATAAGGAATAGTTCACATAAACATTCACGTCTCTAACTAAAAAATGACTAAGCTGTAACAAAATATGACTTAACTAGTTATCCTATCGAAAAACAAAGATCAATACTGTATTTAAATACATTTTTAATCAATTTCGGTTTTTATTTTCGGATATTTTACCCTATCTCACCTCTTTCACCCCTAACATGGGCCCTTAAAACAGGTTGTTTGTTATTTTCCACTTTATTTTTTGGTTTTTATTTATTTGTTAGTTAATTTTCAATCTTGATTATAAGTTTTGATATGATTAGAGTCAATTTTACCGTTCAGGTTTACGCCCCAACAAAGGTCATTCGCCAGTTTCTTCCGATTCAACTCCTAAAAGAGTCCTAAAGTTGAACTTTCATCAAATGTGATCTTTCCCCGAGGGTTTTTATAATATATTCTTAAATGATAGACCCAAGTTTTGACTTGGCATTACTCAAGTGTCCCCGCCCGCATTTAAGCGAGGTTATTGGCATTTTCTCACCCTTTCAACCTCTACATACAACCAATAAATGAAGCAAATTAAACTATCTTCAAATGTTTGATATTGTTATTTCTATACAAATACTTTTGCCTAACCCCCTGGCCCCCGACCCTCTTCCCCTTCTAATAATTAACAACCACCAAACTAGCGGTCCTTTCGAAAAACAAAGATCAATACTGTATTTGAATTAGTTTTTCTACAATTTTGGTTCTTATTTTCAGATATTTTGCCATATCTCACCTCCTTCACCCCTAAAATGGGTCCTGAAACAAATTTGTTGTAAATTTCAACTTTGTTTTTTGGTTTTTCTTTATTTGTGAGTTTATTTTTTATTTTGATTCAAAGTTTTGACATAGAGAGAGTCAGTTTTGTCGCTCAGGCCTCTATCAATGGTCATTCGCCAATTTATTTCGTTTCAACCCCTAAAAGAGTCCTAAAGTTTTACTTTCATAATATTTGAATTTTCCTCGTGGTTTTTTCTAAAATATTCTTTAAATGAGAGACCCAAGTTTTGACTTGGGATTACTCGGTGTCACCGCCCACGTTTAAGCGGAGTCTTTGGCCATTTCTCACTCCATTCAACCCCTGCATACAACCAAAAGATAAAGCAAATTATACTATTTTCGAATGTTTGACATTGTTTTTTCTAAAAAAGTACTTCTGCCTAGCCCCCGGACCCTCTCCCCGTTCAAATAATTAACCTTCCAGAACCAACAACCCCCACCACGAAACATCCTCCCGAACCCCAACATACCTTGTGCCGAGAATTCGTACATAGTTTTAATAACTTTGCGACTTTTATATCCAAACACTCTTCACCCGAGGGGTTTCTACCCCTCAGGTTTATCAGAGGTCATTCGCCGATTTCACCCCGTTTTAACTTTTAAAATACTTGTCTTAAGTTGAACTTTTATATGTTGAAATTTTCTCTTGTTAAAAAAATTATCATTTGATTGAGAGGCCCAATTTTTCAGAAGGGATTTGTTATTGTCACCTCCCATGAATAACCCTAAATTATTTGTCATTTTTAAACGCTTTCGACCCCTAATCCCGCCAATAAAAGAAGAAAAACCAAGTACTCTTCAAAAGTTTGGCAATACTATTTTAAAACTACAATTTTGTCTCACACCTGGCCCGGCGTTATCAGAGGCAAAACCTACTCGTCAACTTAACCCCATTTCAACTCCATGAAAAAGTTCTCTAAATCTGAACTTGCAATGAGTTTACAATTGCACTGGTGGTTTTTACCATTTTAAGATATCTTGAGGTAGGAAAATTATATCAACCAAAAAATTAAATTAATTTGGTCTTGTGTCTTTTCAAAATGAAAACCCCCGTCTTTGGGACTCATAATGGGAGGTCTGGGGGCGGAGTATTGTTCAACTGCGGGAGAACACAAACGGGGGCCTGGGGGCGGAGCCCCCAGCGAGCGTAGCGAGTCCTTTTAATATAATGACTGTACAGTAAGATTTGATCTGGGATTTCGTTTGCATAACAAAAATAACAGATTTTTTTATTTGTACAGGTTATGATTCAAGTAATACGTGTAAATTAATTCGATCAAATAAATTTCTAGTGTGTTTTTACAGTACATTACGAGCTTTTCTGTTCACTTTATATCCTCAGTACGGTATCGGTAAAAACGTACCCATCACGAGTGACGCAATATGACAGTTCAACATACATAAGAGACGTTAAAATATTTTCTTCGGCAATTAAGCAATGGAAACATGTTTAAATAACGTATTTTGTTTTGATTTTTAAGCATCGGTAATGAATTTAATAGGGTTATTTTACATTTTGATAGTACATCCGGATAGTCCGGCCATTTTGTAGTCCGGCCGGTGGTCCGGTCCCGAGGTGGCCGAACTAGAGGGCGCCTGATGTAGCGAAGGATTTATAATTATTATTTAATTTGTTGGACTTTTCCTATCGCTTCTAGTGTTTAAACTACACTACGTTTCGAGAGGTATTGAAACTCCACTCGTTTTCAAATGACCCTACTTAAAGTTACATTAACCTACTTATGTTTATTTAACCTACTTTTTTGTTTTTTTTTTGGGTTTTTTTTGTTTTTTGACATACAATCACATTCATCCAACATTCAACAGAAATCTCACTCACACAAAATTTCATACAAAACACATTAAACATACTTAATACAGAAAGAAAATTAAAACTAAAACATATTACCATGATAAAGAGCACAGAAAATGAAAACAAAAACATATACCATTTTCTGTGCTCTTTATCATGTTAATATGTTTTAGTTTTAATTTTCTTTCTGTATTAAGTATGTTTAATGTGTTTTGTATGAAATTTTGTGTGAGTGAGATTTCTGTTGAATGTTGGATTAATGTAATTGTATGTCAAAAACCCAAAAAAAGTAGGTTAAATAAACATAAGTAGGTTAATGTAACTTTAAGTAGGGTCACTTGAAAACGAGAGGAGTTTCAATACCTCTCGAAACGTAGTGTAATTTAAACACTAGAAGCGATAGGAAAAGTCCAACACATTAAATAATAATTAAATGTCTTTAAGGGAGAAAGTATGTGTCAGTTTCCTGATAGCGTTTATTTAAACTGATTTGAGTATTTAGTTCAACGCCTGAAAATCCCAAATATAATGTATAATTTCTGTTCTTCCCGGGCCCCAAGTTTCAAATTTGGCTGGCATGGGCTCTCGGCGCCCCGGTCTGAGCAGTGCTGCTGCGGGCGGCGCGCGACGGCGACGCTACGGCTCTCTCGGCCCAGGGTTCCCAGATGTACGATAATTTTCGTATTTGTGCGATAATTCCTCTGGACTGTTCGATGTACGACAGTACTTCCTATCGTACGCGAAAATGTTCGGTAATTTTGAATAGGCACAACTGCCTAAAAGAGAATAAGATTTTAAATTAAAACCAGGCTTTTTATTTTGTTAGACCGGCTATTTTAATTGAACAAATACATCCATTGGAGTCTCGTATTTTGTGCTATCAGTTACAAGTAGCCATATTTATGCAGCGAACAGGCGAATGGTCTTTGTTTATGTGTTTTTAGGCTTTACATATTTTATGGTAATTTGGGTTTTTTCATTAAAAAAATACAATAAGCTCAGAAAACGTAAACTTAATTAGTGCTAACCGCCAGAATGAAAAAGGCGAAAAGACTTTTTCTTTAAAGAATAATGCTGAGTTAAACCATAGATGAATATGGTTATTATTGATAATCGTAAACTTTCGTACAAATTGTATCCCAGTTAATTATTTATGTATTTGTGAAAATCAGATAAGACTTTAATACAGTGTTTTAACTATGAATATGCCTATTCAAATTAATTTGCTTCCCTTTGTAATTAATCATGATTTTATTTTCATTACTTCCATTCCAATGTGTGTAATTTTTTTAATTCGTACATATGCTTATAATAACAGAAAATGTGCTGATATATTACATCGTACCTTAGAGATCGTTTATTTTTACATAATTAAATCGTATTAGTATCTTTGTACGATGATTTTGCATGAAATACGATAATTTTAGCAGCTGGTGTACGATAATGGGATTTTAAAATCTGGGAACCCTGCTGGCACATGCGCGGCGCCGCCCTCAACGAGCCAGTCCGGCCCCGCCGCCCCTGCAGTTGGGTCACCCTCGTTTCTTCATCCCTTCTTCCCTCAAACTCACGTATTTTAGAACCGAACCTGCAACTGTCTTATAGTAAGTCGCTCCATCATTTTTTTACCCTACACTACCGTAAAAGTAGATTTATTAGAATTTAAATTAATGAAACGTGAATTGGTAGATGTATTTACACGTAATGACATCTTATATAACTGATAAGTTAGATAACAGTTTTTTTGAGGACGGTAAATATCCTGCAGGAATTAAAAAAAGTCTGTTGCATTAATTTGTTGGGTTATTTTAATACTTTAAAAGTTCTCTTCGGAGTTTGACACAATTAAAGAGGTGTAAAATCAAACTGAAATAAATATAATTTAGCAATTGTGATAGGGTTTATAGGTTTTATAAACGATTTATTTCAATAATATGTCATAGAATTGTAAAACTAATATTGTCTAGTAATATTGAAAGTTGAATGTTTGTATTGTAAACTTGTTAGATTTGATGAATTTAATTTTTACCGGTAAATATTTGCACATGTAAGAAATAAAATCATTCATATGATAATAAATGTGCCAAAAGATAAAATAATATAAATACGTGATATAACTTGAACGTAAAAACGTTTGTATTGAAAAATATGAACTCCTTTAAGAAGATTTTGATTGACTGTTGGTTATTGAATGATAGTATTTTGTTCACGAAAAATGAGTAATTAAGCTACTAAGGTGAGGCATTTTAATGTATATAATTATACTCTTTATACTCTATATAATTATACAACCGCATGTGTAATGATGATCAGGTATACAAATTATAATCGACTTCCCGAAAAGCTAGAAACTTGTAATTTGGCACGAATCGCCCTTAAATGGTAAAACTATAGGGAAAATTCTGAAAATAAAAATTTTCCACCCCCGACCCCCCCTCCAAAGAAGGTAAAAGGGGGGAAATTTGAATTTCTAAAAAAGTACTTTTTTCTTGACTGAAGTAGCAAAACTAGAGGCCCTTTCAAAAACGAAGAACACGTATGTATTTCAAATTAAATTTTCTCTAATTTTGGTCGATATGTGTTTTGCCCTATCTCACCTCCTTCACCATAAAAATGACTTCTAAAGTTAACATTTTTGTAAAATTTATAATTTTTATTAGTTTTTACTCATGTGATGATTTATTTTTTGACAAAGAGACCAAAATTGTGATACGTTACTGGTCATCGTCAAACTTCAGGTTTATCAAAAGTCAATTATAAATTTTAAACGAGTAAAACAATGTAGTCAATTTTTTTGAAGTTTGACAATGTCATTTTCATGTGCTAATTGAGTTGTATTATCTGGTTTGTATTATCGTCATTGTAGGCGTAAGTTGGGTGAGCCCAGGTACGTCGCACCAGCTGATTCTGCACACACCTTTCTTTTTCCTTACACCATGGAGGGCATAAAACCGAAGGTCTTGTCGAAAACCCAAGAACAATTATTACTGTATTTGAATTTAAATTTCCTACAATTTTTATTTTTGGGTTGCCACAACTCACCAACTTCATCCCTAAAATGGTCTCTAAAGTCAATTTATTTGTAAATTTCCATATTCTCTTTCGGGTTTTCTTTATTTGTCAATTTGTTTTTTGAGCAAGATACCTAATTTTTGACACGGAGATGGTCAGTTTCATCGTTAAGGTTTATCTTTGGTCATTTGTCAATTGTACCCCGTTTCAAACCCTGAGAAAGTCTTGTAAACCTTAACTTTTATTAAATTTTTAATTTTCCTAGTGGTTTTTATATTTAGTTAATTTATTCTTTAACTGAGAGACCGATTTTCGTCTAGGGAATAGTCAATACCACCCACATTTATTTGAAGTCATTTTAATAACAATTGTATTGGGAAAATATAAAAAAAATTAGGGTACCAAAACCAGCTTATTGCGATTAAGTATAGCGAACAACCTAAGTGTTGTGATTAGGGTAGCTGTGATTTGTAATTTGTAAGAAAATTTCAAGTATTATAGCAATAAATCAATTACAATCTTTTAAGCATGATTACGACGAGACTTCATTAGAATTTAACTGAACTAAAATAGAACTCTCCTATCTTTGACATATTTTAAACCAGAAATATTATCAAAGTCACTAATAGGGCTCCTAATAAAGTTATAAATGATATTAATTAATATAAATACTGATGGAATTTATTTATTACTTCGTTAATTAATATATTTAAATAATGTTTATAATATCTACGCGTTCAATTATTACTTCGATAACTTATTTGAAACATGTTTATAATATCTGGGCGTTCATATATTTCTTCAGTAAGATATTTAAAACATGATTATAATACTTACGCGTTTATTTATTTCTTAGTAATATATTTGAAATATGTTCATAATACCTGCGCGTTCATTTATTACTTTGATAACATTTTTGTAACATGTTTATAATATCTAGGAATCATTCATAAATTTGTTAAGATATTTAAAGCATGTTTATAATGTATAAACGTTCATTAATTATTTCGATTATATATTGAAACGAGTTTATACCGGTGGTGTCTAAGGCTGTTACCAAGGTATAAGCCAAAGATTGTCGTGAAGTTAAGTGTCCAAAAATAACGTTTGTGCGAAACTGCATTTCTTTTTATTGATTGTACATACAAAATTCTTCTAACTTACTACTTTTTGAATATTTTAATAATCAGTAACGATTGAAAAATATATTTATTTTATACAGTTTCAAAGTTAGTTCATAAAATGAACATGATTTTCACATTGCCACAATAAATAAACATTATTATTATTATTGATTTATTGCAATTGGGCGAATAAATAGTTCTAGGCTAGTGTCCTCGGTGTTTTTTTCTTTTTTTAGGGGGGGGGGCAGGATTTTGAGCGGGAGTCCGTCACCATTGAGGGGACAACGCCCTCAGAGTGGGTGAACGCATTACACCTCCTACAAAAATAATTAATTAGGAATTCAAGGGATACAATTTTGTTTATAAACAACATGTGCGAGGTGTGATGAGTGACCTCGAGTCGTTCTAAACTGGGATGGCTGGAATTAGAGCGGCGGCGCGCGCCGTGCCGCGCCCAACAAAAGCGCGTTACAATACACACGTTGGTAAATTAAATAAATGCAGTCGAGGTTTTTGATTTACACGTTCAATGGGAAATTTCAAAACTTAGTTTCAGTGCTTGCTTTTTAAAAATAGATACTAGAGACTATTTTCTTTTATTTATGGAACCCGATAATGGGGTCTTATAGTTGTAATATACTAGCTAACAGAGTAAACTCTATATAATTTTATGATGAGAAGAATTACACTCTAAAATTATGATGTCTCCTGATATAAAAATGAAAGTATGTTTATTTAAAAATATAACAAAAAAACATTACCAAGAAAGAAATTTAAAAAAATAGAAACCTGAAGTGCAGTTAAGACTAACTGCAAATACAGTTCACTATTTATTTTGTAGCGAATGTATTTCATTACTTGGCAAATGTTGACTTTGACTTTCTCAATACTCTTAAATTTTCCATTTATACCAGCAACTCTACACATATTTCATGGTTTTTTATACGTTTCATCGTACTTGGGTTGTTTTCATTTTGATTTTCGCGGACAAATGTCGTAACTGATTAGTATAATAAAAATAAGTTCATGACGTTTCGGGATCTGGAATCTGATCCCGTCTTTAGGTGGAAAAGAACCTAGACTTAACTAGATTGGGGTTGTTACGTTTCAGGCCGTATTTCATGGCAGTAACCGCGAGTAGCAGCATACCATTTTTTCTACGATGGGCGATATTTCTTCAGGTATACCGCAAATTTCACATTCGTTTAAACGTCAGCCGCCATAACGTTTTGCGCTTTAAAAAACGGCATTTTACACGTACTTTTCTGTTTTTCATGCTTATTTTGGATTGGTATATATATTTATTACTGGCAATGATCTGCAATGTATTCCTAAAGGGGACTTGCCTAACTGGTGTATACGTAGCGAAAAAAACGTATTTTTGCGAAATTATTTTATAAATTGAAAACTTAATAATTCATCAACGTTATTGTCGGTCTCAAAAATCTCTGTCTTGAACGTCTGTCTATCCGACCGTGTTTCATTCGTCACTGCGTCATTTTGATTCGTGTTCATAGTTACAGTGTCGGTGGTAATTGTCGGGATTATGGCTTTCAATCATCCACAATCTCACAATGTGTCTATGTTGTAGCTCGGCCATGAACTTGTGGCAAGACAAGGGCCCCAGCCTGGGTCTTCAGCTGTGTGTCTGCGGATGGATCAGTTGCTCTCTATGTCGTCATGTCCACAATCTCACAATGTGTCTATGTTGTAGCTCGGCCATTAACTTGTGGCAAGACAAGGGCCCCAGCCTGGGTCTTCAGCTGTGTGTCTGCGGATGGATCAGTTGCTCTCTATGTCGTCATGTCCACAATCTCACAATGTGTCTATGTTGTAGCTCGGCCATTAACTTGTGGCAAGACAAGGGCCCCAGCCTGGGTCTTCAGCTGTGTGTCTGCGGATGGATCAGTTGCTCTCTATGTCGTCATGTCCACAATCTCACAATGTGTCTATGTTGTAGCTCGGCCATTAACTTGTGGCAAGACAAGGGCCCCAGCCTTGGTCTTCAGCTGTGTGTCTGCGGATGGATCAATTGGTCTCTATGTCGTCATGTCCACAATCTCACAATGTGTCTATGTTGTAGCTCACCCATGAACTTGTGGCAAGACAAGGGCCCCAGCCTGGGTCTTCAGCTGTGTGTCTGCGGATGGATCAATTGCTCTCTATGTCGTCATGTCCACAATCTCACCATGTGTCTCTGTTGTAGCTCGGCCATTAACTTGTGGCAAGACAAGGGCCCCAGCCTTGGTCTTCAGCTGTGTGTCTGCGGATGGATCAATTGGTCTCTATGTCGTCATGTCCACATCTCACAATGTGTCTATGTTGTAGCTCACCCATGAACTTGTGGCAAGACAAGGGCCCCAGCCTTGGTCTTCAGCTGTGTGTCTGCGGATGGATCAGTTGCTCTCTACGTCGTCATGTCCACAATCTCACCATGTGTCTATGTTGTAGCTCGGCCATTAACTTGTGGCAAGACAAGGGCCCCAGCCTGGGTCTTCAGCTGTGTGTCTGCGGATGGATCAGTTGCTCTCTATGTCATCATGTCCACAATCTCACAATGTGTCTATGTTGTAGCTCGGCCATTAACTTGTGGCAAGACAAGGGCCCCAGCCTGGGTCTTCAGCTGTGTGTCTGCGGATGGATCAGTTGCTCTCTATGTCATCATGTCCACAATCTCACAATGTGTCTATGTTGTAGCTCGGCCATTAACTTGTGGCAAGACAAGGGCCCCAGCCTGGATCTTCAGCTGTGTGTCTGCGGATGGATCAGTTGCTCTCTATGTCATCATGTCCACAATCTCACAATGTGTCTATGTTGTAGCTCGGCCATGAACTTGTGGCAAGACAAGGGCCCCAGCCTGGGTCGTCAGCTGTGTGTCTGCGGATGGATCAGTTGCTCTCTATGTCGTCATGTCCACAATCTCACCATGTGTCTATGTTGTAGCTCGGCCATTAACTTGTGGCAAGACAAGGGCCCCAGCCTGGGTCTTCAGCTGTGTGTCTGCGGATGGATCAGTTGCTCTCTATGTCATCATGTCCACAATCTCACAATGTGTCTATGTTGTAGCTCGGCCATGAACTTGTGGCAAGACAAGGGCCCCAGCCTGGGTCGTCAGCTGTGTGTCTGCGGATGGATCAGTTGCTCTCTATGTCGTCATGTCCACAATCTCACAACGTGTCTATGTTGTAGCTCGGCCATGAACTTGTGGCAAGACAAGAGCCCCAGCCTGGGTCTTCAGCTGTGTGTCTGCGGATGGATCAGTTGCTCTCTATGTCGTCATGTCCACAATCTCACAATGTGTCTGTGTTGTAGCTCAGCCATGAACTTGTGGCAAGACAAGAGCCCCAGCCTGGGTCTTCAGCTGTGTGTCTGCGGATGGATCAGTTGCTCTCTATGTCGTCATGTCCACAATCTCACAATGTGTCTATGTTGTAGCTCGGCCATGAACTAGTGGCAAGACAAGGGCCCCAGCCTGGGTCTTCAGCTGTGTGTCTGCGGATGGATCAGTTGCTCTCTATGTCGTCATGTCCACAATCTCTCAATGTGTCTATGTTGTAGCTCAGCCATGAACTAGTGGCAAGACAAGGGCCCAGCCTGGGTCTTCAGCTGTGTGTCTGCGGATGGATCAATTGCTCTCTATGTCGTCATGTCCACAATCTCACCATGTGTCTATGTTGTAGCTCGGCCATGAACTACCGGCAGGACGACGGCCCCAGCCTGGGTCTTGAGCTGGGAGTCTATGGATGGCGTAAACGATGCCTCTATGTCGTCATGCTGGGATTGCTCATCGTTGTTCTTGGTTGCTTTGTTGCCACCCTGGTACTCATCAGTGCGATCGACTTCAACCTGGTAAGTTCAGATAGCCCTCCACTGATTTCACGCTTCGTAAGTGGATGTATGTATATAACGGGGATCCGTTATATTAAAATAATTAAGTAGATTTCACGTCTTATATATTTTAAGTTGTGTGTTGTTTAGCTTTACGTGTAAAAACCTAATATTTACTCTTTATTAGTGTTGATTGTTTTTATTTTTAAAGAATTATATTAAACAAAATAACTTGTTCCTTTACCTAATTTTTTATCCAAAATACATTTAAATTGTATGATTTTCGGGCGGTCGTAAATTATTGCAGACATTTTTAAAGTTACATAAAAGAATGATCAAATAACGTGACCAGGTAGTCTTAGGAGGATTCCTAGACGATTCAATCCCCTCGGCCACGAAGTCGGGATTGGCGGAGGGGATCTTTTTCCTATATGCTTTCTTAAGCCTATTACATTCTTATTTAGCTTGATGAGATTTGCTTTCCATGCATTCTGAGTACTTAAAACTAATCCTGCTTTAAGTAATAAAATTCCATCATTTATTCATTTGCTCCTTTTTCTTTCCTTTATTTTGTATATTTTAACAGGACTTGAAATATCCATGTAAAAAACAAAGGTGTCTATAAAAATTGAATACCTTTTATCTGCTGTTGATTCTCCACAAAATTCTTGTCAATCATTTTTGCTGCCCTAAAACAGAGTTCTCTGACATTTTATCAATGAATTGACTAAACTAGAACTAGAAATACGTCTACAATTTACAATTTTGCTACGATTTTACAATTCATAATAATATTATGTCAGGTTATCTCAGTAAAAAATGTAAACAAATCGTGACGTCTTTAATAGACCGGAAACAAAACCTCCCGCTGAGACAAAACTTAATCCTGACAAATCAGAGAAAATATATTATTGACACCTCAACTAAGGCTATATTTTTACCCAGTAGGCTAACAGAGCTTGCTTGAAAACGGAAATGGGTCTACAATTGACGACTTAAGCTTTGGTTCCACAATCTCATGGGAGTTAAGAGACATGAGTATAATAATTCCGGGCGTCCATAAAATATTCATCGGGTTTTAATAACATATATCTCGCTAAATTTTTGTCCCACAACACTGTGACTCATACGTGATTGAAGAATTTTTTCTAAGTTTTATAAACATATATTCATTGTTTATTGTTAACCTTTTTCACTTTCATTAGTTGTTTTTAAAATGCCTACAATTGAAGAAAAAACCTTCGGTGTCTTAAGATTTGATAAACGTTTTTCTTTAATAACTTCGTCCAGCGTGAGTTCTTCAGACATTTTGGAAGATCTGCTCCAACTCAACAGAGCACTTTGCGATGGATCGGCAGTTCAAAAACACAGGAAGCCTGTTGAAACGTAAGAATCCCGGTCGACCAAGTTTATCTGTTGATACAGCAAAGAGATTCGCTGATAGTTGGATTGGCCGCTGTGCTGAGGATGACTTAGCTCTCCTAAGGTGGCCACCCCGTTCCCTGGACCTTACTGTATGCGATTTCTTCTCTGGGGCTATGTGAAGGACAGGGTAAACATCCCGCCATTAGCTCAAACCCTGCCATAGCTCCGAGAAAGGATTCGCGTTGCAGTGACAACAGTAAGCCAGCATGTGCTTTCCAACGTTTGGGTAGAGTTGCAACATAGACTGGAAACATGTTTCGCTGCAAACGGGCAGCATATTGAGCAGCTTCAGTGATATCAAACAAAACTTGAGAGCTTTCTCTTTCAATCCATGCAATTTTTAGTAGAATTCACATATTTGTAAGTTCAATAAATTATTTTAAAACCCGATGAATATTTTATGGACACCCGGTACTATAATTCTCTTGTTATCTACAGACCTTGACTTACCACGGACCTGATCTTCCTCGATGTGCAGGGAGGTATAGATGACCTGAGTATCTCTGTGAACGGGGTGCACCTGAGGGAGTACAGCTACGTTTTGTCTTCGTTGGCGGCCTCTCGGCTGACTTCCAGGTCCGGAGAGCCTTTGACTTTCGAGTCCAACTGCAACATGTCCCTGGTGGTCACCGACGAAGACGGCCATCCTGACCAGTACCTCCACCTCTGGAGCGCCACTCAGGATTCTGGTAGGATACAGTTGATTATTTCTATACTTGGGGAGGAAAGGGCTCAATGTCCATTGTTCCAAAACCTGGATAAGGCACCATGTCTTATTTCCATTTGGGCAGTGAGACAGTCTGAGGTGAAAAAAAAACAAAAAAAAAAAACACTGCAACAAAGCAGCTTTGAGGTTAAATTTGCCAAGAGATATGTGGGATTTTTTAGGCCTGGTATGTAGTGGTAGAAGGCGGAAACAAACTGTCACTTTTTGTTTAAAATTTAATTTACTTATCTGAATAAATGAAATCTCATGGGGGTTATACACTTTTTAATGGAGATAAAAGCGTTTAAGCAGACCATTATCGTTTTCATGGCGGCCATTTTGATGACGTCATATCAGAGAGTTCCTGACCTGTGATCGATTGTCCCCCAGAGATTTTTTAATCTTTTTACATTTATATTTAATAAGAAAAATCTCTAACTGGTATCAAAAGTAAAATGTTTTGACCAGTTTCGACGCTTAATACACGGACTAAATAGTGTATTTCAACCCTTTTACCAACTATCCTATCTTAGCTTGATGTTAAGTTTATTACTTTACAAATGTAACCTAGTACTACTCAGTATAACTAAGCATATAACATATAACCAGGTACTGTGTACCTTGGAGTGTACATCTGTATAATACGGGCGGATACGGACTGCTCCCCCTTGGGCGCTTGCGACAGGGACATACGGATTGCTCCCCCTTGGGCGCTTGCGACGGGGACATACGGACTGCTCCCCCTTGGGCGCTTGCGACAGGGACATACGGACTGCTCCCCCTTGGGCGCTTGCGACAGGGACATACGGATTGCTCCCCCTTGGGCGCTTGCGACGGGGACATACGGATTGCTCCCCCTTGGGCGCTTGCGACAGGGACATACGGATTGCTCCCCCTTGGGCGCTTGCGACAGGGACATACGGACTGCTCCCCCTTGGGCGCTTGCGACAGGGACATACGGATTGCTCCCCCTTGGGCGCTTGCGACGGGGACATACGGACTGCTCCCCCTTGGGCGCTTGCGACAGGGACATACGGACTGCTCCCCCTTGGGCGCTTGCGACAGGGACATACGGACTGCTCCCCCTTGGGCGCTTGCGACAGGGACATACGGACTGCTCCCCCTTGGGCGCTTGCGACAGGGACATACGGACTGCTCCCCCTTGGGCGCTTGCGACAGGGACATACGGACTGCTCCCCCTTGGGCGCTTGCGACAGGGACATACGGACTGCTCCCCCTTGGGCGCTTGCGACAGGGACATACGGACTGCTCCCCCTTGGGCGCTTGCGACAGGGACATACGGACTGCTCCCCCTTGGGCGCTTGCGACGGGGACATACGGATTGCTCCCTTTTGCCGTTATGGAATGCTACAAGTCGTGACTATACCAATATTAGTATAAATAATTGTCATGGCGTTTTAAGAAATGGGGCGCACTATCACAACAGACAAAAAATAATAGAGATGTAAAAAGTATATATTTATTTATTTACATTTCCGGAAACGCCTCTAATTATTTTAATGTAAAAAAACGGATCTGGATAACTATATTTTGGATGAAGTTCTCCCATAGGAAAATCCCTGAGGCTTAACTTACCCCAGTTCGGCACAGCCGATGATAACTGATTACCGGCCGGAGTAGGGGTGAATTCCTTTATACTCTAATTTAGATGTGTCGATCTATCTGTTTTGCGAACTCGTCCGAGAGAACACAATTTTACATGTCTGTTCGAAGGTTTTTTGGGATCCGACCACGTGCACGGTAGTAATCGTGCTAACACGCACTCGAAAAATGAAAATTATATTTCCCATATATGATTATGTTACATTTTGAAACAAATCGGGGATTTTTCTGGGTAAACATTTTTTCCCCCACGAAATCTTCATATCCCGAAAGTACACATAAGAAGCTATTAATTAATAGAAATATTAATATGAATGCTGAGTACAGCCTCGTCTAAAAATATTGACAAACATTCGAACACGGCAAGGGGGAGCAATCCGTATGCCGCCGTTTCTACATAGACCCCCTCTTAACCGACCCACACGGGACCGGACCTAGGTCGGATAACTTAAAAGGTCGGTTAAAACGGGCAATCCTCTGAACATCCAAAAATGAAAGCTGTATTGATTTAAGGTTCTATTATCATCATTCTAAAGCCGCTCGTTGATTATTTAGAAAATAAACTATAATTATCAACCTATTTCCTAAAATAATTACTGTAGAAATGTCGCAAATAACCCCAAAACACGGTCAAAACAAAATATTTTTATAAACTAAATAGTAGACGTGTTTAAAAAAAAGTTCTTAAGTTAACACCTTTAATATCGTGTTTATATTTTTTTATCAAATCTTTAATGCGGTGTTGATTGTCATTGCATCTACTGTACGTTTTCATAAATTAATAAATGCTGTATTCAAAATATTTTACTCGTAACATCCTGTAGAGTTGAGCGTAACGTTTCCATCACCGAGTATTGAAACGGAAATGCCGCAATTTCTTGAAAAGGGCGGTAAAACAGAACTGTTCTAAAAACAGAGTTGGTTAAAACGATCTTTAATATTTCATCATCAAGGGTGGATAATCCGATCGTCGGTTAAAACGAGGTCGATTAAGAGGAGGTCTACTGTACCTGCTAGGGGGGAGCAGTCCGTATTCAGCCGTATAATTAAGGTGACCAGACGTCGCGTTTTGAACGGGACAGTCCCGTTTTTTAGCGACGTGTCCCGTTGTCCCAACGAACTCTCTCAGGACGCCCATTTGTCCCGTTTTGGCATTATTGGTAAGAAAAACACTTTCTAAAATAAGATTTTATGTAAAAAATACCCCCGTTGCAGCAGACCTGCATACTCAGCGAATTTCAAATGCAAAACAACGTATTTCAAGCAAACATAGCAAGATTTGACATGTTTTGTTAAGCTCCATAAGAATAACATGGGAAATGAGTATGCAGGTTTGCTGCTACAGGTATATTAAAACTGGATGGTTTTAATTCAATATTTAGTAGATATGAACTAGAAGAAGCCATTTACCAAGTTTTATCAAGATATGTTTAGAAATAAGCGAGATATAGAATTTTACTTATTTCCCATAAGGTTAACATTGGGACAACGTACTGTGTTTACCACTTTCAATATCTCGGTAACCAATGGGCATAGAGCAGTGATTCAAAATACTAAATTATTTGTTTTTTTGAGCTGAATTCAATGGTGCCCACAAAAATTTGATAAATTTTATTTTTCTATGTAAAAAACTCAAAAAACCCATTTTTGGGGGGGTTTATCCCCCTTTACCCCCCCTTCCGGTGGTCCGATCGGGCTGGTTCACGAACTCGTCCAATTGATTACCACTTTACATGTCCGTACCAAATTTCATAAAGATCGGACCATTTTTGCGGCCGCTATCGTGCTAACAGACACATAGATATATATATATATAGATATATATATATATAGATATATATATATATATATATATATATATAAAAATTCGAACGAATAGTGTTTTTTGCTTCTGGGGGCCCCAAAACGAAAAGTTATAGTGGTCCCGAGCTGAGGTCTTACCATGAGACCTACGGTAATAGCTTCTTCCCTATAGGGGAAATTCGCTAAAACTCTTAAATAAAATTTTACGGTTCTTTTGTAATTGTCTAGTGACTTAAAATTAATTGTTAAAATGAACTATAGAGTATAGCACATATTTTCAATCTGAAAGTGTCTAAAAACCTACCAAAATGCTCCTAATTTTTTAAAATTTCCCGAGGGAGAACCCCCAGTCTCCCTCTTTGTCGTGGGTATGGAAATACGTTTGAATATAAAAAACTTAATTAATTTTTTTTCGGTTCTTTTGTAGTTTCCTAGTAGCTTAAAATTAATGGTAAAGATGAACTAGAGTATAGCACATATTTTCAATATGAAAGAGTCTAAAAACGCACCAAAATGCTCATAATTTTTAAAAATTTTCCTGGGGAGGACCCCCGCACCCCTCTCTCTTTGTGTGGGATATGCCCCCACACCCCCCGGCGGTCGGCGTCCCGTTTTGGCTGTTCCAAAATCTGGTCACCTCACGTGTAACACAGTGGTCTATTGTTCTAACCGAATGTTTATTGTGAGCATGTGTGTTATGTGAGAGAAATGCCTAAAATAATTGAAAATCCAAAAAACAATAAACTATGTTTGTACGCTGATGATTCAAACCTAAAAGTATCCGGAAAAAATATAGAAAACTTAGAAATCGGGGCATTTTTGGAATTGAATAATGTTCAGCAATTTCTAAAAAACCATAAACTTAATCTAAATACATCTAAAACAAATGTTATGGCATTCTCAACTAAAAAAATGAAAAATAAAGCTAAGCCAAGTATAATCTATGATTCAACAACATCAGAACAAATCTCGGAGACTATAAATTTTTGGGATTGCATATCGATGAAAGTTTAAATTTGAATTACCACACTGAAAAACTTTTAAAACTGCTTCATTCCCGATTGTATGCTTTAAAACGATTGTCTTATCTGTGCAATTTAGATTTGCTAAAAAATATACTTTGCTCATATTCATTCACATTTATGTTATGGTATATCACTATATGGTGTCACTTCAAAACAAAATTTGAACAAATCTTGGTTGTCCAAAAAAAGCTATACGAATTATGCTACACCTGAAAAACGATGAATCAGTAAAATTACACTTTAAAGATTTAAACATTTTAACTGTTTATGGAGTATATATAATAGAAACCATATGTTTAGCTAGGGAATCAGGTGGAAGTATAGATCCACTTACGCTCCACAAATATAAAACTAGGCATAAAAGAGATAGTTACCTCATCTCATAGATTGGAATTTTTCAGGAAAAAGCCAACATATGCCGGTTCATTATCCATAAACAAATTACCTGACTCTATAAAAACTGAACTAAGCCACAAAACATTCAAAACAAAACTAAAAAAATTTGATAGAAAAATCACCATAATTAGAGGAATTCACTGAATAGTGTGGTTCACTGAATGAATTAGTTTAGTCTGAGTAATGTGTTTGCATATCTATCTATGTATGTGTATTTTTATTTTCTAGTTAGCCTATTGCTTAATCACTTAATCATAATCACTTTATTAAGACAGGTACCTCATGGAGGACGTTACCCTGAATATGAGAGAAGGATGAGTGAGTATTTGAATATTGACGCTATTTGTTGAACAAATGTATATGATTATAAATAAAGATTTTTTTATTTGATTTGTCCCAGCAGCCAGGCGCGCGGTGGTGGCCGGGGCCTCCCAGTTCCGAGTCAGCGACCCCAGGGGCAGGAACCTCTTCGCCGCTCGGCCCGGGGAGGTCACCGTCGGCACGGACGCCCTTCGAGTCCTCCAAGGTCTAAAATTGATTTTCAATAAATTTTAGTTGTTTATTTTATTTTTAGTTTTAATTTATTTCATGAAATAATTATCCCATTACGTTTGCAACTTAGGATTTACTTATTGCACATATTCTGCACTGTTGTTGAATTATTAGGATCTTTTCCGTTATACGTATACCACCATTCCAAATTTATCCTTCTAGCTTGATTTTTGACCGAGCACCATAAACTAGGTCAAATAATAGTTATTAATCGTTTTTAAGTGGAAATTTCTTGAAAGAATATATTACCTGCGGTTTCGTTATCTTATCTACCGTTATCTTTGTTTAGACGCGATAAGCAATCGTCTGGCCGTCTAATGGTCCCAGTTGCAGTTGGTTAGGCTAGGTAAGGTTAGGTTAGGTTATGTTAGGTTAGGTTAGGTTAGTTTAGGTTAGATTACCTAACCTAACCTTTCCTAGCCTAACTTACCAAAATCAAGCTTGAAAAACAAACCCGAAACAGTGGTATACGTATAACGGAAAAGATCCAATTATTATTCTGTTGCGTGTTCTCTTTTTTACCTACGTTGTGCGTAGATGGTGTGTTTTGTCCACTATGCCATTATTGGACTGAGTAAAACAACACTCCTAAAGAGGAGAAGAAACAGCGTAAACTCAATGTGTAGTACTAGATTACTGCTGCAGCTTTGCCTGCACTGACATTTACAATTCCATTAATAAAATTTGGACTTGCAGCTAGATCTTCTTACTCAAATAGGATAATTTACTTGAAATTGCTATTCAATATCAAATAGTAGGAAGAAATACCAATTTTTAATATCTAGGACTAGGGAACTGGCTTTGCCAGTCCCTCATTGCACTAGATGATGATTGGTCCGAATTTTTGTGTATATTTACTGTCTTGTAAGATACAGTTTAAGTGTAAATATATTTTAAGTGTTATGAATTTTTTTTATTTACATTAAGTGAATAAAACAACACGTATCATACTACTAAAGAAATAAAGGTTGTTCTTGATTATAGCAGGGGTCTTGATCACGTAAGATCCTAGCGTATTAAACACGTTCACATTTATTTCAGTAAAACTTTTATAGGTGGTGCCCACTTCTCCGGCAGTGTTCAAACCTCGATGCTCAGGTCAAACTTGGGATCTGAACTTATGTAAGTGTATAAAAATAAATAGTATTGTCAATTATTAATGGGATTTATTGGCTAGGGTCAAATGATCACATCCAGCAGTTTTATAGAACAATCCAAAAAATATTTGTATTTATGACTTCATGAAATTTAGAATTTAATGAAACAAAATTTAAGAAAGAACTTGTCAACCATCTGTTAAGCCTACGTCTGTACAATGATAAATAATTTATTGATAATGTTAAATTTAGTGTCAGAGCTTAGTGATTTCAAAATCTCTGATAACGCCATGCTTGTAAACCTTGTAACGGCAATAAAATATTCTTATTGTTATTGGATAATTTATATTAAGGAAATCATTTTTACTCTTTTTTAGATTTAAAATGTTATACTAATCTAAATGCTGTGTTATGTTTCTAGTATAAATAATTTTGTAAAACAGTAAGGAAACAAACAATTTCTCATATAAGCAGCTTTAATTCGTTTATATGTGTTTACTTCTGTTAACTAGTGTTGTGATATTATGCATCCTTATTACTTTCAACTAGTGCATGCTATTTGAAATGTCATACTTCATGATTAATGGAAATATTACTCATAGTAAAAATAATTATTCCATTAGGTTTGCAACTTAGGATTTACTTATTGCACTTATTCTGCATTGATGTTGGATTATTATTCTGTTGGATGTTCTCTATTTCAGTCTTACATATAAAGTCGTACATTTCATTTATGTAAGTTATTTGTAAGTAAGTGGTAGATGCATTTATGTTACATTTATTTCTAAGTGAGTTTCAGACAAATAAATTAAGTACTATAACTTTTCATCTGAATTACTCAGAATATCACTTTTTTCTGGACATTTTCAAACGATCCTAGGTTTATACAATTATTTTCTATGGAATATCTTTAAACTGACATTTTAGATATTTTGAAACAGATGCTCTTACTTCAGCTCTTCAAACTGTCAAAATGATCGTTAAATTATTATTACTTTTTCATATTCATGGCACTCGACCCCAGTTCTGTGACGGCTGCGTCGCAGAATCGGGTCCCGATGATGACGCATACTTTTAGCAGTCCCTTGTACTGTACCGGCTCACTCCTTGCTTTGCTTTTCAACTTTCACGCACAGGCCTTAGGCCCACGTGGGGAAGGGGGCAAATGCGAGGTAAAAAGAGGCCGGAACACTCTTTTATTAAAAATAACGACTAGGATATTTAAACTCCTCTAAAATGTTAATATCAGACTTTGGGCTTCCTCAAGGAATATCATAAGATTTTAAGGGCGTAATTAGGTCAATAATGATCTAGCTTAGTTTAAACATTAAGCCCAGTCGGTTCAGTAGTTTTTTTAGGACGCACAAAACAAACAGGTAGACACACAAACATTAACCACCTGTTTAATATTTCATATATATTACGAGTTTTTCATGGGGACCTCCTTATTGTAGGTGAATACCAAAAAGAATGATATACAACCTAAGAAAAATTTTAATGTTATTTTTATTTTATTTTTTATTTTTGCAGTCATTTGCCATCACTGATTAGTGGAAACAAGGTTCGCAACGTTTCGGGATCTGGAAACTGATCCCGTCTTCAGGAGGAAAAGAACCTAAAACATAACAAGATTAGAAACACACAGCCAGGAGGACCTGAACAAAACATAGCTCAAACAGAACTGTAAAAGCTGTTAAAAACACTAATGTTTCAAATAAAATATACGAGGTACGTTCGGAAAGTAAGTTCCGTTTGAGAGTAAACAAATTCTCAATGTTTACGACATTATTATTATATACATCTTAAAGAGCGGACCTTAAACTACTTTTACATATACAAATATTTAGGCACTTGTCATATCTAGGGAGAAGCTTTTCAGTTCGTACTGAAAAGAATTCTGCCGTCTGTGCACGCAGCCACCGTTGACGCCAACTTTAAGTTCATCGTCAATCACAAACGGACAAAGGTTACAATGGTGTACAGATGAGTTCGTGAAATCTGTGGGAAACACTCAGAGGGATCAGTAATTTTGAATTTCCTTTTTTCCCGAGCTAAATAGTTGATTTTGGTAAGGAGATCGTCTTTAACGACAGACGGTTGGCCACTCCTCTCTTCATCGTGGACATTAGTGCGACCATCTTTACAGTTCCGGAAAAAATTAAATTCAAAATTACTGATCCCTCTGAGTGTTTCCCACAAATTTCACGGACTCTTCTGTACACCATTGTAACCTTTGACGGTATGTGAATGACGATGAACTTAAAGATGGCGTCAGCGGGTGGCTGCGTGCACAGACGGCAGAATTCTTTTCAGTACGAATTGAAAAGCTTCTCCCTAGATATGTCAAGTGCCTAAATATTGTGGGAACTAGCCTATGTAAAAAAGTAGTTTAAGGTACGCTCTTTAAGATGTAAATAATAATAGTAATAATGGTGTAAATGAATTGAGAAACTTTTTACTTCCAAAACGAACTTACTTTCCGAACGTACCTCTTAAGACAGAAATCACAAAAATCACCAATCAGAATAGAACACGCCCACATCCAATCAGAGCAGAGCAACGACTAAAAAGACCGAAACGTCGTGAAACTTATTTCCACTTATCAGTGATGGCAAAAGTTTGCAAAAATCAAATTTAAACAACCTTTCCATCACCAACAATGAATTTCAAACAAAGAGACGGTTCAAACCTATTCTATTTTTGGCTTCTCTCACCTTGGTAAATTTGCTGCAGAGCTGATTGTTCAATTTTTGTTGAGTGGTGAAATCTCAACGCCGTCAATTGTTCTTAAAACACTTAACTCATAAAACACATGTGTATGTACACACATAACAGTCTCTCGCTACCCGATATTTCGCGGAACCAAAACGTAACGTCCCGCGTCTTCAGGGGGGATTTCCCCTAAATTTTGAAGCTTCCCGCACTACTCTAATATCCTATTTAACTGGTTAAAAAATTATCATGATGGTATAGCCTCTGAATCACTGTGTATTACCAAAAAAGGTGTAAATTACCTGGAAATACAGCCAATTCATGTACATTTTCTGTGTATGATTGAATAAAGTTATTTTGATTGATTGATTGATTGATTGATTGACTTCCCAGTCGCGCACACGATGCGAGCGCCTGACAACTGACGAAGCTGCGAGCGCCTGCAACGGTTGTCGTCAGGCGTTCGCATCGTGAGCGCGACCGGGAAGTGCGGGAAGCTTCAAAATTTAGGGGAAATCCCCCCTGAAGACGCGGGACGTTACGTTTTGGTTCCGCGAAATTTCGGGTAGCGAGCGACTGTTATTTGTGTACATACATGTGTTTGTGTTAAGTGTTTTAAGAACAATTATTGACGGCGTTGAAATTTCACCATCCAACAAAAATAGAACATTCAGTTCTGCAGCAAATTTACTAAGGGGAGAGAAGCCTTAAATAGATTTGACATTCTCTCTTACCTACGAAAATTATGTCATTTAAAACCAGAAAGATGCGGTCGGTTGCAGGATGGAGTCAGCGACGCGGCGGCTGCACGTGATGGCAGCAGGACCCTCGGGCGTCTCTATAGAGAGCCGGGCCGCCGACATCAGCGCGTCCTGCCTCACAGACCTCAGCCTGTCGTCGGTGGATGGCCGAGTAAGTCTGTTACGGGAACGTCTCATGGACGGCAACAAACTCGGTCAATTTTTTGTCCGGGTTCGACGCCGCTCGACTTTGACGTTTCTGTGCAGAATGAAAATGTCCGGGTTTAACAAACCAGGACACTTTCAAAACAGTCATAAGCATCACCGATATTTTGAAAAATCATATCAGCCTTAAAATCTTAGCGCATCAGTCTTCTTTCAGGCGGTGCAGTCGAACATTTTTATGATACGTTTTCTTATATTTTTATGTTACTCGTGATAAGATACTTCCCAGGAATTAAAACAGATATTTTTGGATGTAAAATTTGTGAGCTACCGACGTTAACGGTGCAATAATGGGGCGAAAATTCCCATCTTTCTCGCATCATTCACGGAGACACAGTTTAGCCTGCAGGGTCTATGTAATTGGGAATGACTTATGATTAATGAATGTCTTAAACATAACATCAAGGAAATTAAAAAATATATAAAAAACTTCGTTATTGGTGGAAAATATTCTTTTTCTTCTGTATTGGAAGTGTCAAATCTTTTAAAATTATTTCATTTTGTAGGCCAAATGATTGCATATTATATCCCAAAAAATAAAATTTTAATAATTTAAACTTTGTCCTGGAATGATGCACAAACAAACTGAACTTAACACCTGCATAATTTGATTAGGTAACCCGCATTCCACAAAAGAATCCTACCGGAATACTCTTATGACACATCCCAATCACATGCACTGATAAAAAGTTGAGAAAAATAATGTAAAAAAATCATTAGACTGGCATGCTGCCTGGCGGAATAGTTTGTCCCTAACGGCGCCCGCACAACCTTAAACTCGCCTTTTGATTGTTAACTGTGGAACATATGGTTCTAAAAAATGTGCAACAACTTAAAAAGATTTTGGAATTACCTCTTTCAACTACCAACCTGTTAGCATGGTCTTTCGAAGCCGAAAACGTAGTGGTACACTACTCTAAGATATCTTAAAACACATATGAAAAATTATAATCACCCGTTAGTTTACTTTTGTAGTGATTTCTAATATCCTTTTTAACTGGTGAAAAAATTATCATGATGGTATAGCCTCCGAATCACTGTATATTACCAAAAAAGGTGTAAATTACCTGGAAATACAGCCAAAGTGATCCATCTATTGGTGTGAACTACCAATGGTTACGTACCGTCATGGGTACATTTTCAAGTTCTAAAACATAAGCTAAAACATTCTTCTTCAATGATGGTGTGGTTGAAGAAACGTCAGACATAAAACATACACGAAAACATTGAGACGAAGAAACGGACAACGAACAATTAATACAAACGAAAAACTGGCCAGTACGGAACCGAACATTTGTTGCCGGCGAAAGATGAATCATGACCACACCATCATTGAAGAAGAATGTTTCAGCTTAGGTTTTAGAACTTGAAAATGTACCCATGGCGGTACGAAACCATTCGTAGTTCACACCAATAGATGGATCACTTTGGCTGAATTTCCAGGTAATTTATACCTTTTTTGGGAAAAAATTATACATAACATGTCTTTTATTGAATTTTAGATAAGATTGAAATCGCCAGGCATCCACATTCCGAATCTGGAAAGCGTGCCGCTGCTGCAGCCTCAGAAGTCCCGGTACCTGACGCTGGAGGCGACGGCCAGCGCGAGGGACTACCAGGTCTGCATGTGCAGCAACGGCAAACTGTTCGTCAGCAAGCCCCACGGCGAGTGCAGCGTCGACATCGATGGCGTGCAGTGCCGCTAGACAACATCCAACTACCAAACCCACGTCGGTAGCTCCGTCAAACCAGACCCAACAACCACCACCAGCGACGGCGAGCAGTGCCGCTAAACAAACCCAACAACCACCACCAACGACGGCGTGCAGTGCCGCTAAACAAACCCAACAACCACCACCAACGACGGCGTGCAGTGCCGCTAAACAAACCCAACAACCACCACCAACGACGGCGTGCAGTGCCGCTAAACATACCCAACAACCATCACCAGTGACGGCGTGCAGTGCCGCTAAACAAACCCAACAACCACCACCAACGACGGCGTGCAGTGCCGCTAAGCAAACCCAACAACTATCACCAACGACGGCGTGCAGTGCCGCTAAACAAACCCAACAACTATCACCAGCGACGGCGAGCAGTGCCGCTAAGCAAACCCAACAACTATCACCAACGACGGCGTGCAGTGCCGCTAAACAAACCCAACAACCACCACCAACGACGGCGTGCAGTGCCGCTAAACAAACCCAACAACCACCACCAACGACGGCGTGCAGTGCCGCTAAACAAACCCAACAACCACCACCAACGACGGCGTGCAGTGCCGCTAAACAAACGCAACAACCATCACCAACGACGGCGTGCAGTGCCGCTAAACAAACGCAACAACCATCACCAACGACGGCGTGCAGTGCCGCAAAACAAGTCCAACAACCATCACCAACGACGGCGTGCAGTGCCGCTAAACAAACCCAACAACCACCACCAACGACGGCGTGCAGTGCCGCTAAACAAACCCAACAACCACCACCAACGACGGCGTGCAGTGCCGCTAAACAAGTCCAACAACCATCACCAACGACGGCGTGCAGTGCCGCTAAACAAACCCAACAACCACCACCAACGACGGCGTGCAGTGCCGCTAAACAAGTCCAACAACCATCACCAACGACGGCGTGCAGTGCCGCTAAACAAGTCCAACAACCATCACCAACGACGGCGTGCAGTGCCGCTAAACAAACCCAACAACCACCACCAACGACGGCGTGCAGTGCCGCTAAACAAACCCAACAACCATCACCAGCGACGGCGTGCAGTGCCGCTAGACAACATCCAACCACCAAACCCACGTCGGTAGCTCCGTCAGACCAGACCCAACAACCATCACCAGCGACGACGTGCAGTGCCGCTAAACGTACCCAACAACCATCACCAGCGACGACGTGCAGTGCCGCTAAACAAACCCAACAACCATCACCAGCGACGGCGTGCAGTGCCGCTAAACATACCCAACAACCATCACCAGTGACGGCGTGCAGTGCCGCTAAACATACCCAATAACCATCACCAGTGACGGCGTGCAGTGCCGCTAAACAAACCCAACAACCACCACCAGTGACGGCGTGCAGTGCCGCTAAACAAACCCAACAACCATCACCAGCGACGGCGTGCAGTGCCGCTAAACATACCCAACAACCATCACCAACGACGGCGTGCAGTGCCGCTAAACATACCCAACAACCATCACCAGCGACGACGTGCAGTGCCGCTAAACAAACCCAACAACCATCACCAACGACGGCGTGCAGTGCCGCTAAACAAACCCAACAACCACCACCAACGACGGCGTGCAGTGCCGCTAAACAAGTCCAACAACCACCACCAACGACGGCGTGCAGTGCCGCTAAACAAACCCAACAACCACCACCAGCGACGGCGAGCAGTGACGCTAAACAAACCCAACAACCACCACCAACGATGGCGTGCAGTGCCGCTAAACAAACCCAACAACCACCACCAACGACGGCGTGCAGTGTCGCTAAACAAACCCAACAACCATCACCAACGACGGCGTGCAGTGCCGCTAGACAAACCCAACCACCACCACCAGCGACGGCGTGCAGTGCCGCTAAACAAACCCAACAACCACCACCAACGACGGCGTGCAGTGCCGCTAAACAAACCCAACAACCACCACCAACGACGGCGTGCAGTGCCGCTAAACAAACCCAACAACCACCACCAACGACGGCGTGCAGTGTCGCTAAACAAACCCAACAACCATCACCAACGACGGCGTGCAGTGCCACTAAACAAACCCAACAACCACCACCAACGACGGCGTGCAGTGCCGCTAAACAAACCCAACAACCACCACCAACGACGGCGTGCAGTGCCGCTAAACATACCCAACAACCACCACCAACGACGGCGTGCAGTGCCGCTAAACAAACCCAACAACCACCACCAACGACGGCGTGCAGTGCCGCTAAACATACCCAACAACCACCACCAACGACGGCGTGCAGTCCCGCTAAACATACCCAACAATCACCACCAACGACGGCGTGCAGTGCCGCTAAACATACCCAACAACCACCACCAACGACGGCGTGCAGTGCCGCTAAACAAACCCAACAACCACCACCAACGACGGCGTCCAGTGCCGCTAAACAACATACCAACCACCACAACCAACGTCGGTAGCTCCGCCAGACCAGACCCAACAACCACCTCCAACGACGTGCAGCGCACATTGCCGTCACAAAAATCACTCTATAAATGTGGACAGACACACTGAATCTGTCTGTCCTTAGATCTAGATCTCTTACTCAAAAATTAAATTTGCCAAAAATAATAACCACGAGGAATATTAAAAAATAAATTTAATTTTAAATACAATAAATGGTCTTCATTTTTAGAAGACCATTTACCCGCTCTAGTTTTCCCGCTACAGCCAAAAAACGAAAAGTTATTTTTTCGAAACTCAAATTTTCACTCCCTTTCCCCCTCTTGTTGGGGTTTAAAGTTTTGTTTTTAAACTTTTCCCTATAATTTCCCTACCTAACGGATATTCGTGCCAAATTTCAAGTTTGCAGCTCATCGGGAAGCTGATTAGAATTTGGATACCTCAGTCAGTCAATGAGTGAGTGAGTTACACATGCGGCTGTATAGTTGTTTTGAAATGGACTAATTTTATGAATTGTATGTATAATTAGCCATATAATATAGTCGGAACTTCCTTGTGTTTAACACTGCTAATTGAAAATAAACCTTTTTGATAAAATATGACTTTTTACAATGGAATAAACACGATGCTAATATCTAGTGCTTTAAATAATTAGGAAACATTACAAACATGTCTTGCATTTCTTGTGGTAGGCTAATTGAATTACTATAAAACGAATTACAAAGTACTATTGATACAGATTGGCTTCGAGCAGTATTGTTCGTCGCCGCTTTTAGGAAAGTTTAAGGTTAGATTTTTCTTTTTATGGCAAAAGTCAGTCAGCTCTTTCTTAAATCTGAAAGTGCCAAGAAGATTGACATTGCTACCAGCGAATGAGGAGCGGGAAAGAGAAAACCAATCGAAGAACAAAAGCGAAAAATACATTGCTTCTCCAGTCTATTGTTCTGTACTTAATCTGAGGTGTTAAATAATTATAAGACGATACCTACAACTCACATTTTTCTAGTTAAATGCTAACTAATGTGACATCTCTTATCACCCTAAGTGGCATGAGATAAGTAATGGCGTAATAACATAACCTCCTACGTTATTCCATATCACCGTAAATCAGGTGGTGTAATGTAATACCATCGAAGGCGTAAAGAAATACCATTATGAGTCAGTACTTCACTACAGGGTGTAATGTTACATCATTTCACCATTTTGTTGTTTACAGCACTCTTAAAGTGGCACTATACATCTTTGAGGTGGAATTGGGGTGTCAAAGTCAAAGTCAAAGTCAAAGTCAAATTCTTTATTATCGTAAGACTATATCAACTATAGCATTGACAAAATTTCATAATATTTGCAAGTGACTGCAATTGCAAAAAACACAAAATAAAACAATGAATTAAAAATAAAATTAGGCAGAACTTATGTCATTATAATACGATTGAACACTGTAATATTCTTTTTTGATCAAGAGCAGTTTCAATCTTTCTTTATATTTCTGTAAATATGTAAAAACGGTTTCTAAACACTTTTGGTGACATACACCGCTGAGGGTGAGGTATTTTTCCACCCGAAAGAATAGAATACCGTTTTTAGACTAAGAACAGATCAAAATATAGCAGTTATAATGGTACTATTTATGTAGAGTAATTATGCCCCACCCGAACAGACACCAAAGTGAGCTAATAAAGACGTACTAGCCCAAGGAGCCCAATGAAATTATTGAAACTGTTTTTAAATCATAAACGTAGATTTCTTATGAGTAGGCTGTTCCTATATTCATACAAATTGAACAATTTTATATTACTGTAAGGCACTTAACAATCATCTTAAATGTGTTCATATGTTATTAACATTTATAAAATACTTACAGATATACCCGCAGCTTCGCCCGCTGAAAGGATAGCTCATTTTAATTCAATTATATTATGCCTTGTGCAATTTTCAGGAATAATTAACAAATGGACTGATTTATTCGGGTCATGTGCGTACATTTAAACCCTTAAGATGCAGCTCATAATTCCACTCTAGATGAAAATGAGAAAGTGTAGCGCTTCCGCTAAACATGTTCCCCTCATGATTAGCAAATGGTATAAATTAACCTCCTCCAATTTCCCAATACAGAGAATGAGGATAACCCGGAATATAAAACAAAGAATACACTAAGGATGGATTCTCGACTTGACATCAATCTGAATTTAGCACGTTTTTGAAAATAAACTGAAAACTGTAAGAAAAAGTAGGAGGTAAATATCTTGGCCAAATACCTATTTCCCCAAAAAGTTTCTCATTAAATTTTTAAATTTTATTCTTTCAATAGATTAGTTCTTGTACCTTTTCTGTTCCCTGAAAATATTCTACAGGACTCCCATCCATAGTTAAGAAAAACTTAAATGGCCGCCATTTTTAATTTTTCAAATAATCTATTTTAGCCGTCTGATAAAGAATATTTTTAAAACCTTCCTTTTTTCGCATCTAATAGCCTATAATGAATAATTGTGCCAAGTTTCATGGCCCAAAGTCTTGTGGTTTTTGAGAAATTAAGCTTTGAAAGCTAAAAGTGGCCGCCATATTGTATTTTATAATATACCATATTTAGGCCTATAGAGACAAAATATTGCAAAACCCTTTTTAGTACGCATCTAGAGCCTGTAAGGAATATTTGTGCCGAGTTTCATGGCTCTACGCCTTACAGTTTTTGAGAAACTGTGATCAGTCAGTCAGTCAGTCAATGGGTTTTGGCTTTTATATATATAGATATCTCAAATTGTGAAATCAATTACAATTATTTTTCGGGTAATGCAGTCAAATATTTTTTTAAGTACTTAATGCATAACATTTTAAGTACTTTGAATTTTACGTTAAACATTTAAACTGCTTTAAAAACAATATTCTTAGTTACAAAAATATATATTCAGGCCAGATAGTCAACTCCTAACAGTTCTAGATTGTTCCAAGTCTCATCTTTTTGCTGAAATACATCGAGTACTAACACTCACCATCTAAAGTCAACAGTCGAGGTGGTCGGGAGGATGAAGGCGGCAGCACTGTAGCTCACAGTTTGTGGGATCGATTCCCAAAATCTTTTGATAAAAATAATAAGTAAATATTTAATGTTTATTGTTTAATAAAAATAACATGTTAAAATACTAATTTTGAAACTACGTTCTGATTAATTCTGAAATATTGATTTAAACTAAAAGCTGTAGGACAACGGATAACACCTAAACTGCTCACATGACACCATTAGATGTAACATAATCTATAGGAAGAAAAATTACACATTTCATTTTCCCTTGGGGTGGACCACCAGCTGTTACCTTTGGGGGGTAATGGTAATGTTACTCTTTTTGGATTCAAATTATATTTAGCAAACATCGATTTAGTCTGATTACAATCAATGAAGCAGAAAACAGCAGACGAAGAGGTGATAGAGGGTTGGGTAAACGGTTACTATTTGATTTTAACGTACACATTAAATATTTTTCATGTTTTATATGGTGTTCTTGTATCCTAATGTACCATTCTATATTTTCCTACAACCGCGCGTAAAGTGTCAGTTTACGCACCGAAACCCAATCGTAATAAGCTGTTTACTGAGGAGCGATCGATAATGTCTTTGAAAGTCTTTGGAGCGAGCGTTTAAGTATTTAACGCTCGCCACGTGATTACTTTAACGCTCGCCAGCTGATTGCATTGTTACTCGGCGCGCTACAGCGCTCCCATCCGCTGCCGACTGAGCTCGACTTGTTTATAACCTCAAACTGGCGCATTCAGCTACAATGGATGTAATAAGTGATGACGAATTCCTGTTCCTATTATTTATAAGCTAAAATATGTATTCAATAAATCGTGTTTGTTCTTGTACAAGTCTTTACTTTTATTCATTGTTTATAACCTCTAAAATCACAATGGCGCATTCAGCTACTATGGACGTGAGTATCTGTAATTGAATTTATAGTTTGGGAATTTAAAACTGCAGTTGTAGGGGAAAATTTAGTGTGTATTTCTATAACTGTTTAGCTAAAGCGAGAAAGTCCTATTTTACGCTCTTAATACATAAATAACTATTTTTGAAATTGAATTTACCGACTAAAAAGTTGACTTAAAGTCGACATAATGTATGTTGCACAATAAATGCTCAATCGCACCAACTGTAGAAATTTGATGTGCATTATTGAAATGATACTACTAACATATAAAGACAATTATATTTGATCTTTGGTTCAATTTTAATTATAAATATATAACAGTTAGCATTAATCAATTAAAATAAGTAATGACTGAAGTAAACTTAACTGGGTTAGAGGAAACAACTAACAACTACATACTTTTAGTTTCTCTTTTCCTTGTCTATGTCGTTTTTTCCTCAGTTCCTTTGAGACATTTCTATTAACCACTCGTAATCAATAGCTGACTAGGTTATTTATGATAGCTTTTGGTTTTTTCCAAGTGTTTGAAAAGTAACTAAGCAGAGTTTTCGACGAATTTCTTTTGGGATTTGTTAGTGACAAAGTTGAAAGAAAAACACAGGCCTATCGATATATTAAAAATATCGGAAGTAGCGTAAAAATGTAATCTTTTACCGAGAGTTGTCCCAGTCTAGTCGTGGCAGGCAGAGAGACACACAATATCAACAATATTTATCATGGAGCAGCCGTATCCCCATGGAGGGTAAACCATTAAATCTCTTTCAAAATGCACTGCATTGTTACTTAAACTACAGGGTGTTTTTTTAATGTAACCCATTTTTGAGATTGAATAATTCACATATAAATATGAAAATGAGTATTGTTTTGTTAATGTTTACATTTTATACAACCTATTATTTAAGTTTGATCACGTTTAGTTTACATTATGTGTTCAAACAATCCGCCATTGGCATGTGCATAAAGTTGGGCTCTCTCCATCAAATTCCCAAACACGTAAGGTATCTCTTTGAATTTCTTGCATTAAATTTGTTATGATTGTTTTGAGGTGCTGAATATCCTGTCAATTGTTTTTGTAGGACTTACTTTTTATGTATCCCCAAAGATAATCGTATAGTGGGGTTTTGATCCGGGGATCTTGGGGGATAATAATCCTTCACTGATAAAATAAAGTTTTGGGTTGCGTAAAAAAAACACTCTGTAAAATAATATAAACATACTTTTCGTTATACTGCTTCATAAACAGATGTTTTTAATGCATGTTTTCCGGACCTAAATACACTCTTTTTATTCCTAGGAATTAAAAGCTGATGTACTCGATACCAGCTGACTCTTTATAGTCCTAGGACTATAAAAGTCAAAAAGTGCTGAGTACGTCGTAATAATCGGACAATATTCATTCGATTATAAATAATCGAAACATTCATCGTTATTATCGAAACATTCATTGTTGTCAGTTTAATCAATTTGTGAAACTCGCTCATTTCACCAATCGATTATTACATGCGTTCGATACGTCGATAGTTGTTCATTGTTGTCAGTCTACCCTAACACAAATGAAACAGACAATCAGCTGATTGCTTCAAATAGCAAGAACAAGACGGTGGCATCATTTGAAGGTATCTTTAAAGGTAAACAAGCTGTAACATTTTGGTTTTCTTAAGTGGTTTACGTATTGTATTAGGCTAACTAATATAACGAAAAATATAGTTCATCACACGGACCTAAAGCTGCTTTTCGTCACTCGGTAATTTTTCAACCTCGGCTTACAGCCTCGGTTGTAAAACTTGACCTTGTACGAAAAGCGTCACTTAGGTCCTTTTAATGAAATATACTATTATGGGCCTCCTGTCTTTCTGTTTGTAACTTTTATTTGTATTTAAGTGAACAGTTAAAATCATAACCCTATTAGCTCAGAGAAAAATTATCATCTAAAATAACCGTTTTTCAATCATCTTTTCCAAAAAGCAAAAAATATGTGTTTTGCAAAGAAATGAACGATTATTTTTGCAATTACATTTAACTGTCTCGAAAACACGGCAATATAACAATTTACCAAGAATCAGCAGCTTTAAATATTATCGGTAACACCAATTTCAGTTTAAAATGTTTACATCAAATATTTTATGACTCGCACAATTAATAATCATATAGATACTTTATTTCTTTCACAACTCAACAGTGTAGTACACATACAGGGTGAGTTTTAATTGTCCCCCCCTTACTTTTTTTACATTTTCTAAAAATAACTATCCCAGACCCCGCCCAAACATTATTGGGTAGTAAGTACCTCGTTTTGAGGGGGTACTCATTTTCGGCCGCCATCTTGGATCCGCCATATTGGATCCAAAATAATTTTTTCAAATGTAAAAGTGGTGTTGTGACCCATCATCTCAAGCTAGATTTTTTCACTGATCACAATGCCGCAATCTGTTTTTTAATATCTCGATTCGTTCTCAAGATATGAGTACTTTTAATTTATTTATTTTCAACCAATTTCAACATTACAAATTGATAAAATAGGCCCATAACCACAAAATAATGCTAGATAGCGACGAATAACCACCATCAGTCATTGTTGAGCGATTTACACTTAACTTTCACCAATGTAAATGTTTTGGCCGCCATCTTGGATCCGCCATTTTGAATTAAGGTAAGTTATTTCAAAGATGAAGTTGGGGTTGTGACCCATCATTTCAAACTAGTTTGTTGTGCCAAATTCAATGCCGCAACCCGTTTTTAATTATCATGTTTAGTTTTCAAGATATTGACAAATTTCTAATAAAAACCTCAAAAAGTATAAATTTTTCAAAAACTAATTTTTATAGCTAAAACGGGTTGCGGCATTGAATTCAGCGCAAAAAACTAGTTTGAAATGATGGGTCACAACCCCAACTTCATATTTGAAATAACTTACCTCATTTCAAAATGGCGGATCCAAGATGGCGGCCAAAAAATTTACATTGGTGAATATTAAGTGTAAATCGCTCAACAATGACTGATGGTGGTTATTCGTCACTATCTAGCATTATTTTGTGGATATGGGCCTATTTTATCAATTTGTAATGTTAAAATTGGTTGAAAATAAATAAATTAAAAGTACTCATATCTTGAGAACGAATCGATATATTAAAAAACGGATTGCGGCATCGTAATCAGTGAAAAAATCTAGCTTGAAACGATGGGTCACAACACCACTTTTACATTTGAAAAAATTATTTTGGATCCAATATGGCGGATCCAAGATAGCGGCCGAAAATGAGTACCCCCTCAAAACGAGGTACTTACTACCCAATAATGTTTGGGCGGGGTCTGGGATAGTTATTTTTAGAAATGTACAAAAAAGTAAGGGGGGGGGGGACAATTAAAACTCACCCTGTATAATAACTAAATACCAACGAAACGTCAACAAGATAATATTAGTAATGTTTATAGCTGGAGTTATAATTAATTAATATGTTAGATGATGAAAAGAAAATTGAAGATTTACAACCAACAATGATAAAATGGTAACCAAACCTTAGCTTCATAATAGAAATAAATGGTGTACTTAAAATTAAAAGTAGCATTGCTATTGTAGAGCCTATGCTGGGTAACAATTATTTTTTGGTAGGCCTATGACAAAAAATAACCCACAGTCACAGTGTATTAAAATGTTAAAATTTTCATTATAAAGTATTATTAAATGGTACATGAGTGATAATCTTACAACTGCTTTTACAGGTTTATATTGTGATTTTCGATATTTAGACCGACTTTTTACACCGACTTTTTTCAATCGATGGAAAAATGAAACTCGAAATAATAACAAACACCCCCGTTGCAGCAGACCTGCATACTCAACGAATTTCAAATTCAGAACAACATATTTCAATCCAACATAGTGTAACAATTATTTTGAGGTAGTACCTCAAACCGTTTAGGAGTTATGAATTTGTTTGTAAAAAACACATACATACAGACAAAAGGAAAACTAGGCAACAGAGACCCATGATCCTATGGTGAAATGTGTTTGTCTTGACCTAAGCTTTAACGCTATATACATCTGACCAAATAGTTACGGGACACCCTGTATATCGCCAGATGATTAGCCTCAAACCAGTTTTATTAGGAAGCTGTTTTGCATCAAACATTTTCTCTTGTTTATAAGCTTTAAAATGATATACGACTTGACTTACTTTTCTGAGATATTGCCCTGCCAACATAAGCAAAACACATTGTGTCTGCCACGACTACTGTGATCATTCAAACTGGGGTCTTAAGGGGAGAAAATTAGGTATATTTTTATATGATTTTATGTTATTATGTGAATGACTTTTTAATTTTGAATCAGTGCTCTATGTCCATTGGTTACCGAGATATTGAAAATGGTAAACACAGTACGTTGTCCCATTTTTAACCTTGCGGGAAGTAAGTAAAATTACATATCTCACTTATTTCTCAATATTTGGTAATAAAACTTGGTTTGTGGCTTAATCTACATGATATCTAGGGCTGAGGATTCTTGGCTAGAAGATTGTCTACATAGTAGTAGTCAATGGTGAAAAATTCAGCTTTCTCCTATTTTAGCGAATTTCCCCTATAGGGAAGAAGGTATTACCGTAGGTCTCATGGTAAGACCTAAGCCCGAGACCATGATGACTTTTCGTTATGGGGCCACCAGAACCTAATGAAATTTGGTACAGACATGTAAATTAAAGTGGTAATCAATCGGGCTGAGTTCGAAAACCAGCCCGATCGGACCTCTGGAAGGGGGGGGGGGGGGTAAAGGGGGATAAACCCTCCAAAAATGGGTTTTTTGAGTTTTCATATAAATTAACTACTTTTGTTGGCACCTTTGAATTCAGCTCAAAAAACAAACAGTTTAGTTTTTTTGAATCATTGCTCTAAGTCATTTGGTTACCAAGATATTGAAAGTGGTAAACATAATACGTTGTCCCAATGTTAACCTTATGGGGAAGAAGTAAAATTCTATATCTCGCTTATTTCTCAACACAACTTAATTAAACTTGGTTTGTGGCTTCATCTAGATTAGATCTAATGTTTAATAGTCTAAAATCCCTGATACTTCCATTTTCGTGGCAGAAACCTGCATACTCATTCCCCATGTTATCCTTATGGTAAATAAAAAAATTCTATATCTTTCTTATTTTTCATCATATCTTAATAAAACTTGGTGTATGACTTCTTCTAGTTAAGATCTATTAAATATTGAAGTTAAACCAACCAGTTTTAACATACCTGTTGCAGCAAACCTGCACACTTATTCCCCATGTTATTCTTATGGAGATTACAAAAACATGTCAAATCTCGCTATGTTGAATTGAAATAGGTTCTTTTGCATTTGAAATTCGCTGAGTATGCAGTTCTGCTGCAACGGGGGCATTATAAGTTAGTATGTTACTGCATCAGATATGCGCCTACTAAACATACAATAAAATAACATCTCCAAGTACACAAATAATTTTAACATTTTCTTAAAATGTCATGATTTGAGTTGGAGGGGTTTCTGCTGAAAGGAATAAAGTATTAAAGGCAATAAGCAAATATGAGAATAAACCACGTTGGTAATTGTATACTACACCGCACCGTATGCGATAAGATAAAGAAATAACTATCCTCCAGTCGACCTTGAGCAAAAAATATAAGCAAAAAATGAGATAAACCTGGAATTTAATTCTAAATTTATCAGTAACTATTTAAATGGACTTTTTTGTTCCATAGATAATGTTTTTATCTACCGGTACAGTTTTACTGATAGGTATTTAAACATTAAATGGATTCCCCTAAACTATTTGGAGACTTGTCTAAGCTTATGTGAATTTATGAATGCACAGTAAACAAATTTCGGTTTAACGCTTAGGTACTATGACTGTGGTGTATCTATTTCGTAGTACACAACATGGTAATCTAAAGTAAAATATGTTTTTATATGCCGTCGTTAAAACCACTGTTACCTAAATCACAAAATCATTCTTAATATATATGTATATAAGTGTCTGTGAGCACGATAGCGGCCGTAAAAATGGTCTGATCTTAACGAAATTTTGTACAGACATGTAAAGTGGTAATCCCTCGGAGGAGTTCGTAAACCAGCCCACCGATCGGCCCACTGAAAGGGGGGAAATGGGGGGGGTAAACCTCCCCAATAATGGGTCTTTTGAATTTTTAATATAGAAAAACCAAAATAATCCAAATTTTGTTATCACCATTAAATTCAGCTAAAAAAACAAACAATTTAGTATTTTAAATCACCGCTCTATGTCTATGGTTACCGAGATATTGAAAGTGGTAAACGTAGTACGTTGTCTTAATGTTAACCTTATGGGAAATAAGTAAAATTCTATATCTCGCTTATTCCTCAACATATCTTGATAAAACTTGGTAAATGGCTTCTTCTAGTCAAGATCTACTAAATATTGAATTAAAACCACCCAGTCTTAATATACCTTTAGCAGCAAACCTGCATACTCATTCCCCATATTATTCTTATGGAGCTTACCAAAACATGTCAAATCTCGCTATGTTGGATTGAAATATATTGTTTTGCATTGGAAATTCGGTGAGTATGCAGTACTGCTGCAACGGGAGTAATTTCCTCTTTAACTCCTCTTTAAATGACTATATTGAACGATGAGTTTAGGTTTACCGAATAATTTCTTACTTTTTCGTGAGAGTCTCAGATTCCTCGCTATGTCATTATATTTGAAGGCAAAAGCTCTTTTGCATCTCCTAAACGACAATTATGTTTCAGAGATATTTAATTACTATAATTGTTGAAATCAATCATGAACTCTAAATTGATTTTATCTTTATCGCTTATGAAGCTATTCCAGAAAGTTAAGTGAACTCTGATGCTAAGATGTATTCCCTATAGAAACTTTACGAGTTTAGCTTTGTGACGCTGTTATTCACGGTTTAAAACACCAACAACTCAAACTGAAATTTAAAATTAAAATTGTGTACCTATACATCTTACACCCTTTAGGTGCATAAGTCTTTTGAACCCGAACAATATGTGCGAAACATTCAAAACTACTATTCTTTCCATCATATTTAGTCATTTTCATGTAAGTAATGTAGATACTGAAAATAAATAAACTTAGTATATCTATATCTATAAAAGAGGAAGTATGTGTGTGTGTGTGTGTGTGTGTGTGTGTGTGTGTGGGTATGGTCCCTATAGACGCCCAAACCGCCCAACGGATTTTTATGAAATTTGCAGGGATTGTTTACCATGCTCCCAGGATGGTTTTTGTCAAGTTTGGTGTAAATCCATCCACAGGGATCTGCCCCACGGGCTCCTAAAGATACCATGTTATTCAAATGAGCTTTTGGTTTGTTTACAAAAAAACATATGATTATACTTAAAACTCCAATACACTGTTCTATATAAGACTGTGACTTGATGGGCGCAGCAACGCGCGCCGGGTAACGCTAGTTTTTTATAAATATAAAAGTGTCATGACATTTTATAATTTCCCTCAAAGTTCCTGTGCTTTTTCGGCTGCATTAATCAAAGATTAAAACGGTATATGGCACGGTCTAAATGTTATAATGGAGTTTGTTGTTGATGTAACAGAGTTACACTATTTGAACTCAACAAAAGAAACGTACATGAAAGGCCAAGGCGGTCGAATAAATACTTGCGCCGTACGACAGGTCGGAGTGGAGAATATATTTCTTTATTTGGAAAAGTTTCTCAATAAAACTTAGTAAATAAAACGCTTTCTCCTTTTGAGGCGCTTGACAATACAAATGAGGTTTTGAAAACTCCTATCCAAAAAATAAAGTCTACTGCTACATCCGTTTAGAACAGGTTCGAATAGAGGCTACTTCTATTTCTACCTGCAACAGTTTCGAAAAGTGAATTTGATGACTAGTGAAATATGCTTCAAACAATTAAATGTCTTCGGATAGCATTTTTTATTATTCCACAGTATCGATAAACGAATTGTGATTGAAAGCTGGAAGTATTTTTCCTTGATTATGTTTAGAGCTATTACAAATAATAATAGTTAAACTACTAGGGATTCCCAATACATTATTAGATAAAACAGCCATCAAATAACACATTTTGTGGACATAACAGCAACCTTTAGCATAGACGTATTGAGAGCTGCAACATAGATGGTCTAAACGTTAATGACCAATGACAATTGGCTAGAACTCGTTGACGATTGGCTGCCCATGGGTCTAATCGATGGGTGATATATAAATTTAAAAAGCGAACAAACATTAAAAAAGAGCTTACATCTTAAATAGTACGGTCTCAGTTATGTTTACAACTCTTTATGCGAATGGTTCATTGAGAAGCCAACCGTTCAACCAGTTTGTTTCCTCAACCAAGCAACCAATTATCTAGTTTGTAGTGAAACTGAGAATATTTATGAAATATTTTAGTGATTGAATCAGATAGAAGTAATTTATAACTGTATCACGTATTTGATTTAATAACGATTACAGTATTAATGTTAGATTATTCCTCAATTATTCTACCCATAAATTACCGATCTAAAGAAAAAGAAGTTAAAATTAACAATGTTTTGTTTGGGCGACACTTGCTTCCGACGTTCGTAATTGACCAAATTTAAGATCAGCTGTGTCTTCTTCAGTCTGATTGAGAAGATTTCTCAATCTAACGGCGGTTACAGCGTTGCCAAATCTGAGATCGCGTCATTATTATAAATGGCGCCAATTCTTGGGGCCCAGTCCGCGCATGGGGCGGGGAGTGGGTATGTTGGGAGGAGAGGGGAGTAGTAACGGCAGCGGCGGCCGACAGTGTATTAGCCTGGCTGCGTATATTCGGCAGCTCGCACGTAGTTACTGCTTCTGTGTCAATTGTTGATCAGAGTATCAAGATGCTTTAATAAATACTAATGAAATATTTACATTATTGAATAGAATTAAAACAGATCATTAATCGTCAATAAGAGTCAATGTTCCGTCGGTCAATATTTTTAGGACGACATGTAGTGACACGCGATTGTTGACGGCTGGGAACAGAATGACAGTGATGCGCTCTAGCGGTGCGTTATCGCGCATGTGCACTAGCCGTTTTTGCTACCGCGCATCCATCGCACTGGGCCCTAAGAATTGGCGTCAGTTATACTGACGGAGGAGACTCATGTCCCGAGAGTCCCAAGACGCTAACCTTTAGCCTAGTAAGACGCCCAAAACGGACGCTTCAATGACAGCTTTTTTTTAAAGAGGGCCATGACTTCACTTGGCCATGGTGTTGCAACGCAGCAGAATTAGCTTATTTGTGCACCCTCAGTCAACAGGCCTTCACTCTCCGTCAAATCCCAAGGTCCTTAACGAACCTTGAGGTCATCTTGACGAAGGTACCTGTCGTCACAGCGCTTCCGTATGAAAATTGCTTAGAGCCGCGGCCGGGAGTTGAACCCGGGCCGGCTGAGTGAGAACTCAGAACGCTACCAACTAAGCTACGGCGCCGTCCTTCAGTGACAGCTGATGATGGAAATGTAACTGTACTACTGTTCCGGAATAATTTATTAGCACCTATAGCTATAATTTGTCCAAGACCATTAAGATAATTGGTACTTTGGTATTATACGGAGGCCACCCTCACACTGCGCGCTGCGGCGGTTATTAGCGAATTTCCCCTATAGGGAAGAAGCTGTTACCGTAGGTCTCATGGTAAGACCTAAGCCTAAAACCATCATAACTTTTCTTTTTGAGGTCCTCAGATGCCAAAAACACCATTCGTTCACTTTCATAAATATATATATATATCTATATATCTATATATATATCTATATATATATGTGTCTTTAAGCACGATAACTTGCGCAAAAATGGTCCAATCGGAATGAAATTTGGCATAGACGTGTAAAGTAGTAATTATTCGGACGAGTTCGTAAACCAGCCCGATCGGACCACCGGAAGGGGGGGGTAAAGGGGGGTAAACCCCCCCAAAAATGGGTTTTTCGAGATTTTTACATAGAAAAATAAAATTTTTCAAATTTTTATTGGCACCATTGAATTCAGCCCAAAAAAACAAACAATTTAGTATTTTGAATCATAGCTCTATGTCTATTGGTTACCGAGATATTGAAATTGGTAAACACAGTACGTTGTCCCAATGTTAACCTTATGGGAAATAAGTAAAATTCTATATCTCGCTTATTTCTCAACATATCTTGATAAAACTTGGTAAATGGCTTCTTCTAGTTCAGATCTACTAAAAACTGAATTAAAACCACCCAGTTTTAATATACCCATAGCAGCAAACCTGCATACTCATTCCCCATGTTATTCTTATGGAGCTTACAAAAACATGTCAAATCTCGCTATGATGGATCGAAATATGTTGTTTTGCACTTGAAATTCGCTGAGTATGCAGGTCTGCTGCAACGGGGGTATGTTAGGTTAGGTTATCATAAATAGGTTAGAAGAACTTTCCTCATTTCGTTACGAATCGAACTATACCAGATGAGTCATACCTTCGTCCGCCGAATCCCCTCCAAGTTAGAGGGGATCCCGAATCCCCTATGTCGGGCTGTTGACCAGCGTGTGTGCATCACTTGCGTACAGGGATTGGCGGGCGAAAGTATGACTCATCCAGTATTGTTTATTTGTAACGAAACGAGGAAAGTCCTACTAACATATTTATGATAACCTATCCTAACATAACCGCCGGCGCCGCAGCGCGCTGTATAAGGGTGGCGATCGGGTGTTGCCGCTAGCGGCGATGACGCTTTACCTCGCCGACATCGCTGCCTTCTGGGAGGCATAACACAAAGACCGTTCATCATAATTATGTCAAATTTGGACAGTAGGTCAATTAAAGTATGTTCCCTCCAATTATTTAGTTATTTTTGGAATTCAGTTAAAAGAAACTATCTAAAAATAGTGGCCTCCGTATAATACCAAAGTACCAGATAATTTATAGGGATCATCGGAGCTCCCGTTATTTTTCTGGGAGAAATATGAATGGATAAAGAATTTGCCATTTGTCAAAACGAATCGTCAATAAAATGAATCTGGTTGTAGTGTTTCAAAATCTTAATCCTAGAATGCAAGTCAATATGCAGTTACGTGGTCCTGTTTGTAATCAGGATATACGTTTAAGCTAGTACCGGGGAAGCGGTCCAGTGTAGTGCACATTGGTCTGCAGGGTCCAGGGTTCAAATCCCGTCGATGTTAGGTAATAATCCGCAATCTTGAGGTGGACTAAGATGATTGAACAGTTGCCATGAATTTCCATGTAAATTACAATGCTTGGCTATCGAATAAAAAAATAAATCCAGTCACAAAAGAAAATCATATTTGACTATACTTGCTACTTTTCTATCTATTTATTTTACACCTCCTCTAGCTTTATAAGTTTCTCAACTAAGGTTAGGGTGTTAAAAGCATAATACATTTCCTTAAAGCTCCTGCCATAACCGTTGGGTGCATGGAATCAATTCCTTATTGTTACCAAAAAAGTTAACAGCAAACAAATAGAAATAAAATAATTATTAGAAAATGAAATAAGTGTTAGATACTAAACTAGCGACATTAGATACTTTTAGTAAGTAAAGATTTCATGGAATAGAATTACTAAAATGTGTACAGAAATGCAGAATCACAAAATATGAGGCAATCTTCCATACGTCGAACGGAAGCTCTCAAAATGTTAATGATTTCCTCATTTCCATTTAAATCAACCTCCACACTCGAGTAATCAATTACCCTCTCAGTAATTAAATAAAACTGCGATAATTGGAAATTTATGTGGAAAGGTAAACAATATGGTAGACTGTTTGTAATCAGGATATACGTTTAAGCCAGAACAATTTAACTATTTATTCACGTATATGACATAGTCTCAGACTTTGCCTCGATTCCCTTGTTTAAGACGGTTTACTAGACCTGATTGGTGCTTTAAGTATCTTAATTTATAACTAAAATATTAATGTTCATAACCCTCGCTAAGTTTGATTTTACTTGGTAATGAAACTTTAAAATAAACAACTTGTAAATATCCAAATGCTTCTAATAGTAAATTATAATTCCAGTTACATTCTTTTCAAACAATGTTATATATAAATAAAATAGTCATTAATAATAGCCATTAACTAAGCCGTTAGGTACATTAAATACAATAGGCCGTGCTTTGCAGTAATATCTAAACAAAATTCAAAACATTCTTTCAGGCTACAGAGAAATCATATATGTAGTTTAAATAAATACCCCCGTTGCAACAATCCTGCATACTCAGCGAATTTCAAATGCTTAATTAAATCTTATTTTTAGGCTCCATGCTAAATGTTTTCAAAAAATAAAGTTGGAAACACTTAAACAAGATAGATGAGACCTACATGAAACTTATGATTGATAACTTTTATCGAGATTTGTCGCTACAATTATGGCAAATTTTGAGAAAGTGTGACGTGATTTTAAGTTTTCTTTATGAGAAGTGTTACTTTTTTAATCCTTTTTAATTTGTTTCGGCTCAAGGGTAACAATCCCATTTGAAATTTTAAAGTTAGGGTCGAGGTTGAAAGGGAGGGGGGGGGGTTGAAGAGGGTGTAACGTTTTATAATGAAAAATATCTGTCCCAATGTAATGGTCAATAGTGGATATAAATGGCGGATACTTTAATCAGAATACTGGAATCTCTTTTACTTTTTTACTAAATAAAGTTCTAACAGAGGTTTCAACGGTAAAAACACACATTCTTTGACGTTTTGATTAATTACCTCAAGAAGGCATGGAGCTACTTTATTTTTTACAACACAAAAATGTTTCTTTTTTTCTCTTTAATGTGATATGTCAAAGGATATGTTATCATTTGAAATTTTTAAGTTAGGGCTTGGGGTAAGAAGATAGTTGGGAAAATGAAATTATCTTGTGAAATTTACTTCCCCCAGCGTTGGTAGACCTTGAAAGCTAACAGAACCCTAGAATTTATTTTAGTTTTTGAATAAATTAAGAAGCAAGATTTGAATAAAATGCCCTGTAAATAAAAACCCTACTCGTGCAATAGGAGTAGTAAACAAAAGCGGGCTGAAACTCGACAACTTACAAAAACAAAAAAAAACATATAACCGGTCAGATGAAAGAATTTTGGCTTTGTTGCCAGATCATAAGTATATTATATGGGGTGTTTCTGGACTGTCTACAGAAACTTGTTCCATAGGTTAAAAGAAACAAAGATGCCCTGCAAGCACTCGGTGTATTTCACTCCATTTTCCGACTCTCTCAAATGAGCAACGAGTACAACATGTATATAAGAACTTTATTACTAATTTCATTATGTTTAAAAAACTAATTTAGCCATAAACCTGAAACTTGGTAAAAAAATTACATTGATTAATACACCTTTCATGTAAAACTAGACATTTATAGCATCCACCATTTCAAAATGGAGGTAGATTCAAAACTTTCGAATAAAAAAAATTGTCTTTAAGCTATAAATAGTTGGAGAACTTTTCAAGAGTCGTAAAAGATAGGAAATTTTACACAAAACAGATGGTATAGTGAAGTGAATATAGAAATTTGTCAAGTAAAGCTGAGTAACTGCAATTTTTAGTTAACATCATTCACATTTACCATTAATTTGCTCAAAGTTAGAGTGATATTACTGATAAAATTTCAATCTCTCAACCGATCTTTATAATCTATATATCATCTGTTTTGGAATGAAAGTAATACCTCTTTTGTTATAGGCCGTTTCAGCTAAAAATAAAATTGTCTGTGCTATAGAGATTTGTACCATTTTGACTCGGTATATACTAGAAATGTGTAGTTTCATATGTAAGTTTTTCATTAAAGTGTGATGCCCGTACCGCGTTTCAACGTTGTTTCCACGTTGAAAAGTATCGTCATTTTCAGATGATTTTAACGATGAAAAGTGTTTACAATCTTGAAAATTTGGTTATTTTCAAGTGTCTCCAACGTTGAAAAGTATGGTTTCTTATACTGTTTTCAACGTTTATTCAAAGTTTGAAATAATGATGAAAATTTATACATTTTCACGTGTTTTCAAGGTTACATTTAAACGTTAGGATTTCACGTGTTTTCGAAGTTTTTTGCCACATGGGTTAGAAGTTGCTAGTTCCGTGACTTCATTGGCACTAAGTCTTCCCAGGAACCGCTTACCATCTTGGATGGTGCAAGCCATTAACTGTGAATATTTGTTTTTAATCAATAACAAGGCGTACCATTTCTATGTGTGCTATCTTGCCAGCAAAAACTTAAATGTTTAAGTTGTTAAATTAGGACGATAATAAATATTGGATTCATATACTCATAAGATAAATATATGACGCTTTACTAAGCTTTATGAAGTACGAGAACTTTGATTTGCCTTATTTTATTATTACACTTGACTACAACTTTGATATTATATTACTACTTACAAAGAAAGTACAATTATTTTAAACGTTTCACAAACCTAGCTCTAATCTCAATCGCCCTTATTAGACTTTTCTATGCTTAAAGACAAATTAAGTTTGGTTAATTTGCTGCAAACTAACGTCTATATGAATAATTTCATGTGACGTTTGGTTCAGAATCGATATTAAGTCGAAACGAACGAAATAATTTTGTTCAAGATTAAACTGAGTGTGCTTAGACGAGATGGAAGGCCAGCTCAGTCTTTTGTATTACTTTTTTGATTTATTCTCCTTCATATTACAGAAGACATCTCCTATTCATATAATACCCTTCATAACTTATCCGGCCCCTACTTATTGTTATATTTCAAAATGTTATGCATTTCTGAATATATTTTAATACACCTTGGCATGTGGTCTCATCTATTTCAGATCAACTAGATTAGAGATTAATGCCTAAAATCATTCATTTTAACATTTCCATGACAGCAAACCTGCATACTCATTTCCCAATTCACCTTACGGGAAATAAAAAAAGTGTAGTTTGCTTATTTCTTAACATCTGGTAAGAATCGGTAAGTGGCTTCATCTGGTTACGATTATGGCAAAAATCCCCCAATATTTAGATTCCAGAGGCAGCAAACCTGCGCACTAACCTCCTCAATGTTAACCTTAAAGAGGAAAAATAGAGTTGCATAGCTTGCTTATTTTTAATCATATCATGGTCAAATTTGGTATGTGGCTTCATCTAGGAGAGATATACCGGAATATTTCCTAAGACCTGTATACTAACTTCCCGAGTCATTTTTATGGAGAATAATTTTGCATGCTCATTTACGGACGTACGTTGATTTTAATTGATTAGAGGCTATGTTCAAATAATTATTTTAGGCAATTTAAATTAGCTGAATATGCAGGTCTGTTGCAGCGGGGGTTATTTTACTTATTGTGCAATTTTTTTGTGGTAAGATTTAAAAAAACTTTTATTTCAAGCGACTCGTGCTGACGCACAGCTTGATCCAACCTCTTTATAAACACTAGATTCAAATGTAATATTAATGTAAGCTAATTTATACTATCATATATTTAATTTCGTTAGGCTATTCTTTGCATTAAAACTGTAGGCGTCTGGCAAGTCGTAGAAAGATAGGAGAGGACTCAAATTAAAGGTCTCTATTCCGTGATGGCGGGAAAAATAATGAAATTGCTTAAAATTCACCAGAAAACGAGGAATAACGTAAAATATCTGTCATTTAAAATGCATTGGGATCTAAAAAACGTCTGCTTTGTTTACATAAAACATGTGATGCTGAATCTTGATTGAAAACCATGTGTGTGGTAGGCTATATATCAATATCATCAGTTTGCTATGAAGGAACTTTGTACTATAATAAATAAGGATTGTTTGAATTTTCCCTCATTAGGGGCTTTTAGCCCCTTCAAGCCACTAGTTTTCTTGTAAAGCCATATGAAGTATTGTATTTATTATTTTTTATGAAATACATTTACTTGGATTGAATTTTGAAAAACAAAATTTGAGTCATTCTACATATGGATTTCAAACCTTTTTACAGGAAAGAAGTTCCAGTCTCTATCGGTTTATCATAATCAATAAGCCCTGGCGGAAGGAATGCAATAACCGAGGAATATTCCAATAAAGCCATTCACCTTGAGCATAAATGTGTTTGGAAATTCATCTATTTCATCCACCTGGTCTTCCCTGGTGGTATATCTCTCAAGTAATATGTTCTCGTTAAAGATTATTCCTCGGTACAAGAGTTTGTTCGAGTAAATATGTGAGGATGAATAAGAATATTTATATATATGTATATGTATATGTTTATTCATAAGCATATATTTATGTATATGTTTATATGATCTCAGAGCTTAGGTTTTAAAAATATTCTGTCTCAGATGGCTAAAACAGATTATTTAAAAAAATTCAAAATGGCGGCCATTTCAGTTTTTCCAAACTATGGATGGGAGTCCTGTAGAATATTTTCAGGGAGCAGAAAAGGTAGAGGACTAATCTACTGAAAGTATACAATTTAAAAATTCGACGAAAAACTTTTTGGGTTTATGGCCAAGATATTTACCTCCTACTTTTTCCCACAGTTTATTTTCAAAAAAGTGCTAAATTCAGATTGATGTCAAGTCGAAAATCCACCCTTAGTGTCTTCTTTGTTTTATATTCCGGGTTATCCTCATTGTCTTTATTGGGAAATTGGAGGAAGTCAATTTATACCTTTGCTAATCATGAGGGGAACATGTTTAGAGGAAGCGTTACACTTTCTCATTTTCATCTAGAGTGGAATTACCAGCTGCATCTTAAGGGTTTAATTGCACGCACATGACCCAAATAAATCAGTCCATTTGTTAATTATTCCTAAAATTGCACAAGGCAATACATAAAAGTACAAGCTCGTGTACTAGTATAGCTTGCGTGGATTGAAAATTTATATGGTTGTATGTATATATATATATATATATATATATATATATATATATTTACTAGGCAAATTATAAGGCTAACAACAATTCAATCGTAGTACTTTCATTAAGGTTACTTTTTTTGCAGGAAATAAAATATTTCGAAATAACAATCTACAAAACTAATCTTACACGTAATATACTTTTGTAAAAATTTAATTGTTCCCTTAATATTTATTTTTATAGTATATGGCAGCCAGCAAATTAAGGAGAAAATACTTAGAAAAATAGGTTTACTCTTTTAATCGAAAATCATCCTCGTAAAAATCAATCCAGCCCACTAACAAAAAGACTGATAAAACACTAAGAAAAGGGCCCAGTTGTAAACCGCCTTCATTATTCCCCTCACAATCTGCCCCTGAAATTGAGTTTGAGAGGGAACATTCGCGATCACTCCTTAGCTTCAAAAGTCACTCTCGCTCTCTTTAATACGTTGGATTTTCATTCGAGCTTCCACTGCATTGTATCAACTAATGCGAATCTGATCCCGTTGTCTGCCCACAACTGTAAAACGTTTAGCGAATTTCCCCTACAGGGAAGAAGCTGTTACCGTAGGTCTCATGGTAAGATCTAAGCCCAAGACCATGATAACTTTTGGTTTTGGGGCTCCCAGAAGCAAAAAGGTCCATTCGTTAGAATTTTTAGATATATAAATCTATATATATCTATATAGATATATAATAAGAATCATTTTAACTCAGTACCCTTATTTTCATTTTTTATTTTAAAAACCCAACATGTTTCGGACCTTTAGGCCATTGTCAAGGGTAAAATTAAATTAAACTTAACCTCACTATGTACAGAAATAAAATTTGTTGAAATGTAAATAAATAAAATTGCAGATGTAAATATCATATGTTTTTCTTTTTTCTTTCTTTTTAGTTGTTAATGTCTTCGGTATGTATTTTTAAGATTTAATATTTTGTCATATATAGCATTGTGTCATATATATCATATATAAAGAATAAATATAAAATAAATATAAAATAAAAAATGAAAATAAGGGTACTGAGTTAAAATGATTCTTATTATATATATAATAGTAACCCTTTTTAAAGAAAATTCTATATAGATATAGATATATGTCTATATATGTGTCTGTTAGCACGATAGTGGCCGTAAAAATGATCCGATCCTTATGAAATTTGGTACAGACGTGTAAAGTGGTAATCAATTGTACGAGTTCGTAAACAAGCCTGATCGAACCACCAGAAGGGGGGGTGAAGGGGGATGAACCCCTCCAAAAATGGGGTTTTTGAGGTTTTCACATACAAAAATTAAAATGATCCAATCTTGGATCCACCATTGAATTCAGCTTGAAAAAACAAACAATTTAGTATCTTGAATCATAGCTCTATGTCCATTGGTTACCGAGATATTGAAAACTAATGGCTTGAAGGGGCTAAAAACCCCTAATGAGGGAAAATTCAAACAAACCTTATTTATTATAGTACAAAATACCTTCATAGAAAACTGAATCCACCTTATAATCTAGCTAGCCTACCATATGGTTTTCAATCAAGTATCAGCATCACATGTTTTATGTAAACAAAGCAGACGTTTCTAGATCCCAATGCTTTTTAAATGGTAGATATTTTACGTCATTTCTCGTTTTCTGGTGAATTTCAAGCAATTTCATTATTTTTCCCGCCATCACGGAATAGAGACCTTTAATTTGAGCTCTCTCCCATCTTTCTACGACTTGCCAGACGCCCACAATTTCGACGCAAAGAATCGCCAACGAAATTAAATATATGATGGTAAACACAGTACGATGTCTCTATGTTAACCTTATGGGTAATAAGTAAAATTCTAGATCTTGCTTTTCTCTTATCATATCTTAATAAAACTTGGTTTGTGGCTTCATCTAGATGAGATCTAATGTATTAAAGTCTAAAATCCCCGGAGTTTCCATTTTTGTGGCAGCAAACCTGCATAATCATTCCCCATGTTATCCTTATGGGAAACTAAACATATTCTGTATTTTCATTATTTCTCAACGTATCTTGATAAAACTTGGTATATGTCTTCTTCTAGTTCAGATGTACTAATATTGAATTAAAACAACCCAGTTTTAACATACCTGTTGCAGCAAACCTGCATACTCATTTTCCATGTTATTCTTAACGAGATTACAAAGACATATATTATGTTGAATGGAAATATATTTTTTGCATTCGAAATTCGCTGAGTATGCAGGTATGCTGCAACGGGGGTATTTTATATTGGCTTTATACGTTATAATCGCTTCGCTCGTTAGGAGGTCCGCCCCCAGACCCTTGATATTGAGGCCCGGGGCGTACATATTGAAAGTCCTAAGACAAAATAAATATACATTTTACAAAAAGTTGGCACAAAGTATCTTTGTAAGTTGGTGGGAGGGGGAGTTGGTGGTTAAAGGGAAGTTGGTGGCAGGGGTGGGTTATTGAGGGAGGAGCGGTTGGTGAGGCAAAGTATTTGGTTAAAAATAACATTTCCTAACATTAGAAGAATGCTCAATTTCTTACATTTATTGGTTGTGTTTAGGGACTGAAGGAGGTTAGAAATGGCAAATGACTTCAGGTAAATGTGGGGTTTGACAATGAACTTTGTAAAAACTTGGGTATCAAAGGACAAAGAATAAATTAGCAAAAAACACCAGTAATATTGAAAGTTCTATTTAAGAGAACCTTTTTTAGGGTTTAAAACGGATAAAATTGGCGAATCACAGCTAACAAATCTAATAGCATTGTCAAAAGGACTAGGCTTATCAAAAATTGGATCTCTGATTGAAAAAGAAAATTTGCCAAAAAGAAAAATCACAAAGGAAATTGAAATCTCAATGATAGTCCAACTCTAGATGACTTTTGGGGGCTTGAAACTAGAGAAATCTGGCAAATGACCTTGGGTTAAATTGAAGAGTCCAACTGACTATATCCCAGTCAAAAAATAAATTTGTAAAACAGATTTAAAAACCTAAAGGAAAATTGAAAGTTTCTTAAAACTCCAACTTTAAAGGAACTTTTGGGGGTTGAAACGGGGTAAAATAGGCAAATGTCCTCTGATAACCTGAATAGTAACACTGAATATCTTGATGTAAAAGAATAGTTTGTTGCTGTAGTAAAAAAATAGCAAAAAAAACAAGGAAAACATTTAAAATGCTACAGACCATTTTTGGGGTGATGGATATAATATAGGGCAGAATATCATGACAAAGTTGCATAGAATATCATGGCAAAAGTGCATAAAACGTAAAATTAAATCCGATCGTAATATTCGATTGTTGAAAGGATCTACTTTTTGTAGAAGTGGGATTTTCCTTCTTTATGGAGGTGCGGAGTGTAAGGTTGTTGTTTTGAGAGTTGCCTTAAAGTTTGACCACCCAAAAAATATTCGCACGAAATTTTACGTTTCTAGCTCATTTGGAAGTCGATTAGAATTTATATCCATAGGCTAAATGAGCAACTTACACATTGGGCTGTATATGTTATAGATTTGCCCCAGGCCCCGTTTGTAGTGCTTCGAGGGGTGGGGGGTTGGGATGTTAAAAAAGAGGCAAGAAAGAATTAATTTAGGTACGAATTATCAGCTAGATGTGTTATTTATTGGAGGTGCTCGGGGCGGAGTAAGTGGTGGTGGGAGTGGGTTTGATTGTGGGGAAGTTAAATATTTAAAGGTAGAGAGGGTTGGTTGGGCCAAGGGGTGACACAAGTATCTGTTTAGAAATAACATTGCCAAACATTTGAAGAATACATAATTTGATTCACTTATGGGTCTGATCTAAGGGTTGAAAGGGGGTGAAAATGGCAACTAACTTTAGATAGACTTGAAGGTTAATATTGTTTAATCCCTGGTCAAAAATTAGTCACTCAGTCAGAAAAAAATTAGTAAAAAATATAAAAAACGAGTAAAATTGAAAAGTCATTGCAAGCTCAAATTTAGAGGACTTTTTCAGGGATTGAAACGGGGTAAAATTGGCGAATGATCTCTGATAAACCTGAATGGTCAAAGCCATTTGGGGGGGGGGGGGGGGTATTGGTCATTAAAAAGTCATAAGAGAAAGTTACTTAAACTATTTAATTAATTGTAACATAACTATTTAGTTGCACAATCTTATACCTGAATCCGTTGACGTTCTTACAGCTGATTGATGTCAATGTTATTCTTGTTAGGTTATTCCTGCCACTAAGTCAGCTGTTAACGTCTGCAATCTGTTGGTCCTCAACATATTTGCATGTCTGCGGAGAAATTTGAAGGCGCTAGGTTTTTGAATTACTTAATTCAATGTTATTCTTAAGGGTTTACTTTGTCCCCCGGTGGGAGACAAAATAATTACTTTACCCCCGCTGGGAGGCAAAATATTACTTTACTCACACATTACAAGGAGAAAAAAACGTCTAAACATAGCTGGTGGGGGAAAATATATTTTATTAATTTATTTTCTGAGTCTAATAGCTGGCCAGCAAAGTGCTTAATAATCGTATATTTTTTGTGTATTAATGACATATAATGTAAATTGTGATAAGTGTGCGTTTGTATGTTTTTTGATTTTAATATTTTGACAAGAATTCATTAATGACATCAAGTACCCATACATGGAGATGCAATATTTATTGCGAAACATGTAGTCATTTTATATTGACTCAAGACAAACTGACGGCTAAGGAATGTAATCTGGTTTTAATTCTTAAAAACAGTTTTAGAGGCATAACAATATGAATATATTTAAGTGTTGTAAGACAGTTTTTTTGTATCTAAATTCAGTGAATAAAACAGCAATTACAGCCAATTTAGCCAATGTTAGCCAATTTACAGTACCAAAGAACATTGGTACTACATAGATTGCGAGTAGAATGAGGTAACAAGTGTATAATATTGAAACAAAAGTATAGTTTGATACTGTGATCAATAAGAGGTTTTGAAAATAGAAACAAATCCAATATGTTTAATTTAAAAATATGTATTAAGTTTTGGTTTTATATTTTGCATCATAATAATATCTTTGGAGATTAAGTTACGACTGTGCCATCGAATTCATTAGCATTCAAAGTTTTAAAACAGATAAAAAATTTGAGTTTTCAAATTCAAGAGGGTTATTCAAGAAATGTCATTATAATTGAACAGTAAGTAGAGGTGTTAACAGTAATGCTCTGTGTTAGGGGAAAGGCATGCTTCCAGGATTGAGGCTGACAGAAATGTATTCCGGAGCACGAGTTACCAAAGCGCCTTTTATTGAACAAGAGAAAGTGTCTTAGCAATTTAATGAAATTTTAGACAGATGTTATCCTGCATTTTGAGTCTCTTAGGCTTTTAGACTCTGTGTTTTTTATTAACTTTTAATTAATATTCTTCCTTTATATATAGTTTACATTTTCATTAGTTTCAGAGAATTATTTAAATTAATAAAAAAGTATAATGAAATAAAATTGTAATGAAAATTGTGAAATAAAAGTGATGCAATTATTTTATCTATAAACATAATTTCATTCAAATGGTTCACCAAAAATACACAGCTTAAACCATCTCACTATAATTGTCCTTTTATATTCTCCTTAATTTCACAAAGGCTCTGAGAGGTAAAAACTATTTGATATTCTACACGTGTTGCTGTTTAGTTTCAGTAATTAATTCTTAATATGTTAATAGGACAAACAGTCTTTAGAAGGTAAAATTTTCTCAAACACGATAATAAATAATCCTTCACATTATAAATGTGGCACTTCCAGTTAAAATTTTCAACTACTGTTAAACCAAGGTATTTAATTTCTTTAACCTGTGAATTTTTAAGCAAACATCACACGAACTTAAGGGATTTGGCAAACATCTATAGAATTATTATTAACATTATTCTTGCTTCTTAAGTAGAATTGAATGAATTTTGTCTCACTATTAAGAGGCATTCGATTGGAAGAGAACAATAGTTTCAATTTATCCAGATCCTGTTCTAGCAATGATTAATTCTAATTTTCCAAAGGAGTAACTTAGTATCATCCGCGATTCAATTTATTCTAATAAGTTAACATAAACGTAATTGATTTCCACAGGCTTAGATTCGATTTTTTACTACATTTAAATATCACAGGATAAAATAATTCTTCTGCTACAGTACTCCCAAGAAAAGTAATTCAACATCCAAGTATGTAAGAGGCTTACCAGCCGACTGCACTGGAGTGATAACCGCCTTGTTTTGTCTATGTAAGTCTGATCTATTCTTCAAACTTTCATCTGTGTTCCTCGCAAACAGAAATACCCCCCGTTGCAGCAGACCTGCACACTCAGCGAATTTCAAGTGCAAAACAACATATTTCGATCCAACATAGCGAGATTTGACATGTTTTTGTAAGCTCCATAAGAATAACATGGGGAATGAGTATGGAGGTTTGCTGCTACAGGTATATTAAAACTGGGTGGTTTTAATTCAATATTTAGTTGATCTGAACTAGAAGAAGCCATTTACCAAGTTTTATCAAGATATGTTGAGAAATAAGCGAGATATAGAATTTTACTTATTTCCCATAAGGTTAACATTGGGACAACGTACTGTGTTTACCACTTTCAATATCTCGGCAACCAATGGACATAGAGCCATGATTCAAAATACTAAATTGTTTGTTTTTTTGGGCTGAATTCAATGGTGCCAATAAAAATTTGAAAAAAATTTTTTCTATGTAAAAATCTCAAAAAACCCATTTTTGGGGGGATTTACCCCCCTTTACCCCCCCCTTCCGGTGGTCCGATCGGGCTGGTTCACGAACTCGTCCGAATAATTAATACTTTACACGTCTATGCCAAATTTCATTCCGATTGGACCATTTTTGCGCAAGTTATCGTGCTTAAAGACACACATATATATATATATATATATTTATTTATGAAAGTGAACAAATTGTGTTTTTGGCATCTGAGGACCTCAAAAAGAAAAGTTATGATGGTTTTAGGCTTAGGTCTTACCATGAGACCTACGGTAACAGCTTCTTCCTATAGGGGAAATTCGCTAAAATTCGCTAAAGAATGGCTTTAAAGTAAAACAGCTAGAAATACTTATTCTCTATTTTTCCATGCCACGTGAACTGTCTTTAAAAATTCTGGTTTTGTATTTTCTCCAGCCACATCAACTATTCCTATAAATTCGAATTTTGTATTTTCTCTTGCAACTATTCTTAGACATGCTGATCATTTATTTCTTTCGGCCACATAAATTATTCCTAGAAATGCTGGTTCTTTATTTTCCCCAGCCACATGAACAGTTCCAAGCAATCCTAAGACAATGGTAAAGAAATGCTAAAGGGGTAGAAGAGTACATCTATAATCTTTTTTTACATGGCTATGTATTATCCCTAGCCAAAGAATATGTTCCTAAAATGCTGGTTATGTATTTTCTCTAGCCATGTGAACTGTTACTAGAAATGCTAGATATCACAACTTAAAATTACAGACTTTAATCAAGGAATCACAGTGACAAACAGGATGTTTTTTTAACGCAATCCATTTTAAAAATTGAATAATGCACATATAAAAATGAAATGAGTATTGTTTTCTTAATCTTTAAATTTAATACAACCTATTAATTAAGTATGATCACATTTAGCTTACATTATGTGTTCAAATAATCCGCCATTGACGTTTATTCAAAGTTGTGCTCTCTCCATCAAATTCCTGAACACTTCTTGCAAAGTATCTCTTTGAATTTCTTGTATTAATTTGTTATGCTTCTTTTGAGGTGCTGAATGAATAACCTGTAATTGTTTTCGTAGGCTTTACTTTTTATGTATCCCCAAAGAAAATA